>JAVKLA010000053.1:36808284-36819019 GCA_034782735.1 Sagittarius serpentarius
TACTGAACCCAAAACACAGCGCTGTACCAGCTACTAGGAAGACAATTAACTCTATCCCAGCCGAAAGCAGGACACATGGTAACCATTTAATTCAATTAGCTTTGCTACCGTAATTGAAATTCCACAGATTAGGTGAATGTCTCACAACAAATCATCTTTATTTTGTAATTTCCCTTTAAGCTAGACAACTGGGCCATCCCCTGCCTCCTAAGGACAGGTTTGTCACCCCTTCTGCTCTTGGTGTTTCCCCCACACGGTCTCGTCAATACCTGTATTTGCCTTTCAGCTCACAGGACTTTTTCCTTTTTGTGAACCATATACCCACCTTCCACACTCATGGCACCAACTTTTCCAAGTAAAGAACCGAAGTAGAGAAGGGAAAAATGGCTCCAAAAGTCTTCTCTCCCACAGAGTAGGGGAGAAGTTTTCCAAGGGAAAGACTAAAACGGGAGCAAAATCAGGCCCAGATAAATGTGTGCAATCTTTTATGTTTAAAGATTTTTCAAATTTAAAGTCACACCCTAAAATTTTGTACTAAATTAAACCTGTCACATTCCAGTCTTGCTTCAGGAGAGCATGCACTGAAATGGAGTAACATAAGAGAAGCTTTTCCAATGACATTTCATCCTGACTAAAGTGAAGAAGCACTGGATATTTAAAAGACAGGCTGTTGTTTCTGAGACTAATTGTAAAAACCCAGCACGTTATATACTTTGAGCTCTGCAACAGCTTCTGAGCTTCTGAGATCTGACAAGAACAAGAAATGATCTCTGAACCTGCAGGTGAACCTTATGAGATTCAGCCCTCATTAATAATCTCTTTCAGTATCATCTAACTTGTTTTTTTTTCTTCGCTACGTCTGTGAATGGCCAGAAGACTTTGTATTTCACACAAAATTCTCCTTTTGCTGCTACCTCTAAGCTGTGCCCTGCCTTCTGCAAATTCTCATGGAAGTTTTCTGTGCAAAGATGTGGGGTTTAGATTCCCATTAAAGGTTGACAGCACTTCCATAGTTAAATTTACCACCATAAAGATGAACGTTTACATTCGAGTCACCAGACCCACTATTAACAGCAACAGCTTGAAATCCTACTGAATTGGTATTAAATGGCTCCAAATGTTTGTTGGAAAAACTGGAGCTGTAAACAAATTGTGCTCCCCTCTGGTCTCCAGCTCTAGCTTGTAAAGCAGCAGCACTATGAATCCTCTTCTGCAGAAACGAGCAGCAGCAAAGGACAGATGACTGGAGTTTGAAGTGCCTTTAAACCTGCTCCAGCTGTCATTGCATTTCGCTGACTCCCTGCTACTGGCAATTTCAACTGTAGCAGAATGCAGAGGCCATTTTGTCACAAGAGCTAAGAACTAACGAACAAAGGAGTATTTTGTAAGTCTGAAAAATTAGCATGGACATCTCTCGGCAGCACCCAGCATGGCTCAGCGTACCAGCAGCAGCACGTAACGAAGGGAAGAGAGAGCACAGATCACCCCTCAAGCTGAGTTTTGAGGACGGACTACAGATTCCATACAAGCGACGTGGAAGACTGTGAAATTTTGGTAAAACACAATTTTATGAATTAAAGAAAAATAAGACCTTTACAAAGGCAGTCCAGCCTTTGCCACATTTCTCTTCATGAAGTCTCACCTTAGTATCATCTCTTCTCAGGCCCATCAAAGACCATTCAAGACCCGCTGACGTCAATACACATTTTGTCACGGACTTTGGATTTAACTGACACTTCATTTGCTGTACGCTGTTTCATCAATGACCTTCTACCAACACTCCTTCCACTCTTAAAAGAGGAAAGGACTCCGGCTCACTCTCTGTCACTCACCAACATATGTCATCAGGCAAGGGTGGCCTAAAAAAAATTTGTTGCTTTTAGGCATAACAAAATGACTGTTTCATACATGGATATGATGACAAATTAGCTTTCATTTGCTAGTGACTTTAGTTTGTGCTAATATTTGCTTTATACTCATGTTTTCTGCAACTGAAATCATTTTGCCCTAAAAGGCCCCAGATGCGCACTGCAGGGGTTCTCTGCTCTTGTCCTCAGGTAATTAAATATTCCTTGCCACTGCTGCACTTGCCTCTACGGCAGATCACAAGGTATCAATGATGAATGTGGTGTAAAAGAATAAGCAGATAACAATTCTCCTTTACAATATACTGCGAAGTTATTATATACTAAGCAAAGTTTTTCTGAGATTAACGGTTATATGCTTTAATCTCCTTTACATATATATTCAGCGAACTGCAAAAGTCCAGTCTGGAAGTTAATACCTCCAGTTCCTTTCACATTGCATTTTTTTTACAGTGAACTCTGTAGAATTCATGGGGATTTCTGCACCTTGTGTCTTGTTCTTTCTTTTTCAGCTGGGAACCAGTTGTAATGATTTCAAATATATATATCATGTATATAAGAGCATGGTTTCTTTTCCTCACTTAGCCCTTCCAAAACAAAGCAGAGGCACATTTGTTCATGTGTTTAAAACCAAATTTTCACGTAGTTAACTTACTCATCATAGTCAAGACTGAGCCCCTCTTCTGTTCAAACCTACATTTTTAAAGCAGCCACATATTTGAATATCCTAATACAAAGTACAGAAGGGAGTAGTGCTTATTTTACCTTCAGAAAAAATCCTGGGAAAGAATTTTATTCTTTAAAAAGTAAAGAGAACGAACAGTCAGGTCTACTTCATTAAAACACGTCATTTGCAAAGGAGGTTAGGTTATTCTAGAAATGCAGCTCCTTCCTGGTTATTAGTTGTTCACAACTTTAGAGATTTTCTTGAATCTCGAGTCGTCAAGGCTGTCTCATTAAGAACTGCAAGAGCAAAGTGTGTTGATTTTTCCTCTGAAGATGTAAAACTCTGACAGGCATGAAAAAACTTACTCCAGAAATGAATTTTAAACCAAGAAGAACTGTTTTCAAAGTTAAAACCCTTGTGACAATCAGAAGCCATTCTGTATTTTGGAAGACAAAACCTTTTTTATTCTAATCTTTTTAACTTAGTTAACACCACTAGTCCTACCGAGCTTTTATTGAAATTAAGGAAAACAGATCAGATCCATCAGAATCTTCCCCTATGATGTTAAGAGGAATTCTTCCAGCTGGGTGGGACTCAGAATTACAAGGGATATGGTGGGATGTCATCAGCTTATCTTCAGTCTAGACTGTCTTCTGTTTTCACCATTTTTCCTTTTGTTGCATAAGAAACTGTCACTGCTGCTTTACATTTTATGCCAGGGAGAATGCATCAGTCTAAAAAACAGGGAATATCTGTAGTAATTTCTGAGCAGATTGTTGTGAAACAAGTTACGAAACTCAGATCCTAGCTTACTGGAACACAGGAGATTTTACTGTTGGAAGATTTCATTTAGCAATGTTTATTTTATTCTTCAAAGATGTGTGTTCTTTCACCTTAGATGAAACGTGTGATATGTCCACTGAGTCTGAGAAATGGAAATTCTTTTATTTAGTAGCTTTGAAAGTATAATGTTTTCCATAACGTATTGCAATGCTTATTTATTTTCTACTGTCTACTTTTTAATAGATATAACATGCTTTGCAGGGTGCTTGAACTGAAGCAGTGTCATGCAGGTATAGACAGCTGTAGTTCTAAATATTTTTTCAAATAAACATAAAGTTGTGACAATCTTTTACAAATTTGTGACTTGAAATCAATTTTCTCTTGGCCTCCAGCATTTTCCTGGTTTGTCTTTGGTGTGGCGTTTGTTGTTGTTGGTTCTTTCGGGCTTTGTTCTGATGATAGATTGCTTAAAGCATTCCTTGTTTCATGCAGGTTTTGATGGCCTTGTTCTTTGTTTTTCTGAACATAAATTAGAATATGAAGTTAAAGCAAATATCACTTAACAGATCTTAATGACATCTACTAAAAAAAAGAGAAATAAAAATTTCACATAAAATACTACAACCAAATTATTAATTTGCACATTAGGAGAAATGTGCTAGAGAAGTTTTGTAGGTATTCAGATTATATTCAGATCTACCATCTTACCTGGCAGAGGTATCGTATGAGGAGCAAAACTATATGGAAAAAGATATCACTCACCCCAGATTCATGATTCTTCAGGTGTTAGCTAACTGCCAGCTCATAACTGAAAAGCTCAAGTTTGAAGTTGTCCATTAAAAGATGTGAGGTCACAGATCCAAAACAATCGTGGCGATTTTCCTCCTATAAAATACTGGGGGACTCACGATGTCTGCCTTGGGTCTCAGCAGGAATTCTGGTGTCCTCTGCAAGGCACAGAGGTGACTGACAGGGTGCCAGGAGGAGAAGCTGACAGCAACATCAAGACCATCTGAATTTGTCTGAAATGAACTGATCTGAATCAAATGAGCCAGCTTGGGTAAATCATTAAATTCCAATGAAATAATGTTTTTTTCTTAGATTTTTTTTTGGTTTCAAACCAGCTCTAATAAGGAACTTCTGTAAATACCAGGGGACAATGAAAAATGCAGAAACACAGTAGAAAAATAGTAGCATTTTCGAAGAGAAAACCAGGAAGCTGTAGCAGCGGAGGGTAATTTGTGCCTTCAGCTGATGTGAACATGGATCATGATGATGTTTTCCCTTCACACCAATGTATATTTATACATATACACACATTTATACTGGTTTGAGACTATACATACAGCTATGTGTATATGTATATGCAGACATGCAGATGTAACTTTTAAGCTCCAGCACTTCTCTTCCATCTGCCCTTCCACTCAATGTTTACATGTGTTTAAAAATAATCAAATGATCAAGAGAATTAGATGTTTCTACAAAGAAAGTTTGGGCAAAACTTCTTATATGATGCACAAGTCTCTAAATGAAGGTTTATGGCGTGTGTTACACAGTTCAGGCTATGCAGGCAGAGTGGTCCTTTCTGGCCTGGAAAACTATTGAAAATATCTGGCTAGCAATTCCCAAGCTAATTTGTTAGAGGTTGGATATCTATCATATTTTTTGAATTAATTGTCACTTTGTAATTCAAAAAAGTTCCCAGAATATTTCCTGCAATCATAAAACTAATCCTAGTGGACTCTTGAGCCTCATTACAGAGCTGATACCACTCTCAGGAATTTCTGTCTTCTATGAGTTTTTAAATAATTGAAGAGATGTGTATAGGTCAGATACAACAGAAAACTGCGGAAGAATAGAGGATGCTTTCAGAACATTACTGAAAAATTTGGCAGTGACATATACTTAGAATTACACTACTTATAGAAATACTTTTCCCTGAAGAATGGCAAAGTATATTTTTCAGTTATTACTCATGACCTCTGATGAACTGACTGCACATAACTATACTAGATTGTCGAAATCTGTGCTCAGAAAGATATTGACTTGGTATAAGCAAGTTGATATGCTCCCTATTTTTTTTCTGCACATAAATGTTCTTTTAAAAAGCCATTCTAAACAAAGTTAACTCAAAGTAATCTGGAGAAGAGCCATTTTTTTCCCAAGACACATAACACTTAACCTTAGATAATTCTTTTATGATGAAAATGACTTCTCTAATTTTTTAAATTTATTTCCTTTTCCATCAATTTCTGTTTGGACATAAATAGATGCCTAGGAAAAGCATCACGTTGACATTTGTGAAATTGGGTTCTGTTTCCAACAGAACATGTTTGCTTGGTTATTTTCTATGTACGGACAGAGAGGAGAACCACTGCAAGTTTCCCCATCCTGCCCTACCAGTTCTCTTAACTGAACTGGAGCAATCTGCTCAGGGAACAGGAAAGCACTGGGGGCAGAGTTTTAATGCCTGCTCAGGCGTCAATTGAAAGACTATTGAAGCCAGTTGAAGGACTCTTGGCAATTTCCAAACGGCTTTGCAACAGTCACCATTTATACTTCCAGCAAAAAGGACAGCTTTTTTTGGATAGCTTTTTTTTCATGATAAGAAGTGAATACTGGAACTAGACTGGAACCACACCCAGAGTTACAGTCATCACAGTATTTTGGATACTACTAAAATCAACGGGGAGCTAACAGAAGATTAATAAAACTTTAATTCTGGGTCAAATAGAGGTCCAAGACCAACAGTCAGGCTGTAAACCACCCGGTGGCAGTACCTCATGATGTAACAGGAATATTTTTAGTTTGGCATAATTTCTGAACCATCATTTTTTGAAAGTTTAGCAAAGAAAGTGCCACACTTGAATTTCACATCTGTGGCATGTGAAGGCAATATTCCCTGTTCAAAAAATAACTTTCCCCAGTGATCACAATCTTCAAAAATTAAAGAAGTCTTCAAGATCAGACTGTGATGACAGAGAGAGTTTGTTCAGTTCCAGACACAAACCTGAGCAGAGACGGGACGATATCGTATATTATTAGTGTTGCAGACATATTTTTGCCATGTTTTCCCCACAAAACACTCTACTTCCAACACCTGTAAACCAGATTTTTCTCCTTTTAGGAAACTTCTGGAAAAGGTTCTCTATACTGAATCACTATCCCTACTAAGGCAGTGTCACCTGTCTTCAGTGCTCACGTTTGGGATTTAAAGTGCAGGAAAAATTTATCTTGCATAACAGGGCATATTGTCACTCCTTATTTTTCCCTGTTTTTGCTAATGTGATTCTGAGGTCTGGGCACTGGATTAACAGGAAAAATCACTGGTGGAACTGCCCCAGCTGATGTTTTTGGTGGTCTTTTTCAAATCTGTACAGATGTTTCCACATCAGTTTTTCCAGGAATTCTTAATCTGGCCATTCAAAGCCAAACCAAGACTTTTGTTCCTTTTACCACAGAACAATGGTAATAATAATAATTGATGTTATAATGTAGTAATAATAGATGTCTCATTGTCTCTAAAATCCACAGGATTCAGAAGGTAACAAATACAGTAGCTCTTGAGAGACTTTGCTGGTAGTTATAAGCAGCAGAAATATGGTTAAAGGAGCAAAAGTTCCAGCAGCTGAATACAGATTATTTAAATTTGAGATGCCTCAGATCTGAGTGTTTCTGGTTTGTTCATGCTTATGAATTTCCTTTCACGGATGTGTGCATCCCCTCCTGAGCTTTAAAGAAGCTACACATGAATATGAAGTGGAAAGAAAAGCCTCTGTTTGTCCCACAAGGAAATAAAAACACGAGTCTACCTTGAAAAGGAATACTGACTCAATTATATTTTACTATATTTTCTCAATTAATTATACAAAAGCCAGTACAAAGATTCAAACAGAAGGAAAATAAATGAAGTGTTTCCTCCATTTGATTATTAAATGGAAATGACTGTGAGGCATTTCTATTTAAAAAAAAAATACCACCCCAGGAGGCACCTTCTTGAGCTAGTCTCCGCAGCATGTCTCCAGCACCCTTGCATAGCAAAGATTTATGACAACTTTTCAGCTGAGGCTTCATTTAATTGATAGTATTTTGTTGCTACCACCGAAAAATACTGCTGAGAGCTTTAGGATATCGAAGCAGTGACTGGTACACATGAACCTTGCCCCAGTTTACTTCCAAATTCTGCTCAAACAAAGCCCCTCAGAGGTGGCACCTGGTATTTCTCAGTCTGAATGGGGTGATGCCAAGTGAACCTTCAACTCTGGAAAACAAGCTGCTTTTGTAAGAGTGTTTTGCATTTTCAGGTTACCTTTTCCTGAAATTCCGGCTCCATTGCTGTTTGCAGCTTTGCTAACAAAAAAGCCTTCCTTAACTCCTAATGTTTCATACAGACAACAAGAACTGAGCTCATGAAAAAAAAATGGAGCCTGAAAATTGGCATGCAACTCCATACCTGAAGGAGATCCCAGGATTTCGAACATACTAGTGACACTACACACCTCAATGATTTTACTGGGAGCAGCACAGCTGGGAAATCAATCCACTCATTCAGATACCTGAAAAAAAAATTAGGAATACAGTTAGAAATAAGTAATTCTGTCTCATGAGGAATTCTAACATTTCAATGATCCATGACTGAGGGGAAACTTGGATGTAATGCAAGAATTTTTAGAGAGAAAAAGCTCTGAAGATCTGAACTGCAGCCTGGGAAATACCAAAAACACTGAACTTGACACTAATCTATGCCTTCACAAGCAGCTGCCTCAGGACAGAAAAGCAGCTTAAAAAGAAAAAAGAGAAGGACTTTGTTACCTTATTAACATTTCCTCATTGATTTTATACAACAAATTTCATACTTCAAGTTCTTATTCAAAAGAACTTGAAGTACCAAATTAGATTCCAATTCCAAATGATCTGTGTTTTTTGTAACAGAATAGATTAGTGGTAAAAATATCAGGCTTCCAGAAAGTATAGTGCTCAGTTCTACAAAATCTTAATTACTGGGTGCTATGATGGGCATCAGTACTGATTACTTCTGTGAATTAGAATTTGGGAATGACTTTATTACAAACAACCCTGTGGAAAAGTTCTATCAAACATGATACATCTTTTTTTGTAATCAAGTATACATCCTCTTTAAGTTTTGTATCTTTTCTCTATAAGGATTTCTCTGTAATGAGTGACATTATTTGTAGTTGCCCTTACAGATAGCTTTAGTCACAAGGCTGATGTTGCTCTCCTCTGGAAGCACTGAAAGTCATAGGTGTCAAACGCTTCCTCTTGATCCTCATGAATCGGACGACCCAGATTCTACAATTCTGAAATACTTTTCAATCAAAGTAACACATTAAAAAAATAACAACAAAAACAAATGTATGAATTGACCAAAAATTACACTTGATTGTTCAAAATAAATGGGTATGTTTATATGTTTGGGGTAATTTGCATTTATTTAGACTAGATATTTTTCATCTCACTTTTAGATCTGCACGTGGACTCCAGGATTTAATATCTTAAAAATCCAATTTCTTAAACATAGGCAACAATGCAGGGGAAAAAAAAGCATTTCATGAGTTTAAGGATGAAAGGAGATAATTGTCTAATATTCTGTCATGATGAGTGAAGGTATCATGCCCATTTTTGTAACAGAAATCTGAAAAAACATGAATAGAATCTATGAATCTCAGGAAGTGTTTTGAAGTACAACATTTAAGACAATTCCTATCAGCAGAACAGAATCCAAGTGCTGGGTTTTTAACCCACAAGGGCTAAAGTAATCCAGATAGAGCCATGATGGATGCCAGATGAAGAGTTATCAGAACCTTCTTCTCATGCTGGTATTTTCAAAATGGGCTTCAGTGGTCCCTGTTTGCCTTCTACAAAAATCTCTTCCCTTGCTGAAGTGTAGCAATTTAATGCCCTGTCCTTGCACGACTTGTACTTGTCCTTGTACTACTTGTCGTTGTACTACTGTGACTGCCTCATAGTCTTGACTTAATCCACACTTTACTCTTAGACTCAGCTCAAGTCTCTTTATGATTCCTTTGGTGTGCTCACAGTCATCTCTGCCTTAATCTTTACCAATCAATTAAATGATTATTTTCCAATCTAAACTAATTACATTTAATAAATTAATTACATTTAAGTGAGTTTAATAGCCCACAGTGATATATTTGCATACTCAAGATACCTCTGTTTCAACTGCTTTCGTGGCCACAAGTTAGCCCACACGTATAAAGTCACTGGAGATGCACAGTTATAAAATCTCCATTATATCAGAACGAAGCTTCCGCAAATATTTTTGTACTCAAAATACTGGAAATTAGCAAATTTTATCTCACTTTGAGGTGAGAAAGGACATACAGGTTTTCTACAATCAGGTATGTCTTCAAATTGAAAATACCACTGATCTTCAATCATTGTCTTAAAACTGCAGCTGGAATGAAAAGTTGAAAATTTCATAACAAACTTATTAGAGAGGGCTACAAAATACATATTCATATATATATATATACACAGATTGTAAACAGTAGCACTTGCAACAGTAAAAATGAAGTTTTCCAGCCTTTTGAAAAATGCTTGCAGTTCAGTAAACCTAGAACCTGCAATGCATGAGAGCTTGTTGCTTTCCAAAGACTGGCTGTTCCACACATATATGTTTTACTCCACAAAAGACTAAGGATATTTTTTCCGCTAACATACCAATTTCTCGAGAAGTGGGTTAGTGACCTGAAGCACCAGTATGCAAAGAATAGAAGATTATTGGAAAAGCCTGTGGAATGCTGTAGGCATTGTTTTTTAATGGAAACTATTGCCCAACAGCTATGAGGAACAGGTTCACTCCTAGTTACCAAATCTGTTGATAGATAATACTCAGTGCTTTGGTATGTAGCAATTGAGTTAAATCCTGAATTTTTAAAGGTCATGTAATATTTCAAATTAAATCAAAGCTGGGAATAGGAAGTGATAGGACAGGCTGTGGTATGAACTCACTTGCCAAGAGCTGAAGGCTAATAAGATGCACTGTTTGTACAGCCTGTTTATGGGATCAACATTAGTCACTTACACAATCAATTTTGGTGTTCATCCAGGGGATGCTCCCAGATGTTCCTCTTAATTTATGATACAGGCACAGAGACCCCCTCTCACAGACTTCCTGATTCTTTTCTCTCCTGTACCATGGAAACATGATATTACTGGTTTTTGAGGGCTATGTTTGAGTACAAACCTTGCTTTGGATTTCCCTAGGGGTTACTGAGGCTCAAGAGGCACTGTATAAAAGCTTACATTTTTCTTTTGGAAGATTACAGTTTTAAAAAGTAGATATTGCCAATCACATCTGCCCTGGTTTCAGCTGGGATAGAGTTAATTGTCTTCCTAGTAGCTGGTACAGTGCTGTGTTTTGGGTTTAGTATGAGAA
>JAVKLA010000053.1:36823894-36838614 GCA_034782735.1 Sagittarius serpentarius
GGCCAGGCTGGATGGGGCTTTGAGCAACCTGGTCTAGTGGAAGGTGTCCCTGCCCATGGCAGGGGGGTTGGAACAAGCAGATCTTTAAGGTCCCTTCCAGCCCAAAACATTCTAGGATTCTATGATTCTAATAGGAAGAAAATTAACTCTATCCCAGCCGAAACCAGGAGAATTGGGAATGGAAGAAGAAGAGGAAAGGAGGAGGCTGGCACAGAGGTGCTGGATAGCCCCAGCAGCATTAGGTGTTGAAGTTTGGTTCTTGTGATATTTAAGTACAGTTTACTTATCACCAATCCCTTTTCTTTATGTCTGGCCTGATGAACTTCAATAAAAATAGAAGGGAAAACATAGCTGTAAAGGAGCTGAAAAAAAATCTTATTATATCCAATTACTTAGAAGGGGTTTTGTGAACCATCCTTTGGGCTGTGTAAGAATTCAGATTTGAATAGTTTTACCCCTACAAGTCAAGGAATAGCTCTGCCCTTTTTTTGCGTTCCCCAGCTATGGGAAACCTTCACACCTTCTTCCCTGAGCAATCAGCTGATCCAATGAGTGTCCAAAATAATGAGTGGCTAAAGAGCTGAGAAAAGCAGTCATTCCAGTTATCCCAAGCAACCATACCTTCTTATTATGATAATGTCTCATAGGCACTGTTTTACATTTATATGATCAATAAAGTGCTTCCAGTTGATAGCCAGAGGAGTAAAGGGTTGTGCTGGATTCAGTTTGCAATATGTGTTTCCACTTGTCACGACAAACAGAACATTCAGCTTATTATTTACCTATTATGCATCAGTGTCACAGCCAGGTGACTTACATTATTCCCGTGGAGCTGATCCCTCGACCTCTGCTTCCTCCAGACACACGTGCTGGGGCTCCTGCTACCCCCAGCCTGATGAGCCGTGACGAGCTGCTGTGACCCTGACAAGATCCACAGTCCTCCAGAGCCCAGGCTTCACATATGCAACCCTTTCAATATCACTTCTTCATGTTAGTCTTCCAAGATGAAAGGTATTAGAAATAAAAATGTTACAATCAGCTGAATGAGCAGGGCAAGAGATGTATGCTGAATCAGGCCCAAATTCAGCTAAAGCATCACTTTATAGGACAGTTTGATGTTACCAGGCCACAAGCTTGAAGGAGGTGCACGCTCCAGTGCCTGCAGTCAGGAGTCATGGCATTTTCCATCTTTCAGACAGAGTGTAGTTTATGTTGACATTGAATAAAGCCCTTTTTTAAGCTAATACATTAGAGAAATCATTCAAGAACAGTTCTTCCTTTATAAACATCATAATGACTGAACTGAATGTTTTCAACTGAGTGTCCATAAGATTTGAGACAGAGGTATGGAGATTAGTAACTAAATTTTCATTTTGAATTCAACAAGTGGACTTTTTCCCCCCTAATGATCACTGTCACTGTTTAAAATGCCATTGTAAATTAGACAGAATACAATTATTATCTGGATTGCAATTTTATTATTGGAATAAATACCTTATTGCTCTCTTGCTGGGCTTTCTTATTTTAGGAAAAGGCGACACTATTTCAGTGATGGTGAAGGAAGCGAGAAAAAGGCTAGGACCGGGGGCACACTGCTTGCTGTACCACACGCAGCAGGGATGCAGCTGCAGCTGCTCTATGCCCAGCAAGGAGCATCTTAACCCTGGGCTCTGACTCTTGCTTCTACACCAACCTGTGTTAAAAAGTGTTACATCTAAGCAGTTAATGTTGTCTCTCTTTAGTTTGTGTGGAAAAAACCCAAACAAATGACACCCGACCCCACCCCACACCCCCCAAGATGTCTGCTCTTTGTCACTGAAGGTTCTGGTCTGAAAGCTTGCTGGTGGGCATGGATGGAGACCACACTGCCTTCTAGGAGAAGAGTTAATAAGGCAGCTCAAAAAGGACATTTTCAGATATGAAGTAGGCCAGGAAGGAAAAGAGAATTTTGCCGTTGGTTCCATTGTTCTCTCCATATAAACAGTTTTTTCCCCCTTGCTTCTCTCTGTCAGTCATTCTTTCTCTTCTTGTGGTTTATTTTACTTTCATCTTTTTCTTTTCTCCCCATAAGTTTTCTGTAAGTAATCCCTGCCCCTCACCTGCAGAAAGCTCAGACGGAGGCGTACAGCAGCTCATCACTTCAGAGCCTGGAAGGGGTGATGCTCTGCTCCCAACGGTGGAAACCCCATGCGTGAGTGCGGAGCCCTTACCCTCAGGCAGGTGCAGAGGGATGGTTTCCTCACCATCCCTTCCAGTCTCCCCAGCTTCATCCCGAAACAACTGAAATGTCCTGGAGCTTCTTTCAGGGGTCAGTAATGCACATGGTTTCTTTTAGCTCCACATATTTTCTACTCACAAGAAACAACAGTGAGTCCTCTTATAATCACACACCTAGCTTGAGATACTGGTTCTAATTTGCAGACACTTATCGGTGCCTGTTGCTATTCACATTAAGTCTGTGATACTTATCCACAGAATTGCTGCTGCAATTCCTCAACGGATGATCTTGCTTGTCTCTCACCTATTTTAAATTGTCTCGGTGTCCTGCAAACACAATTTTTTCCCTATCAGTTTGAAAAGTTCCCACATGTCTCTTGGAGAGGGACAGATTCTGACACCTTTACAGTGGGCACTCCAGGAGCCATCCCACTGAAGCCAATGGGACCACTTAACAAGTAAAAGACTACCCACTTCCAGAAAGCTCATCTTACCAAGGCAACTCTATTTGTTCTTCTGCACTTGAGAGTTTAATTTGGCTGTCATGTGTTGGCTTGTTTAGATTTAGCATGTTTGTGCTGGAGAATGCATTTAATTTCCTCCATTCAATTTGTTATAAATATTTTGCAGACACCCTGTCCCTATGAAAAAGCTGCACTTCGTTACAAAATGGGCATGCCTGGTTTAGCTTCCTTCAGTACAGCAACTGGCTCTCTTTTTGCAAAGCAGCTCCTGAGCGTTATCTTCCTTGCTTTTGAGCCTCAGAGACCAGCTTCTTTTTCCAAGATTTGAACAAGTTTCAAGTGTAAAGATGTTCTGAGGTTTATACTCAGTTCTGCATAGTTTCTCTTTCACTTGCAGGTATGAAGAAATCCCACACTGAAAAGCAAACCTAGATCATCACTGCATTTTACCTTACTTCACAGTCAAAAGACAATGTTTCGTGATTCTCATGGAAAAGTATAATTTGGTAGTATTCATATTACAATGTCACCTGGATTACCTGATCCAGGACATTTATGAGTTTATAAGCAAAGCAGGCAGCAGCAGAAACTCCTTCTGAAGCAACTGGCACTGCTGGAAAATACAGGCAAGTATTTATGTACAGAGACATTTCTTCAGGTCACCTGCACCTGTAGCAAACGTACACTTCTGAAGAATAGTCAGAGAGTTATACAGACACAGGCACCTTTTATTCCAAACTCCAGCACAAAGTTCAGTGATACTCATGCGTGTAGCTGGAGCAAGGACTGTTCCCACAATCCTCAGGTTAAAGAAGGGCTTTCAGTCATTCCTGCGCCATTCCCGCACCATTCCCAAACCAGAATATGTACTTCAATAACAATAAAGCTCCAGTTATATTGAACGTGCAATTTTCCAAGGATAATTCATAATACTAGCTCAGGACAATGGGGATGTTATATGGATTTTCTTTTGGTTTTCAACCTTCTTTTTATTTAAGCCAGTGATGTATAATAAAGCTGAAATACTCAGCAGATTTCAAGTCTTGAATAAGCATACTTGTAAGAAGTCACAGAAAAAAAAAAAAGATTACGGTCATTACAGTGCCTGTCAACTAAACTAGCTGTACTGTAAATATGCTATTAGAAAGTAAAAAAATGCCCTATGTGAAGCCCGCTGTTTTCTTTTTCCTCCCACCTCCTGTAAGACGATCTTTAGCTGTGTTCAAAACAGAGCTAGCACTCTGTTTCCTGCACTTTGAAATGCAAAATTACTTCTTTTCTACCTGTAGGCAAAAGCCCGGTGTATGGGCGCATTACACCCAGTGCCAAGATGTCTGTAGCAGCCAGACAATCCAACACCTGCAGCGACATTAATCATTTCAGTTCGGTAATGCATTCACTCCTCCTTATTATCGCTACTCATTTGCACAGCTCCTGCACGTACCCAGGCACTGGCAATACAAGGGAAAACCTCTTCCTTGACGATATTAGAGTCTCATTTGAGTTATGACCTGAAAGAGGGGTTGAGAGGTGGGAAGCCGTCCCAGGCTTCGCAATGAGATCTTCAGAGCTAACTAACACCAGCTGGGGTCTTTGCTGGGTCAGCAACATAGTCAAATAATGTTAGGTACCTTAACTTCTCCAGGTATCATCTGGCTGCCACCGTCTGTCATGCATAAGAGGTGACAGGATTACAAGCAAGGAGATGAAAAAGAACCCGGAGAACCTGTCCGGTGGCAAGGACTGCACGGAGCCAGGTGGGAAGAAGAAAAGGCCATACAGCTCTTCTGAGGAAGGCCGTTATCCCGTCCCTGGCGTGCAGGGATGCCTCAGTCGGCTTTCCCTTTGCCGGGTCTTTCCACTGAGCCTTGTGACAGAAGGCTGAGGAAGGGGAAGATATCTGTTGAAGCGTATCAGGAAGAAAATGATAGAATTACAGAGAAGTTTAGGTTGGAAAGGACCTCTATAGTTCATCCAGTCCAACATCCTGCACAAAGCAGAGCTCACTTTGAAGTTAGATCGAGGGCCTGGCCACCCTGAGTCTTGAAAACCCTCAAGGACAGCAGTTCCACAGCCTCTCTGGGCACATATTCAGGGGTGGTTTGGTTTTTCCCCCATATATCCATCAGACTTTCCTTATTGCAGCATAGGGCCATCGTGCACCTCTGAGAAGAACCTGGCTCCTTCTCCTTATAGCCCCTCATCAGAGAGGTACCACATTCCCCCGCTGCCCTCCTCATCCTTCCCTTCTCCGGGATGGACAATCCCAGAAGTCCTGTCTCTCCTCACACATCACGTGCCCCAGCTCCCCAGACGCCTCAGGGACCTTCTGCTGGACTTGCTCTGCCTTCTCAATCCGTCTCTTGTATGGGAGACCCCAAAAGTATTTCGGAAGTGGCCGCCAAAGCTCTGAGCAGAGGGCATCAATCATCTCCCTTAACCTGTAGCAGAGGGGCAGTCTGAGCTGGGGAGTGAACCAGCGCTGACTGGGATACTGTTAAGAAGAATAAATGGGAAGATGGAAACCTGTGTTGGTGCTAACATCTGAGAGCTGTGTCCATTTGAGTAAGACACAAATGAGACTGCAGATGTTTAGGTGTTTATTCAAGCCAGCCCCCTAAAACTTGTGAAGCTCTCCCATCCCTAAATAATAAGAGTAGTTTCAAGATGTTTCTGTTTTTTCTCCATCTGTTCTTGTTTCCTTGGGAATTTGTTTTACTGAGAGAAAATGATGGTCTTTTTGCTTTCTGTGAGTGCCACTGACACATCGCTATGGAAACTGGAGGTTCAATATTTTAGTGTTTTAACTTCAGGGAAAACACGCAGGTACAGTCAAGCCCATTCCAGTTTATTTGCCTAAGTTTTCCTTCAATTTACTGCTGTTCCTGGTTAACTGTGGTTTTCATCTGTACTAATACTATTTTGCAGATGTTGGCCTGTTGGCATGTAATTCATCGAGATGAAATGTGGGTTTCCTTCAGCATGATAACTGCTTACCAGCACTCACGGAAATTGATTTACCAGCTTCAGTTTGTGCAGACGGACCCATTCATGTCTGTACAGGGTTCAGACCTTCCAGTGACTGAGAGCAAGTAATTTTGACAGTCTCAAGCTTTGATTGTCCCATCTGAGGTAATAAATTAACTCAGCATATTCTGAAAATCCTTCCCACCAGGCAACCTATGAACTGCCCATGACTGGCAGTTAAACACAGTCCGGATAAAGAGCTGTCCTTTTCCTGGGCACTCACCCTACTGACCAGCCACATGGAAATTATGAAATGAAATGCTGTCTGTATTCACAGTAGAAACAACCTGATGCATACTAAATGCTTTTTGTTACTAAAATCAAGTAAGCTTTTTAACAAAATACGCTCAGTCTCTCTGGCTTGTCCAGAATAAAACACATGACGGACAGCAGAGATCTGTCCTGTGGAAGCAGCTCCTGCAGCGACATCACAAAGCATGTGGCTAGCCTTAACCTATCCAACGTATATGTGCTCCTGTAAGTCATAATTGCAAATTAGATCTTTTTCAAAATATTGAGTGCTTGTTAACACTGCATTTATATCGCTCCACTGTTACAGTATCAGCTGTCACAGAGTTGTCAAACATCAATTTTCCTAAGTATCTTAAAAATATAATCTGCCTTCGAGGACACTCAATGCCAAAACATCGCTGTTATCTAGTCAGCAAACATTTCAAATTCTATATTAACATGTTACAGCATTAATTATGCTTATTACAGCATCAGCAGACCTTATGCCTTCTCTTACATGTGCATTTCTGTTGTGCAGAATGCCTGCGCTTATTACAGAAACCTACTAAGCTGTCAGCAAGCCCTCTCAGCAGGGCTCCTGCCTCCCCACCATCACCCCCGACTTTTTTCCAGGTGAGAGCAGCAGTTGCTTTGTCTTCCTCAGGGACATCGCAAGTTTGGTGGGTCCTATGCCAGGAGACAAGAAAAAAGCAAAGGGAGGAAGGTCAGCTCCCTCGCAGATGCAGGTGGGGAGATGGAGGTGCTTGTCTTCTGTTGAGGAGGAGCGTTACTGTGGGAAGTCCTGACTCTTTTTGAAATGTATTCATTCTCCATTTATTTATACATAATTCATACTGCTTGGCTGAAGAAGAATGGGAGTGACTTTCCATTATGTAAACCATTTCTCAAAAATACCATTTGTTATTTAAAACGTAAAAAAGACTGATGGCAGCAACTGTGAAATAGAATCTGTGTTTCAATGAATTATTTAGACTAAAAACAAATGCTCCAGGGTGGAAGAACATGTTTGTTTTACTTTAAATCTCATTATCATTTGTGAGTGTGGTTTAAGTGGAGAAGTAAGCTGAAGCTGAGAAGTAGCTGAACCCAAATAATTTGTTTCCTTGCTAATAAACATCATAATGCGATCCAGGGAGTGGCACTGATTCAACTCACCATGAAACGAACTGCAGAAACAAAGGAACGCAACGTGTCAGGGCAGCAGAGTGAGGTTGTGCTCTCTGTAATAAGGCAGATGTTATTCACAGAAGATGTAAAAGTGAGATTGAAAATTTTCTGTGTTTCTAGCTGCTACATACTGTTAATTTAGAAAGGGTCATGGTGGCAGGAACCCAGCTAATGTCAATCTTAAACCCTTGCACTAGAAAAAGCTACCATGCATATTAGAAATCTGTCTAATGGGAAGCACATGGTTATATTCAAAGAAACAGCAATTAATCATCCAATAAAATGATTCATCTATATCACCCACCAAATGAAATGTGAAAATTACTCCAAGGACATTTTAAATATTAAATTTGTACATTAGCATTAGGGAAAAATTATGACTTCATTGTTTATCATAGTCTATGTGCTCATGATGAGGTTACACTGACAATATAGGGAGGTTTGGGTTTTCTTTGCACTCCAGACTACCCAAGCAGGTAATATCTGTTAAGAATCATCCTTTTTGGCAAGGGCTCCCCAGAACATTAGCTTGTGCATCGTAACCCACAAAGAACACCCAAGGGCCCACAGCTTACAGCTAAATGTAGTCAGAAAGCAGAGGTCTGCAGGGTCCAAAGGCCAGAAGAGCTTGCACATCTAAGAGCAGCTGGAAGGAAGGTGACCTCAATCAGAAAATTTTTCTTAAAATGCAGGTTGGTGTAAAAATTTAGTCGGAGAAAAATGTACAGTTCAGATGAATCTACATGGAGTTTGGAGGCTATCAGTCAGAAGTAATCATTTTTTGCACAGAATTGGTACCTCTCTGCCATAATATGTAGACTGCATGAATATTTGCACTCGCAGTCAGTTCATTCAAAAGACCATTTAATCCTGCAGCTCCTACTTACTTAGAAAGAAATTTGTTTTTCAATTCAAAATGTATAATTATGCATAGAGATTGAAGCTGAAATTGTATTCTTTGCCCTCGATGTCACGTTGGTACTCCAGCCATATACTCCTGTATTAACATGTTAGCAGTTCTCACAAACCTTGCCTGAAAACTAAGACTTACAAACTTTATTTGCCACGTTTGTAGTCTCACTTTAAAACAAAAGCACTTTCATTTTGAAATGCCCAAAATATTCCTGGTTGTTTTAAGAATGACTTTGCTTTGGTTGCTGCTCTCTACCATAGCAATAAGGGGGAATGATGGAGCGTGATGGCTTGTCAGTATAGAACAAAATGCCACCAGAATAACAGAATGTCTGTGCTTGAATTTTGAACACTTTTTTTCAAATGGAAAATAAAAAATCAGAGACAGATAGGCAAATTATTGCATATCTACTGTATCTAAATTGCTATGTATCTACTCCCACAAGTAGTCCTTATGACATAAATGTTCCTAGTGATTTCAGTGACTTTCTATTGAAGCTGTAAGATGTTACGTACTCAGAGAAAATATGCAGAAATTTTTTCAAGTACGTGATTTATAAGCCTAAGATCTAATCTTACTGTTTTCCACAAAGACACTCTAGACCACAATTATTCTGTATAAAAACTAAGCACATATATCCTTGTGTCAGTTTTCTGCAGTTCACAAAAGTTTGTTTTAGCAGTAGTACTAATTGTAGTAAGATTGACAGCAACAGCAGTAGAAAATATGTTGGCAACTTCAGATCTTTTTGAAGGCATCCATTGGTATGTCAGAAACCTAGGAGCTACTTGGCCATATGCTGTGGTTATGTTCTCACATACTAGCTGTCACTGCAGCAATTGATGTCATTTCAGTGCAGAAAAATGATCATTTGTCTACTAATAAAGCAGATATGAGGTCTCGAGTTTAAGGTCTAGTGATGCAATCTCCCTTGTGAAAACTGGGGACTCCAGTTGTAAGATAACCTTAATAATGTTGATTTACAGCACATCCAATTTGAGATACAAGTTTTATATAGAGAGGTCATATCTTTCATTAGATCAACTAGCGTAGCTGGAAAAAAATCACAGGCTTTTGAGCATAAATTCTTTTCTGCATCCAAAACAGGTTGGAAAGTTCAAAGCTAAATGCAGACTGAGAACAACTGCTCTGAATTTAATTAGCAGTGTTAATCAGTCTGACCACATGAAAGAAAATGTTATTGGTATCTATAAAGTAAAAGGAGAGGTGATAAGCTGCTTTTTCTCTTGAGAATAAAAGTGAGGCAGGCCATTTATTACCTGCAAAACACTGAAGAATTAGTGAGAGAGAGGGATAGTAATGGTCCAAGAAAACAGAAACTCACTGAGGTCCATGACTTCACTACGCAGTAGAATTAGGAACTAAAATTCCCAGAACAGAAAAGTCAAAGAAGGGTCTTCATAAAGAAATGTTCCCGTACTGGTAATGGATATTTCTATCCTTTCCTTGTTGTCTGTATGTGCCCAATTTATGGTGACGCTCAGTTGCCTGAAGCATGATACAGCAACAGAAATCAAAGCTGCTGGAATGCAGAAAAATGTCAGTCTGTGGCATAGCTCGGTATCGGCGTTTCCCTGGAAAGAGTAGCCGCACTGTGGTTATTTGAGTTGTTCTGTGTCACCAGAGTAAGTGTTGGAGGAATTCTTAGCAGAACCTGGAAGAAACAGACTTAAAAAAAGCCTTCGCTTCTGGCTTCAGAAAGGAGTGCAGACTCCCCGCAAAGGCAGGGAATGAAATCCTGGCCAGTGATAAAAACTGCCACTCATGCCCATTCCCGCCCCCCCTTCCCTGGCATCTGTTTTGTTTACAAATGAAAAGAACCCAGATCTTTAAAGGTGCTTAGGGTGTGCATCTCCTGTTGAACTTACTGGCTTGTTGTTTACTAAACTTCGGTACCTGTGTTTCTTATCTCCCTGTTCCGAGAGGTCCCAGCACCGTCCCAACCAGCTCCTGGGACAGAAACTGGGATAGGCCCAGGGGAGAGGGCTGAAAGGGGGCCCAGCTGAGGCAACTGGAGAAAGAGATTGTTCGGAGTGTCTTGGAGCACTCCTTCCCTGCAGTCCAGATGCAGCCGACCGAGTCTGACCCTCCATGCCAGTCACAGCCACATCTGAGTGCATCCTTCTGCACACAGGCTGACTTATGCACTTTCCTGCCATGTAATTAAATAGTCGTAGCAAATATTCACATTTGCTTTGAAAAAGACATTGTTGCTCTGTCTAGCTGATTGCTAGAGCACTGAGGTCCTAGAGTTCCTAGAGCCCATGGGTCCGCATGGCATATGACAGGGGCTGTGCAATATCCATAAAATTTTTATTTGGACTTCCTTAATTGATGTGAGTGGTCATTTGGAAAAAAAAAATCTGCTTGCAGTTCTAACCTGAGTCTCTCAGTTTGGGTTTTCTAGTGTTTTTCATATTTTCTTTTATCTTTTAAATCACAAGCACTTGGTATGATCCTGTGAGATTTCTTTTCCTCTCTCACTCATATTCTACAGCTTTCTCAGTATATAACTTTCTAAAAAGAGCTGAAGATGTGAATGAAAAATATTCTTCCATCTGCAATACTTCCCTGAGCTTTCTGCAAAGAATACTGTATTTCCCTCTGAAGTAAGTTCGCAAAACAGCTCCATGTTGCCATAGCTTATCAAGCCCCAAACTCTTACGGAGAGGTACCTAGCCTTGATTAAAGGCCATGGGGGCTAGAAAATCCACTGTGTACCCAGTAAATCATCCCAATGAGTATACACCCTCACTACTAAAAATGTTTCATATTTCTAGTGGCATATTACTGGATTTTCCTTTAATTAGTCAATGTGCTATGATATATACTCAGAAACTGTTGTAGCTTTTCCTCACTCTTCTTATACCCTATTGATGATTGCTGGTTTTCTAGTTACTGCTGGATCAGTTCATGACATTCCCTGAAATTTCCTTTGCTGTCTCTGCATTGACCAATGTTACATTAAACTGCATTCAGAGGAAAAGGTTAAAACACTTCCATAGTAATGCAATTAAAGCAAACATCCTTTTACGTCCATCAGATGTGAGATCCATTGCACAAAATCCATTGCACACAACGGATTTCAGCTGAAAAACTCTGCTTTGGCTGTCTCTGATGAAGTCCAAAGTTTATCAGCTGAGGCAGATATTTAATTAGATTTATGTTTCAAACTTAAGGCTAAAGTGAGTCCACTGTCAGGAACAAAGAGAAAGATTCTGACCATAACCACGAGGTGGGAACAATTTCACTGAAATCAGTGACAGTTGCGTCAAAGAAAATTAGCTCAGAGTCTTACTTAACATCTGTTTTTAACACATTACAGCTTCTGCCATTCTTGTTAGTGCTAAATAATCCTTTTCGCAGTCAAATGCTGTAGAAAATGGCCCTTTAAAGTATACTCATTTCTGTGCTAATAGTCAGGAGGGGATGAAGAAGTACCCAAATGAAAATTTGGAAGTTGCGGTAAATCTCTGTTCTGTTCCATTTCTCCACAGACAGTGCCAAGGTCCTTATTTGAAGTGCTCAGATGGCAAATCAGCTTTTACCAGCCTTTCAGTTTCAGCCACTGATTACAGCTATAAGCCCTTGATAAACTCCATGGAATGGGATATTAGCCTCATTTGACTTTCTAATTTTAATTTTTATAGGTTACTGCTGTTTTAAAAAATAGCCCAGTTGTATTTTTATTACTAGAAATAAACAGGAACCTGTAGTTTCCTTCCCACTTCAATGGCTAGATTATAAATACTAATTTTAAATTAAAGATAAATAAAACAATATATGTTGCTCCACAAGCTAGGCAGCACGGAGCCAATCCTGTTTGCAATCCCAGTTGGTAGTGTGGTCCTGAAAGTACAGATTGCTGAGCAAAGAGTAACCACAGTCCCTCAGTCCTGCTGCGGCTGCAGAAATTTTAGGAAATAGGGGGCACATTTGCATAAAAAAATAAGCATGTTACAAATGATTTCTTCTATTACAGTTCTGAGAACTGAATTCATTTAAGTGCATGAGTAAAATAAGAATTTGAAATATTTTCTATCCTAAACAGGAGACCTCATTTTAAAGTGTAGAGCCTAAATCCTACATTTTATAGATTTGGTTTTTATAATTTAAAATCAGGGAGTCAAAAATGATCGTTCAACTGACCTTCTATGTAAAACAGGTCATTGAACTCCACTGATAATTCCTACAGCAAACACAGCTTTATAAGCAACTAACATACCTAGAATACATTTTTGGAAAGGAATTCAATCTGGAGCAAAAGATTCAACTAATGTTGAGGTTACTACCTCTGCTAGCAAGTTATTTCATTGGTTAATTGAGCATAAAGAGAAAAATACTGCACTTTGCATTTTTATAGCTTTAATATTTGACTACTGGATTGAAATCAGATTTACAAGAAGGTTTTAAAATATTTGCTTTATAAACTGCAAACTGCAATCCTCACATGTATGATCAGCATGCTGAATCCTGCTAGACGACAGTTGTGTAGCATCTCTGAGTTGTGGCTGATATCTTCACTTGCTTTTCATGTGACTTGCTTTAGCCTGTTTTTCTTCTGAAGATTCCCCTCTCCAGCAGCCTCAGAGTAGAGTATTGTCCAGACTTTATCTCAGTCTGGTAATTCTCTTTGAGCAATTTTACATTATTTTCATGTCTGGGCTTAAGACCTGGAAGAACTATTCTGTAGAAATCAAGGAAATCTCATTTTCTTGTTCCTCCTAACATTTTTTTAACTTCCATTCCCCAAAATCTCCCTGGAAGAACATGTTGAGGTTATCTATTATTGACCTCAAGGTCTTTTCAGAATTGCTTCTTCTAGAACATAATCTTGTAGTCTGAACTTGCTCTTCTCAGTTTTGATGTTTGTGACATCTCTAAAAGCACAATGCTCTGTAAGTAAATCTACTCCAGTAATTTCTGGAGCCAGCTTTTTCTTTTCGCTATGCATTTATACTTCACATAGCAAAAAGCATAGAGACTGCTGTTTGATTTGGGATGCTCAATGGTCCTTAACGATTCTCTCAGGTCAAGCTAAATGTTTGTTCAAAACTCACAGCTAAATATAATAGATCCTCATCAAGGACTCTTTGTTCCTAAATGTCCTTTAATGTCCCTTTGTCCAGGAAAGCTCCTGTCTTAAGTGTCCACTTGAAAATAGATTCAAGACTCCACTATGATTTTGTTTGACCTTTTGTTAAAGCCTGGCTCTGCTAAGCCACCAATTTCTGACACTTCCTTGAGTGGCTGTTCAGCGAAGGCTTAAGGATGCAATATCAAAACTGACAACCCCTGACTGTGTTTCAATAACTTTTTGAGGTAACAATTAGAAAATTCTATCACTAAAATGATCTAAGCAAGACTCCAGAATGCCGTAAACCAATATTTTTTTGAACAAAAGCAGTGTTGGTGAGACGCAGTGTTTCCTAAAGCACCAAACTAGTCTTGGAGAAGAAGGTAGGGAAGAAGTAAGAGGAAGGAGTTAAAATATTTATTTTAAGGTAAGAGCTTAAGTTCCCTGTGAAGTCAATGGAAAGACTAGCTAGGATATCTCTGAAGAACAAGAGCAGTAGTAGCGGTTTCCCTAAGACAGCCATTGTTCTCCTCCTCTGACTGTCCAGGGAACTGGTAGGAATCAGTAGGGATTATAAAGAATTACTAGCCAGTATTCCCTATCCCTCTCCTAAGCAGTAAGTTCCTGAGCAGCAAAGCTAGCTCTTTCTAAAATGTGGTAGCAGTGACATCAGTTGCCCCCAATCTCCATGACCACACAGTTTGCCCAAAGCTGAACACTAGCGCCGGCAGCACGGGAAGGGCTTCAGCAAGTCCCAGAACTGTACCCAAACCACCGCAGTGAATGCAGTAACATGCTCTCTCCCCCTTCTGAGCCTCTGTCTAACCTACAAGAAGAACAGAAAAGGACTGTCACTTGGGAAAGGGTAGGAAAAATAAATAAATTCAGTCTGAAGTCCTATCAGTATTTTTACAGCTGTTTATAAGAAACTTCAACTATTTTTTCATACAAATGTAAGAAGGAATCTAGCTGGTTTTACAGCTGTTTGCTCTGTTAGAAGCTAAAACTATTTGGTCATATAAACATAAAAACAAAGCCAGCTACGACATTGGTTCTCATCCTACAAGTTGGGTTACTTGTTTTGCAGTGAAGAAGGCAGATGTCTCTTACCACTATAATTTGGACTACCTTCGTCAGTACATTTCAAACAGCATTTTTTGTTTCCACCCTTTATAAGTGTGCAAGCAAGTGAAAAATTCATCTGGATAGAGAAAATTCATAAACTAATGCATGTACTTATAAACCAGAAACAGATTTGCTCAAGGAATAGAATTTGGCAGCTTTCACATTCTTTCCTGAAACACTATAAAATGGCGATAACTCAATAGGGTAATGAATCAGAAATAAGATATTAACCCATACCTTGATTCTGTCAAGTGCTGATGCTACTCAGATATTTCAGATTTCAGTGTTGTGAATTGCCATGTACCCTAAATATTGTTATAGTCACAAACAATCACTAAACAGCTTAATATTGGGAGAAAAAAAAAAAGAAAAAGGATTTTGTGTTTGTCCTGGTTTCGGCTGGGATAGAGTTAATTGTCTTCCTAGCAGCTGGTACAGCGCTGTGTTTTCAGTTCAG
>JAVKLA010000053.1:36838714-36859599 GCA_034782735.1 Sagittarius serpentarius
TCCCACTGGGTGGGGGGGGAGCGAGTGAGCGGCTGCGTGGTGCTGTGTTGCTGGCTGGGGTTAAACCACGACAGTGTTCAAACAGGAGGTTATTTTGCTCTCACACCAGAACTGGTATCTCAACACCTGTAGAAGCCATTGGCATGGCACCTCTTTACTCTTGACCACTGTCGCACCAGTAGGATCAAAGGTTATGTCCTTTAGGTTAGGAGGGACCTCAGGAGGTTTCTAGCACAACCTCCTGCTCAAAGCTGTATCAGCTCTGTGGTCAGTCCAGGCTGCTCAGGGCTTTGTTCTGTTGGAGGTTGAAAATCTCCAAAGAAGGAGACTACACAACCTCCCTGGCAGCCTGTCCCACTGCTTCACTGCCCTCACAGGGAAAAAGGTTTTTCCTTATACCCAGTCTGAACCTCTCTTGTTTTATTTTAATCCCACTGTTTCTCATCCTCCCATGATGCACCACGGTGAAGAGCCTGCCTCTGTCTTCTCTCCCTTGTAGGTATGGGAACACTGCTGTTAGGTCCCCTGAAGCCATCTCTTCTGGGGGCTGAATAAGCCCAGGTCCTTCAGCCTCTTCTCACAGGGCAGGTGCTTCAGCCCCATTGCCATCTCGGTGGTCCTCCCCTGAACTGGCTTCAGTTTACGGATGTCTTGTTCTGGGGTGCCACAGCTGGATGCAGTGTGGTCTAACAAGTGCTGAGTAGAGGGGGATGGTCACTTCCTTCAATCTACTGCCTCTGTTCCTATTCATACAGCCCAGGCGCTGTTGGCACCTCTGCTGCCAGGGCTGGCTCATGCTCGGCTTGCTGCTCACCGAGACCCCCAAGGGCCCTTACAGCAGAGCTGCTCCTCATCAGTCAGCATCCTCCTTCCCAGGGGCAGGACTTTGCATCTTGGTTCCTACTGTCTCATTCCATCTGTCAAGACTGCAAATAGTCCTTCTTCACAATATTTTGGGCAGTCCATTTTTGGTCCTAGTCACAGATCGCCGACAATTTCCAATCTCCATTCCACTCGGGTTTACTCTGTAAAATGGCCAGCTTTTCCTAGGGGTAAACTTGTTACCTCTGGTATTTATCCAGTTCAGAGACCTCTTTTATTTAAGTAAACCTCAGTATAGCTGTCTCAGAAAACGCAGACAACATATAGGTGCAGGTAAATAGCACTTCTGTTGAAGCAGAAAGTTACTTCCTGAATAAAAAGTGTGATGTTGTTTTAAAGGCTGTGCTATGGAGCGCGAGATTAGTCACTTGCCAAGATAATAGGTCTGATTCTCCACGGTGCTACTCCAGCTGCACTTCTTCCTGTGCATACCCATTGTAGCAGCGCTTAAAACTGAAGTAAGTCACACACCGGTGAATCAGGCCTGGAAAGTTTAAGAAACTAAGAAATGGAGGTGTGGTGGGAGGTTAATTTCCCTCCTACAATATTTCACAACAGTGAAAGCAACAAAACTACCTTTTTTTTTTTTTTTTAACTGAAAGAAATGTAATCTAGCTCTCAACTCACCACACAAAGCAGAAGTGCTATTGTTCAGCAGCTGCTTGTAAAAAAGTCCCTGGTTTGTAGCACAGAATGTTTTCTTCTGACTTGTTTTCAATGACAATTATCATTGTCTGGATAGACTATTAAAATATTGGAAAATGTACTGATGAAATATGCAAAGAGGAAAAATAAGAGAAGAAAAACAAGAAAAATAATATTCAATGAAAGCACATACTTCAAAGCACCCAGAATAAAAAAAATTCAGACCCACAGTTTGCTGAATATCTGTACAGTATAGAAGAATTCTCCTTATTCTTCCAAAGCCGATGTGACAGCAGTGCTATCCAAGGAGCTGGGATATAGTTCTAAGAGTTGCAGCTCTATGGAGTGACAAATAAGATCTCATCTATTTCCTTTAAAATAAGTAAACTGTTTTTTTTGTTTTACTAATGCTGGAGAAAAAAAATGGTGTTTAAAACAAGATCTCAGTTTACTTTCTTTTGCTTATTACTTTTCTTTCTTAACCCTGTCCTTTATGATAAATATATGACACTGTGACAGTAAATAGCTTACATTAGAGTTAGAAGGTTCTAGCAAACTATCTACTTATGATAATCCATACTGAACATGGTGGACTACTGAAGAGCTTCTCTTGGTTTCCATATACATCAAATGAAGATCATGATCAGAAGGCTTTTATTCTTAGCCTTTTAGTTCAGAAGAAATGGGTTTAGATGTTACCAGATCTATTTGGTATTATTTAGGGAATTATAATCTCTCTACATTTCCAGAACATTATGTTCAATAATACTCTAAACCAGTACTAATTTCTCTGCTGTATTGTCAAGTTATCCCATCTTAGAAATGCAGTATGAAACTGATGAAAAATGCTGCATAGTAGTTTGATTTCTGTATAATCGAGTTTCTGAAATCTGCCCTCAGATGCTAAATCACAGCTCTGTCTAATTTGCAAGAGCAAGAGAAAGACATATATCTGAACAAAAATCAGCACTTACTGTTTAATTCCTTCACAAATCTGCTTAGTACATTAACATTGTTATTCTATTACTCTGTTATTACTCTCTGCTTTGTTTTACTTCTGTGTTTTGCGAGAGAAAATGTGATTGTGGCAGCAATACCAGCAGCAAAAGGGTGAACTGTCTGTGATTTGCCTTCCAGCAGTAAAGCAAACCTGTTCCTTTGCTTTTATCATTACCAGTCAGATTTATCATTGTTGTGCTTAATGCTTTCCAAGAACGGGTCCCCAGAGGGCTTTATGAACACAAATCGAAGGTGGTCACTGCCCCAGATAATTTTCATTTAAAATCATTCAGATGAGAAATGGGAGAAGAGCCATCCGCAAGCAGAGTCAAGGAATACTGCAATAATTCAGCAGTTCAGGACTTTTGGGAGGAGGAGGCAGAGAGAGAGGGAATGCAAAGGGGCCTAAGGAGGGAATTACTTTAGGGCGGAGGAAGAGAGGGTGGTGAGGAGGGCATTTCTAGGGAGAACCAGTAAAAGGGGCGAAGACACTGAAACTTGGATAACAGAGGGAGGAAGCCAACACCCATGACAGCAGGGCAGAAAGGGGCCTGCCAGTGCTAGGGAACATCTGAAGCCCCCTAACTTCTGCCTGCCGGTCCCACCAGCTGGGTTCTCTCACCAGTTATTCTGCACGTTCTGGTCAGGGCCTCCCAGACAGCAGAGACCCTCTCCCACCGTCTGCAGCCACTCCTCACATGGCTTCTGCTGTCCAGGAGCCCACGCCTGGCTGCCCTCATCCACCACTGACGCCTCCATGAGGTCGCTTAACACCACCGCTGCAGTACGGTGCCGAGACTGTTGCAACAACATCGGACTACATAATCCCATGGTAGCTGTGTTCCCTTTGCAAGAGAAACCTCATTTTCTAGGGTTTTGTCATTCATGGCACATCCCCTAAGCCAGCCCTCACACAATGGGTATTGAAAAAAGAGACGACTCAACAAGGTAAGGACTGTACCATAAGGATAAGGGTGGTTAAGCGCACCACCGGGGCAAGCCTGTCAGAGTTTAAGAGAATGAGTCTGAAGTGAGAAAAAAAAAGGTGTGCCTTCTCACTCATTGCGGATCTGCATTTGAAAACCCCCGTTATGCTGGAGCAAGCACATTTAATGCTTTTTCTGCCGGGCATGAGGTACCCTAGAAAAGAAACATCCTCTGCAAAGCAAGCAAATTCAGCAGATCAGACTGTATCACTCACTAACATAAACAAATAGGTTTCTAAAACCCCAGCCATTTCCTCCATAGGATTATTAAGGAATTATTCTGAAAGGCAAAAATATAGCCATTCCAAAGCACACTTAAATATTTTCTTTTGTTTCATGTACACAGGTTTATTTAAAGAATAAAACTTTTTGTGAGAGAGTATGAATAGCAAGTCCTAGATCTTGTATTACTATAAATTTTACATATTACTGACATGAATGCAAATTAACTTGTTAGTCTCTGATCATGTATATTAGAAACTGAGGAAGCTGCAACTGCGTGTAGACAGCACCATTGTCAACACGAAACTCACTGGCAATGATAATATGGGATGAAGTATTTTTCTGACAAATATTATCAGAATAAATAGCCACACTGTATCATAAGTTTTTCACTGGCACCCACATTAACGATGTCTTAACAAGAATTCTGTTTTAAAACCATTTGTTGATAACAAAGACTGATTCAAACTCTAGTAGTGCCATTGAAAATTACGTGTCCACCTAGAATGGGGACTTCCAATGAGAGTGAGGTGAAGCCAATGCATGAATGGTGCTGAAGAGTGCTAGTATCTCATCTCACGCTTCTCATTGAATCTTGACCCTCAAAGAGCATCCCTAAAAACCAGCTCACTGAGTACTTACTTTTTTAAAAAAAGTAAATTGAAATAATGTACCAGGAATTACATTCTTCCCTTCCCATGTCAGCTGAGCAGGTAGAGTGGAACTAGGTATAGTTCCACCCACTTCTAAAAGGCTCTTCCACCATCACACACAGCCTTGGTGTCAGCGCAGTGTTGTAACCAGATAAATGGCAAGACCACATGCATCAATTTTTCTGCCAACTATCTCTGCCCTCAAATGCTTAATCAGTTTACTTTACAAAAACTGACCGATTAAGGCTACAGTAGACGTCTTCTTCACACTCCTTTGATGCTTCTTTGATGAATAAAGATGCATCGCCCATCAGCTCTCTTTGCACTGTGCTTCTCAGATACTTAATTAGCTCTTCTCAGATAGCTTGGCAGAATTCAGAAGTTACCACCGACACCGAGCTCCTTCAACTGCGCTCCTCGAGGGGCAACCCTTGGAGCTGAAGATGGGGATATTACTAAGGAGACAAGCGGAGCCAGCATTCGCTCATGTTCCACTCACGCACAGTGACATTTCTGGACCGCTAGAGGAACAGAGGAGTTTCTTGGTCTGTCTGCCCATCTGCAGGGTGAAAGAGGGGCCCGTGAGGACTGAGATGCAAAGAGTGGTTCAGGTGACTGTAGTTAGATTGCACAGACACCCAAATGAATGGTTGTTTACCTTGGCTCATAGCACAGTATTTCCATTACCGGACAGCACCCTGAAATATGGAATAGAAAGTGATAGTTGAGCTCCAATGAAAGATAAGACAGAAGTTATGGTTTAGGAAAATATGAGTTTAAAAAATTAAGCTACATGTATTACGGACTTGCCTCTGTCCTTTCATGTTCTCTTATATTTAGTATTTTTACATTGTGAGTTTTTACAGTGACTGGTCTGTGCTTAAGGAGTAGAGTTTGATTTACACCAGGGATTTAAAAAACTAATTTCCTCCATTTTTTCTCATACTGTGAATTGTGATTCTTGAGAAAATTGTAATGGAACTCAAAGGATGTTGAGAAATCCTTAAATCAGAGAACTGTTAGCAGTTATTGGAAGCTGTCGCCCAGGTAAAGCAGCTGAATGTTTGTAACTGCAGCCAGGAATTACAGCTGGTTCTCACTCTCACTTTGAAAGACTTAAGATGCTTCCTGCAATTACAGGTAATTATAAATTTCCTGGTGAATACAAATGCTCCAGGGTAATGGAAGGTTGCATGGAGACAGTTGTACCCAAAGATGGAAATTTTGTGTTATCAATTAGCATATCTATTATTTGCATAATCTGGGTAATCACAGAGCAAGCTGAAGTCCTAAGGAATAGGCATGATATCTTCTGGATCCTTCTTTAGTTTTGCAGTAGAATCAGTGTGAGAATACTGCAAAAGGGAACAGAGAATTATCTTTCTTACATTTAGAGTGAGGTTTTCTGATCCTTTCCATGGCAGGACCACATATTGAGTTAAGATTCTGCTACTGGTTTTTTGCTAATATTTTTGTGTCTCTCCTTCAGAAAGATCCAGAGGTCTAGGTCTTGCTACCAACAGTTTTAATGGGGGCAGTCCCTTATCTCTGGTTAATTTCAGTTCACCTTCCCAAACATCTGAAAAAAATTTGCCAAATCAGATTTTTCTCTGTGATAAAAAGAACTGGGACAGAGAGCACTAAGCACCCAGAAAGAGGAAAAATTTCAAAAGATCCGAAATTAACCTCTGAGCAGCTGCTCAGTGTTTTCAGAAAGATGCTGTGATTGCTCATAGAGTGTGGAAATGAACAGGGTAGTAACAAGCTGCATATCACTCAAGTGTCAAGCAAAACAGTAAAGCAAATCACAGGGTCAGAGGGTGAGCTGAAACTCAGTAAAGTACAATTAAAAGAGAAAATCAGCCAAAAAGGCAGAAAAATCAGGCAAAAAGACATGACAGGAAGCACAGAGAAGTTTATATGCAAGGGCAGTACTTTCTGTAGAGTTTGCCTCATTGTGAGCTGAGAGCGTGATCCACCTCCGAGAGAATTTGGGTTGGAGATGTTCTTATCAAATATTCATCAAAGGCTATGGGAAATAGAGACATTGACTATGCTTCCTTGGATAAAGTGGGGACCTTTCAGATTCAGTGAGGCAACCGGGCAAAGGTGGGAGCTGCAACATGACCAGAATTAACAGGACCTGCCTGGTCACATGCAGGGAATAGAAGCAGAGAACAGGGTGATTTCTTCCTTATGCTAAAAAGCCACAAAACTGCCAGCACGATGGTTCAAGTGTTGTCAGTTGGTTTATGGTCAACTAGTGGATAATAAAAACGCGGCCTGAAAGAAAAGAACGTTAAAAGGATTGAAGCCTGGGGATCTGTTTCTATTCCCTGGCTGATAAAATTGCCAACTGACAAGTGATAACCCACAGCAACCAGAAAAATTTATTGAAGATACAACTTAATAATTACAGTGGTACACTGTGCCTGTAGCTCTGGGATAGACTGATGTGCTTTCTTGCTGTGCTTTTTGAGCTAGACTATAGAAATCCACATCCTGCAGTTATGTCCAGGGCCTTACTTAACCAGACACTCCATGAATGAAGCAGATCTCTGACTCGAGATCCGGGGCTCTGGCTTGCCCTCCGTAAGCATCTGATTTCCACCTGAGACTGTGCAGGGAGTGAGTTGCATTTCTCTCTTTGAAGATTTCTGTCCCTCACAGGAATATTTTTCAGTTCAAAATGGACCACCTTACTTTCATCTAAGATGTGCTTCTTAATAACTTACAACTTTCTGCTCTGCTATTAGTATCATCACATCCCTAAATCTCTTTTCAGCTTCTTAGGCTCTAAAACTCCTATTTTTCACCATTTGTTTCAAAGAAGAGGTATTTTTCAGTCTATCACTTAACTCGATTAACGTCTCATTTTTCTTTGACAGCACTATGTGTGCTATCATGATTTTTATGATCTACTTAGGAACTCAAAGCAGTTAGTTTTTTTTTCTCCTCTCTTAAGTACTCCTCTTTGCAAAAGCCCAGATTCATTAGGCCTAAATTAGGATCTTAGTCACTTCTAGAGGGTGATTCAGCCCACTTCACACCTAAACTGACCCTTCAAAGTACCTTGATCTATGGAGGGAACCTAAAGCAATCAGGCTTATGATGTAGGTGTATCAGTTATGTGTGTAGAGCTAAGTGGGAAGGATCATAGTCTTTTGCTTCTTGTGGCAAAATCTTAATTCTTTGCTCTTGTTCATAATGACAGTTAATTTACTTTGCCTTCAATGACAGTTAATTCCATTTGCCGTCTTTTTTTAAAATACACCCCAAATAGCACGCTGATCGACATGCAGTTTTGGAAGCCTAGTATCAGCTGTTCAATCTGAAATTATGGTTTGTAATATCAGAACCTATAAGGCAAAAGCTTATGTTTAATTTCATGCATTTGCAGTAGCACAGAATTAGTAAAAGGGGAAAAATATCTGACATATAAATACGTATGCACAGAACAAGTTTGCAAAGCTGGCATGTTAACTAATGACCTCTGCCTTACATAGATAAAATGCCCAGTTTTTACTGTTTGTAAGAGCTCTTGTTTAACAGTATTTCGTTGTGTTTTGACAGATAAAGAACTAAAAGTAACCACTTGTTTCTAGGAACTCTGTAGTAATTGTAATGAGCATACTCTCGCCCAGCGGTAAATGCTTTAACTTTGATTCTAATCCTGACCTCTCACTAGTGCATGAGAAACTCAGTCCTAGTACTACTTCTTTCTTCCTGCTGCTCTGATCTTTGTCATTTGACGTTAAAAAATACCCGCATTGCATCTGGGTTTTCTGTGCGCTGAAGAATCAGAATGGCAGAACAGGCTCATTCTGAAATCCGCAGTAAGGTGAGTCAGCCCCCTGTCATTGCAGACCACAACTAGCGTTGTTTGGAGGAGATGAATTAGGGGAGCAGGAGAGCTGCAACTTACCTACAGACCCTCACCAGGACAACTCCCGTCTAGTTGTATTGGTACAGTAAATCTCTCCCTGGTTTTGGTTTACTATTTCCTTTGAACTGTTCCAACTCCTCACATAGTTGATTTAGAGTAGGTTTTGTTTGCACTCAGGAAAGCCTCCTTTTTCTTCCATTCTTCTTGTCCCACACCATCAATCCTCTTTCACACTGCCAACAAACCCGGCAGCCCATCACTGATTTACTGAGAAATAAATTTGCATGTCCTGTACTCAGGATTAAAAGGAAGCAGGAATCCAGTTTCATGAAAGAATGAATGGAATGCAAGGGAATATAATTCCCCGCCCCCCCAGTAAAACCTTATAAATCAGATCATGTTCCAAGGTACATTCTTCTTTACTGATAACATCTCACCCCAAATAGTTGGACAACATGACCTCCTAAATTAACACAAAGGGAAAAGAGAGGTCACACCTTGAAGACAAGGTGCCAAAGAGTGTATGTTTTATTCTACTGTACACACGTGATCTGACTTTTTCTATTTCTTGAAGTGAGAAAAAAATTGACAACTGTCCATTATTGAAAACAAAATGACCCAGGAATGGAGAAACTCCATGAGCTAAGGGGTGCCTGGGGTCCTCATTATTCTCTCATGCTCCTTTGGAAACATGATCAGGTTGTTCCTGCTGTTGCATAAGTAACTTCTGAATCAGTGATGCTGCACCTCTTTGGCTCCTCAACTCCATGTGTCAGATGAAGTTGCATCTGCTCTGTGGGCTGATGAAGGAGGAGAGCAACCACAGGAGTTACACACCATGTATGTCTCCTTAGATGTTGGCCCACACTAACATGTAGCCCAAGAATGAAGCTGGGAAAGAAACATATTCCTATGCCCTGATGTTAGGGATAAGAAGGGATGTGTGTCACCACAGGCATATTCACTGCTGATTAGTAGAAAGGCACGCATGGTGAAATCTCCAAACTTGCAGGTGGTACAAAGCACTTCTGAATAGTAAGTTTTGTGCTGATAATGAAAAACCTCACAAAAGTGAGCAATTGAGTAAAAAGGTGGTAGATGAGCTTCACTGTAGATTACCTTAAGGTGAATTATGTAGAGAAAAGTAATCAAAATGATGCCAGCATGATGCTGAGTTTTGAACTGGCAATGGCAGTTTAGGAAAAATATGCGATCATCATTGGCAGCTCTCTGAAATCATGGCGTCATTGTGCAGTGGTGGACAAATGCCCAGAAAAGTGTTGGGCATTACCAGGAATGGTATTGAGGAAAAGCCTTGGTGTAATGACATCGTGAGTGTTATGTGTACTTTTGGTCTCCTTACCACAGATTGGACTAGTGATCATAGAACAGGTACCTAGGACAGCAAGCAAAATGGTCAAAGCAATGTAGAATCAATTGTATAAGGAACAAAGAAGATGAAGATTTTCAGTTTTGGAGGACAAGGCTGAAGTAGATATTGCTGAGATTTAGAAAATCATGAAAGCAGTTGATAAGGTGATTGATATACCAACTCTTGCAGAAGTAGAATGAGGGAGCACTGATTGAAGCTAGTTGGACGTCAACTTAAAACACACAAAGAATTTTTTATACAGTAGGCTGGGAATTTCTGTAGCTTGTTGCAACAAGAGTCTTGGTGACAGATGGCATTAACATCTTCTAAAGGGATTAGACATTCATGGTCTAATTCTTAAGGGAATAAATAAAGACACACACTTTAAACTTTCCTAATCCAAAGACTGTGAATGCTGGGAGGAGTATGGAGGGTTTGGTCTGCCAATAATGGGCAGGCTCTGGTACTCTCCTTAAACAGTGTCGCCTAATGCCATTTTCAGAGATAGAGTGCAGGGATAGCTGGAGCTCCTAGCAGGCCAGTTAAGACATTTCTTATGTTCCTAAAACTGATTGAAGACATGCCCGAGCAGCTGTCAGTCCCTTTTGCATTCCTAACACTCACTCTCCATCCCTCTGAGGTCCTAGTTCACCTCCAAGAGGTACCAACTCATGAAGACATTGTTTGAGATCCTCACCTCAGTGAGGTGATATCTGTGTTGTGGGCAAGAGTCTTACAGTGTAAAGAGACTGGCAGTCATGCTCACTGCATGTAAACATGCATTTTTAAACATGTGTTAAGCTGATTTTTGTCCCATGAAGGATATTGCTAAGGCATTTTGCCATGACAAACTGCAGTTTGTATTTAGAGCCTTGAACAGTCCAGCGTCAAGGACATTTACAAAAAATATAGCAGAGAGTTATTTTGTACAGATAGTCACAAATGTGGGTTGAAACTCCAGCTACCACAAGCTAAACAACCCCCCTCCCCTCTTCTTTAAGCAAAGTTGAATACAATTTCAGTTTGTTAAACACCTGGGAAGTGTGCTAGGTAAATGACAGAGAATGCAAAGCCTATAAGCATTACCAGTTCTGTCTGCAAGTTGCCCCCTCCAAGATGGAGAGTGAGACATTAGAGTCTGCCTTAATTAAAAAGTTAGCAGGCAGTCCAGATACACTGTTTTGTACAACCAATCGAAAGCTGAACTGTGTGTGTCTATCATCCTCCCGCCTTTTCCTCTCTAATGTATTTTGCCTCCTATAATTTGCCTTAGATTGCATTGAATGAGCAAGTTGGAAAAAAATCAGATTCCCTTAAATTAGATATATTTCTCTTACTTGCTGTATTACCTGTTTTATTACACTTGCAAGAATGGAAAATACTTAAATAGAATGCCATCCCTTGTGTAACTGTAGGAATTACCATCACAAACAAAAGACAATACAATAACGTTGGATTTAAACTTCGAAGATCAAGAGGAAATAAAAGCTATGTACCTACAGGAAACACTTCAAGTGTCAGCTCTACTAAACAGCCATATGTCCTTGTGAGAAGAGAGACTTTTGGCACTGGGTTAGTCAGGAACTCAAGCATTTAGAAGAACACTTCCCAGGATCTGAGATCATCCTGCATGGAGACAGCATAACCTTTCCCTACGACTAAATGCACCTCTGTCTGCAGTCTATCTGGGACATCATATGACATACTGTTCTTTTGGAATCACTTTTCCCCAACATTTTCTAGCTAATAATGGCAGTGGAGAATATCTACAATAACAGATAGTCTGTGTGTGGCTATTTAGTTTGTTATTGTTTTAATAATGTGTAACCCTCCAACAGAAGCTTTGTTGTACATAGCATGAGATCAAAGGTATTATTTGACCTAATAATATTAAGATTATTCTATAAAAAGGGGAACAAACAAGATAAAATGAAAAATGCCCTGGAAGAGCAAAATGCAGTGATCCAGATTCATGATTTGTCATTTCTTTTTTTTTTCCTGTTTATGACAAATAAATCCCTCATGAATGGACATGTTCTGGTGGAGAGTTATTCTTCTATACTGTAACATGCACAATACTATATAATTCCTTATGTTCATATTCATCTTTCATGAAAAGCTCCTTAAAGCTGCCCATTAAAATTGTTCAGTATTATCCTCACTCAAGTCCAGCTTTAGCAAGGGTCACATAACAAGAGGAAGTTTTTCTAGTTAGTACTTCTTGTACTGTAAGCTGTTGGAAGCTGGAAACATTTTTCACTCTGATTGAAATCTGCCATAATAGTTTTTATAACACTGCACAGTTGTACACTCCTGAAGTAACCCCAGGGGTGCCATTCCTTTTACAGAAACTATTTGTAGAGACAGACCCAGTTTCCATGAGTAAGGTGGGCACTGCCTCTTCGTCAAAACCAGCATTCAAATATTCTTTCTCTTGTTAAAGGCAGCATCTTCCTCCCTCTCATATTCCCATCAATTCCAACTAGACCGTGCCCATGAGGGAGTCTGACATGACTAATGGTAGATTTTAGCCTTTTGCTGGTAAAGCACTGCATATACTTCCAGCATTGCATAAATAGATAAATAGATGAATTGAGTGGGCTTTCAACAAAGATTGAAATCCATGATTAAACCTGACCCATAAAAATTCCCATGAAAATCTTGTCCAATTCACCAAGTGGTTTCTTATGGTAAGGTTTTGATACTGTAATGTTAATAACAATACTGAAACTTCTGCATATAAGGAAATTAGAAGAGTTTTCTCTTTTTTCAGCTTTATCTATTTGAAACAAGTATACCTGTATACTTGTGCTGCAGAATGAACCACTGCATGCATACAGCTGTATCACTATAAACCACTTTGCACTTTTGTACATTTCTGTAGTTTTTCTTTTTTTACCATGAAATCATTCTCAACCACACTTGGTCAAGTCACTGATAAAGAATGAGAACCACAGAGAAAAGCTGATCTTCTCTTGTGCAGCTGCCCTAGAAGACACAAACTAAATTCAGAAATCTGTAGACCAACATTTAATCCAATAAACATGTCTTTTCCATGTGCAAGTATACATATAATATATGGATGTTTGTCTGTCTGTAGAAAATGTGATTTGCTCTGTAACTTGCAGTATTACTCATGTCCATATGTTTTAGCAGAATTCAATGCACTTCTCTACTTTGAATACAAAACAAGTGACTTGCTAAACAATAACCTGTTTTTTGGGGGAAGTGTTGCCTGACGATAAAGAATTTTCAGGGTAATACAAAGTCAAATTAGATCATCAGCTACTCATATCCTGGTAGCTAACTATCAAATGCTGAAATTCTAATTAAATTCTTTGTGGCTACAGTATACTTATCAACCAGTCTAATCGGATTTGCTTCAATGTTTTCTTCAATAATTTAAATCAGCTTTTGTAGACGTGTTATGCACATTTTTGGTACACCAGTATTTGCCGTGTCTTAATAAAATAATTCAACAAAATAGCAGTGGTATGCCTGCAAAAGATTGGTTTCTGTGGGAAAGTAGAGATATTAAACAAATTACACACCTGCTAATGTATTTATGTTGAAACACAACTGCAAACAGAAAATCAAGGGGACAGTACTTGTAAGCTCTTTAATGAACTGTTTCTTGTCTTCATTTTTTAAGTTAATGAATAATTTAGAAGAAAACATTGACTCATCACTGCTAACGTTTGCAGAGGACACCAACATGAGGGAAGTACTAAATAATGAAGAGTCCAGGCTAGCTGATCAGGAGTAATTGTAAACTGTATTCATAGGATTAAAACTAATGCTTGGGTTGACTTTTTGCTAGTGGTTTAGAGATATTAAAATGTTGAATTCCTAAAAAATGGTCACTGGAAGTGCAAATCCCATTAGAAGTTGCATAAATGTAGATTGTCCAACATTGCTTTTCTTGGGCACCTTCTGGAGTTCTTTAAAACTATTCAATAGACTAGAGAGGACCACAAGCAGTGCTTTAGATCCAAATACTTATATGGACAAATTTTCCTATAGATCTAGCTGTCCCTGAGTTCCCTAAATATAAGAGAGATTGTCAGGCACCAGAGCAGAACAAAAACAGCAGGAAAAAAGAGCTTGTAGTGTGAACTGCAATTAAATAAATTTGTAGTAGTTAGACAATGGATTTCACATGGAAGTATAAAAAGTCCCCTGTAGTTCCTGGAGACGACAAAAAAATAACTCTTTGATGAGTATCATTAAATGTTGTGGTTCTATAATCAAAATTGTCCTAGAACTGCAAGAGGCTTTCCTGCAAGCAACACTGGAATAACTATTTTTTCAAATGTTTGGTACGGACTATACCTCCATTTTCCAAACAAGGTTTTCTCTGGCAGAATGAACTGAATAAAGATGTTTTGACTGTGAGATTGCTGCACAGTAATTCTTTCATCTAGGCAACACAAAAAGTCAAAAGCTCTTAATTTTAAGCAATTGCAACTGAAAAGAGCAGTTTAGATCTTTGGCTGGAATAAATTGATGTAGCCACATGAAATCAATGAGGCTAAGCCTACTTATATAAGAAAAAGGTCTGTCTCTACACCTAAACATCCTAGAAGTTCAGATTATGCAGGCAAATTCGGCAAACTCCTATTCAGATGCAAATTTCCCGTGGGAAGAGGGAGAAGGGTAGGAGAGAGGTGCTTCACTCTCACCTCCGCTCCCATCCCCGCCTGTTAGCACATCAAGGCAGGCTGTTCCCCATCTGAATCACAGCCCTGCAGCCAGCCCTGGCCTGCAGCCAGCCCTGGCATTAAGTCAGCAAATACAGAAACACAGGGACTTCTGTCTCTCTTCGTGGCTCCTGAAGTCCTGGGGCAGCCACTCCTTTAACAAGCACACCCCAATGTTTGGAGCCTTCCTGAACTGTGGAAAGGATTCTCATTTTATGTGTGTGTGGTGGTGGGATCCTCCAAACTGTTAAAAACTTGTAAGTCTTGTGCCAGGGAAGGCAGAAGGACCTCATCCCTTGCCTGTCCTGTGTGACTACCCACAGCTGAAGGGATGCAAAGGGCTGGACACCAGGCAGGTGAGTACTAGCCAGGCACTGGAAAACTGCAAGCTGGCAAGCTGACAACATGGCAATAGGGAACAGAGAGTAAAGCTGAGGATGGCTTGGAGCTGTGAGTAGTGAGGGCAGGTTTAGGACTGCCCTGATTTCTACTGGGATAGAGTTAATTTTCTTCCTGGTAGCTGGTACAGTGCTGTGTTTTGGATCTAGTGCGAGAATAATGTTGATGATAACACACTGATGTTTTAGTTGTTGCTATGTAGCGCTTATTCTCAGTTAAAGATTTTTCAGTTTCCCATGCTCTGCCAGCAAGCAGATGCACCAGAAGCTGGGAGGGAGCACAGCCAGGACAGCTGGCCCGAACTAGCCGAAGGTCTATTCCATACCATAGAATCACAGAATCATAGAATTGTCTAGGTTGGAAAAGACCTTTAAGGTCATCTAGTCCAATTGTTAACCTAGCACTGACAAGCCCCCCACTAAACCATGTCCCTAAGAGCTACATCTACACGACTTTTAAAAATATCCAGGGATGAGGCCTCCACCACTGCCCTGGGCAACCTGTTCCAATGACTAATGACCCTTTCAGTAAAGAAATTCCTCCTAATATCCAATCTAAACCTCCCCTGGAGCAACTTGAGGCCATTTCCTCTTGTCCTATTGCTTGTTACTTGGGAGAAGAGACCGACCCCCACCTCTCTACACCCTCCTTTCAGAGGGCGATAAGGTCTCCCCTCAGCCTCCTTTTCTCCAGGCTAAACAGCCCCAGTCCCCTCAGCCACTCCCCATAAGACTTGTGCTCCAGTGTCATGCTCAGTATATGAACTGGTGGAAGTTGGCCAGGAGGGGCGGATCGCTGCTGGGGCATCGGTTAGCAGGTAGTGAGCAATTGCATTGTGCATCACTTGTCTTTTCTTGGGGTTTATTTATCTCTTTTTTTGTTATATTCCTTTTCATTACTATTATTATTATTATCATCATTATCATTATCGTATTTCATTTTATTTTAGTTATTAAACCATTCTGATCTCAACCTATGAGTTGACTTTTTTTTCCAATTCTTCTCCCCATCCCATTGGGAGCAGGGAGGAGTGAGAGAGCGGCTGCGTGGTGCTTAGTTGCTGACTGGGGTTAAACCATGACAAGGACACAGAGAGGGGATATGGAAGCGTGGAAAGCATTGGGCCATCAGGTTATTAAGGGCTGGGCATTTTTACAGCGAAGAAAGGCTGGTCTTACAGTGGTGAAGAGGATTTAACACCTAAGTGTTTAGGACACCAGGCTTCATTAATTCTTCTCCTCATGGAGGGAGGAACTTGTTTTACAACAGGGAAACATTTCTAATATCTCTTCTTTGGTGGAGGAGTGGCAGGAAACAAGTATTTTTTGAAGTTGTTTTCATTATCTTTGAGGAAAACAAGTAATTTCTTCAAGCTTATCCTCTGCCAGATTAATTTGGTTAGGCTAGATCAATGGCCCTGTACCAGGAGCAGATGCAAAACTGTATGGAGTAGAATGAAATGATAATCATTACACAGAGAAGAGAAGAACTGCGTTTGGAGTGACCTGAATGAATACTGATTTCTATTATTGCCATGTGACATGAGGAATACCACGTGTGAGGATTATGCAGAGAGTGATTCCTTTAAGAAAATAAAATCAATCCATTTGATAATGTCTTCTTGTTTCACGGTATTTAGTTTTTTATCACAGTTAGTTCTTAGTAGCTTGGAGTGTTTATCTTCATACTGACACTGAATCTCAAATAAAGGGATTAGCAGTCCTCAGATATGCGAAGGCTTTGCAGTGACAGTAGAAGCACAAAGGATGAAACAAACTGTGCAGCTGAATCACTAGGCAGTGCGAAAGCAGTCTGCTTCCATCGGCATGTGGTGCTCACCGATTCACACTGAGGAGCATGCTCTGCACAACACCAAAAGCTGCTTCACACCGCAGACACTGATAGACACAGCTCCGTGCTGTTGCTTTGGCGTTAGGTAAATACACATATACTCGAAAGATGTTCAAAAATATAGGGCAAACCCAGCATTCTTAATCTTTCAGTACCATCTGCAAAGTCAACAGTTTATTGGGATTGATTTAGAAATATTAATTTTGCTTAGGACCTCTGTAAGCAGCAATCTCAGTGAAGGCTAGTTTTACATGGATTTGGGTGTGCACGATAAAGTTAGCTGGTTCGCTGTCCAATAGGGGATGAAAACATTCAGCAGTCGTCTCCTCAGCATAAACATTGGTATGCTTTCCTCCACCCAGAGGACAATTTTTACAAAACTTCATACCTTTGAGATCTCTTGTCCTCTACAGTTAATATTGACCAGCAAATTAAAAAGCTATTGGCAGGTCCCAGAGGCAGATGGATGCATAGATTCATTCACCAGTGCAATGTCACTGAAGCTTCACTTATGGTTTTGACAAAATTGGATCCTGAAGCTAAGGCATTGCACGGTGCATGTCACCGTACAGAAACCAGGCTAAACAGCATACGGCGTGGCAGTCACTTTATTAACGTGCTGGCAGGAGCAGTGAGAATTTCAGAACAATGTGTCCAAGGTCAGTAAAACCAGAACCACGTCCAATTCATGCCGAAAAGCAACAGTCAGCAGCCTCTTCTGCGGAAACAATACTTCAAGGCACTCCAACCAAAATCCTGAGCACTGGCTCTGTCTGGCTTGTCCCCCATTCGCCTAATGGCTTGTGCGAAGATCACTCCCTCTGCTCAGCTAGCAGGAGCCTCTGGAAAGGCAAGGATGGGCAAGAGGCCCATGTTGTATGTGCTTCTCTCTGTCCCTACTAATACGTGTCAGACAGGTCCTTGGAGGATCAATCATCCCCTCTGTGCTCACCCTCCTGTGGGTAAAGAGGAAGAAGTCTATCTTCAGAAATGCATTAACAGTGGTTGATCTTCCCAGCTTAGTTTTTGGTGACATATCAGCACCTTTACTATCGTTTGCTTTGAATTGCAGGCCACTTTAAAGTCTCCAGTTGTTTCCAGTGATCTGAGGACATTGTTCTTCAGCTAGTAAAACAATTTATAGAGAGACAACTCCTTTCTATGAAGCAGTAGAAAACTGTAGTTCGAAGTTTACTTCCTTTTCCACCATTCCGGTTTCCTCTAAGGCTTGTCACAGAAAGCACCTTCACTTACCCTATCCTTTCTAGATGCTCTATACATAGCTAATACTGTAAACCAAACACACTGGGAGGAAGCCAATGATTATTAGGAGCAGAAACCTCCTAACAAGGTGGCATCAAATTGCCATTCAGCTTCTTTTCTGGTAACAAATTGTTGAGACAGTGAAGGAAAAAATAACCTCTCAACTATTCAGGAAAGGAAGGATGCAAAATTCCTCTGAGATGAGCCCTCCAATTCTAGTTCAGGCTGCACTACAAATGGAATAGCTTTGTATTTGTAATTTTGCATTGTGTAGGTCCAAAGAAGCACACCAGTTACAGTCAGGTGGGGTGTGATGCCTGTATGCAATTTGTGCGCTATGGATCACTACACGATGTCATTTTGACCAAAAGTAGGAGACAATATACACTGGTAAGGTCTTGCATTTAAAATGAACTATTAGAAATCAGTATAGTCATTTCAAAAGTAAGAAAATGTATATAAAAAGTAGGTATTTTAAAAAAATCTGAAACCCATTAGACTGCAAAAAGCTAAACTCAAATTTAGGGGTAAGACTGAAAACTATAAAAAAACAGCTATACTATAATTGAATTCTAGTTCCTAAAAAGTGCTAACAGAAAACATTCTCTGTAGGTATTGAAAACAAATTTTGCCTCTTAATTTGTGGCCAAGTCAGAAATCCTGGTTCAAAGTGTAAGATGCTTTAAAGTCTAAAAGTAAAAGCTACCAAATATAGTATTATGTCAATTAGGTTTGCATTCTGTGAAACATATAAATAGTTCATATTTACGCTTTTCAACACTGAAAGTGAAAAAAGTGAAGAAAGTTTTAGGTGGCCAAACACCCGTGTAAACTTTACCCAGTACCAAGTCCTGATACACCTTGTGTTCTGGTCCTCCTCACAGGTATGCCAGCTTGTCAGGTGAAATCCCACTTGCGTCAGTACGGTTTTGCACACACAAAGATTAGTTTCTTTATGGAAAAAATACCAATATTAGGGTGGTTTGTATTATTACAAGAAAGTAGATATATAAAATTAGCTGGAAGCAAAATGAAAAGCAATGCTCTCCCAGAGCTCAGGAGCATAGGTCTAATGCAGTAGGTTAGGCTGACAGCCCACCCATAGCAGTTGCCTGGCGCTTTCCCATCACAAGACTGTTTTCAGCTGCCAAAAGCAATGATTTAAGGTAAATGTGCATTTTATTTCTCCACCCCAATGAGTGCCCCTTTCTGGCGTAGGTTAAAGTGGCAGAAGGAGTATGATGGATGCACTTGACCCCTTAACCAAAGTAGCCGTAGTTTGGTACAGGCTCCAAAGGAGGTAAAGGCCTCAGAAGTAGCCAGGCCAAGAACTCCTCTAGTTTAAATCTGTTCTCTGAAAACCTACAAAGGAGCAGAGTGACACAGTGAGCATCAATGCATATGAACTTGGAACACCAATCCTGCAATTAACACATTAATAGCGGGTGGCTTTTCCAAGACTCATTTATCAAGGAACAAAGGAAGTTGTGGGTACAAGGAGTCTCATGTGTACCTTTCCCACTGTATGCAATTTGACTACGAGCCAACCACTTTATTCCATAAATATGACAGCCTAAGTAAGCCGCCTTTGAACTCTCCCTGCTAGGCAGCATGGCTGCATGGCGGTGATCTCCCCTTGGGCTGGGATGTCCCTCAAGCTCGCTTCTCAAGGCAAAGAGACCTTTTACCAAAGGTAGATCTTTGGATGAACCCAATCTGAGCTCTCCCTGAATTGCAGCTGGACTGCCAGGTAACTCTCCCCTTGAGCTGGGATGCCTCTCAGGGTTTGAGATTCCTTACCTGAGACTAAGAGATCCTTCCTTGCCCAAGGTGGAAAGACCCCTTACTCACAACAGATCCTTGGTAAGTGATTGATAGCATGCTGATTTAATACTGACGAAACTACTAATCCATGTAGTTACTCAATATTAATTACTATAAACTTTACATGTATAATCCTTTAGACATAAACTGTTGACCAATTCTGGGACTAAGTCTGGATCCAACTGCACCTGGACTCCTCTCTGAGAATGAGTTTAAAAAGGAAGGGCGTCCATTCTGAACCTCGTGACTCAACTCTTTTGCATCTCTGGTCTCCATGTAAATCATTCTAGCTCAATTCTAACTCAATTTTCCTTTATAAGTTTCTTCCACATAGTAAGTAGTAGAGTGAACCTTGCCATTGAACTTAGCTGTGAAGTCACACTTTTAGAACATCATATTAAAACCACTTTTGCTAATACCCATGACGGTGATTCTTTAAGCAATCCAAATCACTTGTTGTCAACAATGAGAGATGCACAGGTGAAGCAACCTCAAGAAGGAGGGGGAGCCATCAGGACCCTTGTGCAGAAAAGGCAAACCTGGACCTCCTGCACGCTCAGCTCCTGCCTTAGCTACCAGGCATTTGGGCAAGGGGAGACCAACACCACCTCCAGCAGCCAAGGCATGAACAAGGAGGGAGCTGCATTAGTCTTCACAGACTCCAGTTCACCTTGGGCAGGCCCAGGAGCAGCAGTGCAGTGGCCTAGGTTATGTTACCATTGAATACCTTCCAAAAGTTCACCTCTTCATGGACAGGTAAATCCCCAAAAGTGCAATACCTACATTACTTTGCAGCTCTACTTTTTAGTGTTAACCAACTTGTTCATGGGCCAGCCTAGTACTAGACCTGGAGCTAAATTCGCCTCTTAATAATTATGAGCTTGGCAAAGGAATGCATTGTAAGAGAGCACAGACCATTTTACCTCTATTTTCAGCAGTTTCCTTGCTGACATTTGTTGCCATTAATCACTTTAGAGTTGATTTCAACTCCTATCAACTTAAGCCTTCAAAATAGACATAAAACACCCTGCAAAAAAAAAAAAAATCCTTCAGAGAGATGCACTCATGCATTGAGAGGGTCTGAATACAATCGATGGCTCAGCAACATTAGCATTACTGTGCCACAGGATTGAAAGTTACTGATGCATCAAACCATCCACGCAGCTCCCCAAAACACGCACACACCCCCCCCCCCGAATAAAA
>JAVKLA010000053.1:36870923-36895606 GCA_034782735.1 Sagittarius serpentarius
GGAAGTGTTCAAGGCCAGGCTGGATGGGGCTTTGAGCAACCTGGTCTAGTGGAAGGTGTCCCTGCCTATGGCAGGGGGGTTGGAACAAGATGATCTTTAAGGTCCCTTCCAACCCAAACATCCTATGATTCTATGATTCTTTGGTAATACAGCTCATTTGCTGCTGGAGAAGAAAAGCTTTAACAGAAGACAGAGAAATACAGAGATTGGAATGGCGCTGTTAGGCTGCATTCTTCAAGAGCAGACATGCAAAAAATAAGTTTGCTTTCCAGTGCTCTAAGTTGATACTTTTTCACAGTATACAAGAAACTAAGGCTTTACTTGGAGAACACAGCATCAGTTAGCATTTCATAGAGCATTTTGTTTTTGTTGTGGCTGGGAGGCAGAGGTAATCACTGACCTCCCTCTCAGAAACTAACAGCTAGTGCCCATGCTAAGTGTACCCTTTACAGTACAGTAGATTAAAGCTGGAAAAGTGCCAAAAGCACTCTGCAAATCAAGAAGGATTAGAAACAGGTGACTGCCAAGCAGCTATAGCAGAAAGCCCCTATATGCAAACAAGCAAATATATCTTCTGCCTTAAGAAAAAAAGAGCTTTAAAGAAGCTTGAAGTGTAAATACTGTTGAGATATGTTATAAACATTTAGAAATTGAAATGTGAGGAAGAGAAGGCTGATAAAGCCGTAGGTTTTTCTCTCAGACTGAATTTCCCAGAGTCAAACACTGCTTTATTAACCAAGACAGAAGCATGATGTGGTTGGTGCCTTCTGCCAGTCTCCTTGCCAGTCACCACAGCCGTTAAATTGCCAGAAAGAAAGGAGCTGCGGAAATAATGTACATATTGCATGGAGTCTGTATTGGTTTTAACTATCCCTGCAAGAACTGTACTTGTTTTGTTCATTTCAGAGAATGCTTGTTTCTGATACTTATGGCTCAACATCTGTTTTATAATCTCTGGAGAAAGCTGTGCAGCATATATATTCACTGTCATTAAATACAGAGCAGTGTTGATCTATTCTACTCCCCAGTTCAGAACATTCCTGTTATTTAAGGGCTTGAAATATTTCTCTTCATGGCTAATTGATCATGATCCATGTGACAGCTCCTCCTCTCCAAACAAGAAATATCACTAAAGGATTCTTTGCCTTTCTTAAAGTCTATGTCTTTACCTTAGAAGTTGGCTGTTCTCAGCTAGGCAGTGGTTTTGATGGAGTTAAAGGTAAGGTGGAACCAGGATTAAAACACAGCTCAAACCCAGACTGCCCTGACAACCCAGAAAGCTGATGTCAGGCATCATCTACCCTGCCATAAAACCCAGGGATGAAGAATTCAAACTGCCCTAATCTAATCTGAGAAGAGAAAGTACCCATTCACTGGAGAATTGGGGTTATGCCACCCTCATGACACAAAGGAGGGACAGTTACGCATGTGGCTTCTGGTGGGAGACCATGTGAAGCACCCAAGATGCCGCATTTGCTGCTGCATCTCTTCCAGGCTGGCTCAGGGAAAACCAGTTAGCATCTTCCTTTACCAGTTAGCAGCTCCATTACAAGTTCACTGGCAAAAAAGCATCTCTTAGCCTGGCATGCCGTTGCTCATTGCTACTTTCCAAGGCATGTTCCTGCTTGTATCTGATGCTTTTACATGGTCTCCTTCCGTATCTGTCTCACTCAGTTCCTGCCTCCTCAGCAGTCAGCCTGTCAAAGCTGGCAGGCTTTGCTTTTTTCCATTATTCAAAAGGATAGTGGGGACAACAAGATCTTTTAAATTGCTTTGGTCCTTTCTCTCTCAAGACCTGATCCTGTTCCTCGTCCCTGTGCCCCACATCTTCCTGTGGGCTCTGCTTGCCGCTGTGATTAGAATAAACTGGCAATATTGCAGTGCTGATCACAGCAGCCAAACATGAGGTTGCCAGGAGGTAGCGACTTCACAAGATCCACAGAACAAAAAAACCCAAAATGCAGCTAGGATTTTTGGAAATAACTAAGCATCCTGTTTTTCATTACATTTTAATGGGGATGAAGGTCATACACTGAGCTCATGACCCAGCACCGAGCTCATGCCTAGCAGAAAGAATGTAAACTGAAAACATTATATCTTTGCTTTTTCTTTCTTTCTTATCAGTTGCAGTAACTGCATTCTCTGGCATGCTAAATCAGTATTTGTTTTTTTTAACATCTATTTTTTTTTTTATTTTTATTTTTGAACTAGAACTATTTTATACTGAGTAGAAGTTACATTCTCAACAATTTTTTAAAAAGTGACTGCACAAGAACTAAAAATCATAAGGTCAGAACAGAAAACAAACACAAAAGTGGCAGGTTAATTTGAAGAAAGTCCCCTCAAGGTTTGGAGGCAGGAAGCTTGAGCTGTCACATTGACTCACCATTCACCTTAGAAGTCACGTAAGTGAACATCCTAGAATATGTTTACAATTTTGGGGCCCCAAGCCCAGAACAATACATCCTGATTCTTCCAAAGTGTATTTCCCATAAATTTCCCCTGAGTGTGTTGTCCTGCCAGAAGCAAGACAAAGTCTCTATGTCTAAATGTGCTGCCCAAAATTTGAGATGGTGAAAAATCAAAAATTTTGAACATATCCTGGGTTTTTCTATATCACCAATGACAAAGATAAGAAGGAGGATACAGCACAATATTTTGCTGCCTAAGGGCACCTGTCATTTGGGAGTTAATAACTATTTGAGTAAAAATCATTACAGGCAAACTAACTCATATACTGGAAAGAGAGACAGTGGTCTGTAAATAAAACAACTTCCTTGCTGAATTGGATCCTGCAAGTGTGTTCACCATTAAGAATTATAGCTGATACAGGGGCTTCTTAAATAGCTGCATATGTACTGGGTGTGTTTGATGCAGGCCTGCAGCCTCCTTTGTGTTCAGCACTACTGCAGGAAGGAAAACTGGAAATCAATATGCAGTGCTCAAGGCAGAGATGACCATACAAATTTCTACTGCTTTAATGCAAGCTGAGACCTACTCAGAAGTTCCTTGTGCCTGTACAGTGTGACACTTTTTATCAGTGTTTCCCTACTCTGCTGAGACTGCTTCCTGGGTGACCCTCAGCATTGAGAGGCTAATTCACTTTTTTTTGAGTCTATAACCTGCAGTGGCTGTGCTCAGCCTTATTGAGAGGACTAACCGTGTGAGAAAAAGCTGGAGACAGCTCCAAAGTGGTGGTTGATATCTTAATAGCAGCTTTTCTCCTAACATCTTCACATTATGTCTGTACATGCCAAATCAGTCACACAATTAACAAGTACTGAGGAAAAAGACAGGGCAGAATTGTTGCTAAATTAAAAGTTTTGTTTGTTTTGCATCATCTTATCCCTTTCCTTGTGAAAATTAATTTGACACTTTTTCAGTATGTTCATTCCAATTCACTCCCTCCTTAATTTACTTTTAAAAAATCTAAATCTGTCTATTATAAGCTTTGAAATTTTCCTCTATAGCATTATTTCCCTTCCCTCTCCCCCGAGATCTTTCTCTTTTGCACTCCTAGCTAGCATGGATTCTCAAGGCACAATTTGAGGGCTGTCTTGGTGGATGCTTTGCAAAATAAGTTCCATGGAAAGCAGAAGGTAAAGTGGGGTGGAAAAAAAATAATAATAAAAAAGAAACAACAAAGAACACCTTAAGCAGAAGAAGCTTAGGCTAACCAGTCTTCATCCTGGCAAAGGCACGTGTTCATCACCCCTCCAAACAAACATGGAGAAAACAGAAATGCAGAAGGAACCCCAGTCATTATTAGCAGCTCGGTCCCCAGCCAGCCAGTACTTAAAAGTGTGCTTACACATCTGCAGGAGCTTTGCTTCTGCAGGCACAGACCTCCTTTTTCAGCCAGTGCTGTACAAAGTTTGGGCAATCACAAAAGCCAGACCAAAAAGAAATGGTCACAGCAGTTTAATGGGGTGCCGCTTGGTTTTGCTTCGGTTCTGAGAGGAACCCTTTGCCTCCAAGTCCTCTGGGAACCCTCCGATGAAGACTGGCATGTCACTGAAAAGTTGTTTTCTCATGCTTTACTGTCCTTTTAAGTCTTTCATCCATACCCGTTTGTGCAAGTTAAAAGCTTTCTAGTTTAACAGCTGACATTTCCCTCAGATCCGGAGCTTAGTGCTTGCCAGAAACCAACTTCTACCAGAAGGGAAGAAACCAGGTGGAAACTCACATATGGAAGCTTTCCTCCTTCATGAATGCAACCTTATTTTACACTGCCTGAGCACAGACATTAACCTCATTACCTCCAACTTTAAATGACCCCGGTGCAGACAACAGATCGAGGAACAACAGAGCAGTTTTGTTTTGTTTTGAATTGCTCTTTAGCCAAGAGTTATTGGCTTGCTTTATTTATTTATAAAAATTTAATGTTATCTGATATACCATACATGCAAATGCTTTTAAAGCTCATGCCTTAAGGTTTGGAAATTAGCAAATACAGAGCTGCTCCCTTGGTCCTCGGGTGTTATCCGCATCTCGGCAGGATCCCTAATGGATTTTCCACATCATTTAATGCCTTGCAAGATATAATGACACATTGTGTCATTTTTCAAAAGCAATTAAGCTAAAGTTATGATTGAGGGAAGCCGCCTGCCACTTCATCAGAAAGCAATATGTTTCCTTTGCCAAAGTCTAGCCTTCACAAAGGGACTAATACAACAACTCTAAAAAGTAAAACTCAGGATGTAAAGAAATGTCTGTAGAATAGTTCCCCTAAATGGTAAAAGTGAGATGCATGGATGAAAACGGGCCCTGGAGTTCCTCTATTTGGCACGGCAAGATGTGTGGGCATAACCAGGTCTGATCCAAAAGCAGCATAGCTCACGTATAAAGAAACACCTAATCCAGTCACTTCACCTTGCTGATTAGCTCAGGTGAGGCACTAACACATTGACATGGCTCCAAGGGCTGCTGCATGGCCATCCAGGTTGGACAAGAAGCAGAGGATCCAAAGGTTCTCTGAACCTACCCATGGAGACAAACCCTGTATCTACTCAGTCTCTTGGGAGAACTGGTGTGGATCAGAGCCTGCGCTAACAAGTTTTACTGGTTATCACTGATATTTTGCTGGCAGCAAGGTGGTGCGATGGTCAAAACAAGGAAGATGGAGGAAGGCAAGGCCGTGGCCAAGCTCCAGAGGACAAGGAATAACCAGGAGTGGAGAAGAGATGAGTATCAGGAGATGCCTGGAAATCACCGCCAAAAGCTTCCGTGAAATATCTTTAAACAGACATACGAACTGCATGTGCATGCTGAGCCAACCCACTGATTTACAGACAGCAGCTATTGGTCTCACTAGAGGTAACATCTCATCTTAGGCCATTTTTAGTAGCTTATAATACTCTAATTCCTTTTAATCTCATGCTTTTTTATGCTTTCATCTATGCCAAAGCTGAAATATTTTGTTAAAGTTGAATGGAAATCAGCTCACAATTTCTGATCTGAGTTTAAAACATAAGCAATGTTGCAAACCTAATTATATATATATTTAGAAAAAGCTTAGAGGCTGGTTAGAAACTGTTCCTGCCCTGGAGACCTTACAAGCTTATGAAAATCTGGAGATCAACAAAGGGCAGAACCATCATGCTCATTTTGCACATTTCATTAGATCTAAAGAACAAGCCAAATGTGTGGTAAGGAGGAATAGGGCAGGGTAGGAGGTCTGGCTCATAGCCTTACAGTTATGTGCATTTGCAATGCAAATTTCTCACATATGCAGTAAAGTTGCTATTACAGTTTGATCAAGAGATGGTTTAAAAATATATGAACTAAACAGTTTATGAATAACTTCTTTTTGCATCTTGTAATTGGTTCCAGTTCCAGTCCACAGAGCAAGAAACCTCATCTTGGACATTTGCATTAGGTCCAGAAGGGATATCAACCCTCCTACTTCGAAGCAGAAAGCAAATAGTAAGTACAAGAATTGCAAAGAAACTTCCCAAAACATGGAGGCTTTTGGCACTGACCTAACTGAGACTTTGTTTTTCCACATGGTGTAAGGCAGAGTCCTAGGTACTCTAATGAAAAGGGACTGAATTAGGATCAATTGGGCAATACTTCAGTACTCTCTTTTCTATGCACCTGTCCATTCTTCAGATCAGTTACTTATATTCCTAGCAGGGCGTTCAGATATATCTCATTCCTTAATAATTAACATAAGTAATGTGGTCTTGCATGGCAAAAGAGATTCATCAGCCAATCTTACTCATCCCAACTTGAGGCTATCATTTTTTTCAGCTGAATGAAATATTACTCTGACTGCTGTCACTAGTTAGAAAAGGACAAGTTAAATAGATCTGTCACCTTTAAATTTCCTGTAATGATTTAACAAGGCTTTGTTAACTCTTTCAAATATATATATTTTTGTTCCAAGGTGAATTCAATCCCATATGTTAATGGCAGTTCTAGACATACAAAGGACAAGACATTTTGTAGCTATTTATGTCCATTTTGCAAAAAACTAATTTTGCAAAAGCTAAGTGAAATCTCGTAATAAGGTCTCTCATATTCTGTTGTGTTACAAAGAATTACCCATGACCAGGTTCACTCAATGAAAAGGGAAATCTACTTTTTCTTAGGTAGAGACAAGAAAAAACCCCAAACGTTCTTATGTGGGGATCAGAGCGGAAACTCACTAGCAAAAATCATGAATGTTTGCCATTACAACACCAAAAGATTGAAATCCTCTTTCATTTTTAGGCAGCTTATGAGACAGTGTACTGCTCAGGATGCAAGCGTGGCACCTTCACACCAGCAGGGAGTAGGTCTCTTGCAACCTGCTTACGGCAACTCAAAAGTCAGTTTACGATGACTTCACCATGTGGACAGAAGAGAGACTGTACAACCCCTGTTTTGGAAATTAACTGAGTACAGAGTGAAGGGAGCAACTTCACAAGCTGAAGCACCTGCTGCAGCAGTTATAGCTATTACAATGAAATAAAATACTTCTTTCCTAGCCCTAATGTATCTTATTTAATGTAAATCTGGTTGGCAGCTCACTTCAATACACCTGTGATAGGGATTGGAGACACCTTTCATCTATGCTTTATTATTTGGCTTTCATCTGCTAATAGGAACAAATGAAACAGTTATTTTTCTAAGAGGAAAAGAGCATTCCTATTGCCCCACACTGCCTATATACTGATCATTCTAATGTTTATAAAACTGGTGGGCTGTCCAGTGTAAACACACAATACAAATTAAAGAAGAGAGATTTTCAATGTAACTTAAGCTTTTATGTCAACTGGTATTTTTGGAAATTTGCATGGAATCAAATGCATATTGAAAGGACAAGTAGAAGGCTGGTGATTTTCACCACTGTGCCTGACTCCTTGGGGCAGGAGAGCAATTTCATAAGTAAGTATGGGTTGATAGTTCCACAAAGAAACAAAGAGTATGATCGAAGGACAGCTCTGAAACATTTTGTATTGAAATAATATTGAAGGCAGAAGCTGGAGCTAAGAGTAAGGATAGATACTTGCTGTGTATTAATAAAGTTTCTGTAATTATTTCCATACCACAGGAAATAGAATGTACCTCGTGATCAAATTAATGTTGAAGGAAATGATCTTCCAGCTACATAAGTTCAGACACCATGGTCTATTTGCCTTGAACTCTAGAATTCTTTAACCTTGAATGTCTAATAAGTCACACTTTATAGTTTCAATTGTATAACAGAAAAAGAAAAATCAGAGTCTTTCACAAGTTTTACATTGTGTAAAAGTACATGAAGTGTACAACTCTATACTACTCCCAAGGTATCTCTGGGGGGAAAAAAAAAAGGAGTTTTGGTAAACTTGTAATTGGCTAGTGCAAGGTAATTCTCCTACAGAATTACCAAGTTTTGTAAAAATCATCTTCCTTCCTAATTGTCAGCCAAAGGGCAAGATTTTTTAAAAAACAGCACAGACTACCTGCCACTCACTACCGCTTTGCCACCATGTTACCTGCCCATATACCAACATCCCACAGTGTTGTGGCAAGACACCTTTCCTCCAGAAGAACAGAATAGTCACATTTTCCACTGAAGCTTGTTGACAAACCCATCCACACAGTAATTCACATTTCTTTACATATATCTTTTGTAAAACAAGGGCACAGTTTCAGAGGCACTGAATGCTCTCCCCCAGCTCTGGGATGCCAACCTTTATATCCCCTCCTCAGGCATTTTTAGACTACATTTGACACACCGTAAGTTTGGAGATAAGACTTACAGATGACATCACCAGCATCTGAACTGAAAGCCTTGATTTGTATAAAAAATACAACTATGTCAACACCATTCTGCAATACTCCTATATCAAAACCAATTTACCAAAATTCACAATCAACTTAAAACAGTCAACTGAAAAACTGCCATACTAATGAAATAGAGAAAGTAGTATGACTTCTACAAAATTTTTTAAAACTCATAACCTATGTCCAGGTCAGTATCACCTGGACTGGAAGAAGATTGTATTTTGAAATACGTCTTCCCACTTCTCCCCTCCCACCACTCACCTGAGCCTACAACATATTTCAAACTCATCGTGGAAGCCTGTCCACAAGCTGACAAACATTTGCAACCAAACTGCTCCACTACAAAAACTGCAATACCTGCAATCCTACCTTTATAACCATCACTATAATTGTTCCCCAGAAGAAAGTGCTCAAAAGCTCTGAATACAACACGTGCATTTGAGTATTTCAGTGAATGATACATATTGCCCAGTGCATGCAAAGAAACCACATGGGTGGCATCAAATTACCGCTGCACCTTGGTAGAGGATGGTTATATCTACTTTGCTTAACAATAAACTGCTTCTGACATAAGTCAAACATCTTCAAAGATCCATAAAATGCCTTTGAGAGATGGGAATTAAATTCATTACTTAAAAAAAAATAAATCAGAAGACACACCAGTTTTATAAACTGCTATGGTATTGCTCTCAGTCTGTCCTGTTTGAACTCTCTGTTCCTCCTGTGCAAACGACTTCTCTTGGCTGTTCCGCCACACCTGAGCCTGTCACCTCCATACCTGCCAACTCCAAAAGTGCTAATTACTCCTTTTTTTCTCTTGTCATCCAATTGATTAGTATAATTAAAATAAAATATGAGCAGTTGTTCCTAACTTGTGGTTAGCTTTGAGTTTGTTGCTTTGTCAATCATGAAAGTACCATGAGCCAGAAAGCTTTTTTTTTCCGTCATCAGGCTGCTTAATAAAACCAGTTAAACCTCCCTATACTTTTTTTTTTCTCTTAGGTTCTTAGACTAGTGTAGTTGCAACACAAAACAGCTGTTACTATACATTTGTAGGGCAATTTCTGAGTTAAGTGAACCAATTCATTACTGCAAAAACGAGTGGGATCTACTGCATTTTGTCTTGTTTAGTTTTCTTTTCTGATGGATAGAATTTTGATTCGATCCACTTAAAATAAATGACACACTTGAAGAGTCATAATAGGGAAAGTTTAGCAAAGTAAGTGTCATGCACTGAGCCAAAACTCATTGCAGGGAACTTCTGTGTTAGAAGTCCTGTAAAATTATTTTGTTTGACTCAATTTTCTACTCAAAACAAGAGCCACAAAATAATTTTTTTTATCTGTTTGTTTTATCCATGGGGCTTCCTTTCACTTTTGAAACTTGGAGTAAACATCCTATATTTTAGGCTCTGCGAAAAATTTTCAGGGCTCTGAGAAAAAATTGCGAATTTCTTATGAGGTAGTCACATAGGAATATAGGAATATATAGGAATATATGTATTAGTGCAAGTGAAGATTTTTAAGAAAGACAGCATTAATTTTCTTCTTGAAGTAGCGTGTTGTATTCCACACACAATATGTTCATTATTAAACTTTTACATTTTGGTTTCTATCATCATTTTTTCTCTTGCCTTTTGGCAACTGTCAGAATTTATAGAAAGAATAAGAGGAACTTAAGGTCTGTGGTATTTTTCTAGTTGCTGCCTGTCTTTGCATTCATCTGGAAAGTGTACACTGGCTTTTACAAATATTTTTTATCTAGCTCTATTCAGAAGATTTTTCAATGAGACTTATCATTTCTGTGCTGGAATGTAAGAGGAACTCATAAAGTCTTCCGTACTTAAAGTGTGTCTGCTGGACACTCTTCTTTCTGTAAAGACTCTATAGTGATGGATAATTAGGCATTATAGTCATGGGAGGGAGAAGGATAAATAAAATAAACACATGAAAAATAAAAGGGATTAAATCTAAACTGGGTTCATGATTATCTGTCCTTTAAAAAACCCGTCTTTAAGATGATTCAGACTACTATGTAATACTAGGTCTCTGCAAGACTTTCACTCTTTCATCGCTCCTCCTCTTCTCTATTTTCCGCATTTGCTATATTTAATCTCTGATTAGATGTAAATACTAGGAATCAGCCAGGGGTCACCTTGAGTTTGTACAGCACCTAGTTCAAATGAGTCTGATTCTTAGCAGCAAAGTTATTACTGGATGTCATAAGGTCACCCTCAAAGTAGCATTCCAAGAAATCAGTTTCATGGGTCTCAATCCTGCAAAGACTCTGCCAGAATTAATTGGACCATTGGAGAACCATGAAGTAAAATAAGTGCAAACAAATCTTTGCAGGATCATGATGCACACTGAGGAATATGAATATGTTCTCTGCTGCATTTCAGAGGCAGAAATCTAAGCATATGGAGCAGGTAAGCTGAACTTATGTTACTTGACATTTATGGAATGAGCAGCAGTGAAAATACTGTGAAAATGTGTGAAGGAGAAAACTAAACCTTTTTCATCACATTTTTCTCCAAAGAAGTCATTCAAGACAATGGAACTTGTTTAGTACTAAAGACACAAGGTATGCTGCCTTTCTTTATTGAAAGTTTAAGCTGAGCGAAAAAAAAGAAAAATTTTAAAAATCACTTTCAGATAGGGAAATTATTCCTGGTGTGGGTGTAGATAGAAAAATAAGGGTAGCGCTTAAGATTAAGCAAGGAGTAGGAGGAAATGTCTGTAGAGGGGAAAGCAGAATTTTATATCCTTAAAGTACAAAGTTAAAAGACATCTGAAATACCATAAAAAATAACATCAGTAAAGAGAATGCAAAATTATGAAGCATACCCTGATCATTTGTCAATAGGGGTCAAATGCAATTTCATTTTTTCCTGCCAAAAATTGAGACTCTATTTTCTTTTGAGAGTGAAATAAAGTTCCATTAACCTCAAATAAATCTTCCCTTTTTTGTTTCTTTTTTCCTTTTTTTTTTTTTTTGAGGCTTTATAACAAAAACAGTCAAGAGAATCATTAAATTGTTGGAGGAGGAGTCATAGCCATCAGCCCAGATGATTTTCAACAGCTCTCAGGATGTGTGTGGCCTAAGTTTGTTTCCTGCCTCTAAGGCTCAAAAAGCTCAAACCTACATCTCCTGACTCCCAGGAGAGAGACCTCAGGAGCCTCTATTTTTTTTTTTCTTAAATGGAGCGATTCCAGCAGGAAGCTGTTTGAAGGAAACCTACAGCAAAACCTCTTTTCAACAAGTGGTGAGACTGTTCCCGAGGAATTAGGAGACCATTCAATCACTTCAAATAGCTAGACAGCACAATATTTCTAAATATGGTAAAATATAGTACTATGAAGGGAAATTTCAAGTAAAACTATATATTAGCATAACTAAGTAAACCAAAGGCAACCCCGCAGTACAATTCACCTACCACCATTTTTCCTTGTAGGTATCCAAAGCAAACACTCATCTAACCTTGCACTGGGGAGTCAGATGGAGACGGCAGGGAGCGTGGGAGCGAGAAGCAGGCTGCCCAGGAGGAAGGTCCTGGCACATCACCTACTCCCACCACCTCTTCTGGCCAGGGAGAGGTCTGACAGGGACTCATCTGTGCACTTGGCGCTGGTGATCTTCACTTGTCCAGCTCCTGCTATTGCAGGACCTCCTTCTCCCCTCCCCCTTTGGTTCCATTGGTTTCTAGTATCTACTGAGGCTTTCCAACTGGTCCCTGAGGTTGGCCAAGCTCTGGCCCAAGCCTTTTCTGGCTGTCTTTGAAGTACTAAAGCCCTGGATGCTTCCCAGAGGGGTATTTCAGCAATGTTGCTCTGCAGTCAGACAAAGGAGGGATGGGCAGAAAAAACAGGAGCTGTGGTAGGGCCTCTGGAAGAGACAGAAATGTCTTGGAAAACCGAGAGCAAAAATAAACAATTGTGCCGCCCACTGGGTGTTTTGCCTCTGACTTCAATGTAAATGAAATGAAAGGACAGACTTTGTCTTCCTAAGCACATAATTTCTGTCATCAGTAACCATAATGATTTTCACTCTCAAGTCAGTCAGTGTGACATTGTCCGCGTTACATACTCACAATCATTGGCTCAGTCTCTTGGCTGCCCTAATACAGACCCATAAAAGGTTTCCAAGATTAGGATTAAAGTCTTTCTAATTTAACCCAATATCCACATCATAGTTATCCTCCCATAACTATTTCTGTCCCTCTTCAGAGAAGCCAGTCATTGCCCAGCAGTCCACCACATTTCAATATACAATTTGCAGAGCCAAAGGAAGCGCAAACACCCATAAGTTCACATCTTACTGCGCTACCTTTACCTTTGAAGCAATTATTACAGAAAACTTTCCATCAGAACTACAGCATGAACAACTGTGCAGAGAAAGGCCATGAATTAAGGACTCTGTTTCCAATGTTGTCAGGACAATGCTTTTTTAAGTGCAGTGCTAAATTAATTTATAACAGACAGCTGCATGCAGTAACCTTCCCTCTATACATTACGCAGCAGCACAAATCTGACAAATAATTCAGAAGGAATTATTTGTAACATTCATAATCGTACTTACTCACAAATATGCCATAAAATGATCCCAGGCTGGCAGTTTAATAGCTTTATCTCTGATTACTGTTCCCATAAAACCTCAGAGAAACAGAAGTGTCTGCATTTGGATGACAAAATCCCCAACTATTTCAAAGACAACTAAAATTTTAAAACAATAAAGATGTTTTTATTGTTCCCTACAGTAAAAGCATGACAGACTAAATAACAATACTAGCATAAATTCGAGGAAAGCCTCTCTCTAGCAGAGGCTGAGACAGGAATTGTTGTCCTCAGGCATTAGCTCAGTGAAGTATTCATAGCAATCTTCATAGCAATTCTTATTTCAAAGTAAAAACAGCCCATGTTAAGATAAATTTGAGATACTTCTTCAGTTTTAATGTGTCTCTTCTTTCAGATATCAAAGGTGCTTGGCATAGGGTTTTCAAAACAGTTTTCTATTCTCAGTGCATTCTCCACTCTGCACAGACATCATAATTGTCAGTAAAACACATCCTCTGCCATGCAGCTTTTCTTTTATTCCAAAATTGCAACTCTGACCTCCATCCCTTCCTGAGCTGGCTGTTATTTGTCTCCCTGAGGCCTATCACTTCCTTTCCATACAGCATCTTAGTATTCTCTGTGCCCGGACAGAAGGCGAGGACTCCCACTAAGCTGGCAGGAGAGCTCTGTACTTCCAGATACATCCCCAGGATTTGGCAGAAGGCCACGATCCACACAGGCAGCAATGGGACAGCCACGCACCATTGCTGGATCTCATCTGCAGGGTCCTGAAGGAAAAGGTTGCACCATGGCTGTGCTGAGATATGGGATCTGGCTATGGTTTGTGTGTCATGCAAGGTGAGAAATGTTACAGGATTATGTGCCAGACTCAGTGCTTTCATCAGTTACTGCCCCGTTTCAATTTCTGATGTTGAGGATGGGATTCGTGCCTCCAAAAGGAGGTTTTACAACAGGGCTGGAGTTCTGGCAGCACCTATACATCCAGGAAAGAAACGGGCACTTCCAGGGTGCCTGTGGCAAATTGGGTAAAATACCTGGCTTTCTCCATGGCTTATAAGTGCAATTTGTACACTTAACTTGGCCATCTGCACTGCAGACATGTAAAGGCGTAGGAAAAAGAGATGAATCCCCACCTTAATCATCAGCAATGTAGTTATAGCACAATAAGCAGGGCAAAAAAGAAATTAAAAAAAAGGGGGGAAGGATGTTTTAAAGCAGGTATTTTATAATGGCTATCCTTATTCCTCTTTAATTACATGTCATTGCGCTGAGTAAAGAATTATCATTAATAAAGAACAAGGAAAAAAATTTTTGTTCCTAAACATGAACCCATGGTGATGATGCAGTAGAGTTGCTTCTGAGAGGTCATGTCTATTCATCCTGTCATCACAGAGCCAAAACACAGGTATGTGTATAGCCTCCACAATATTTGAAATTTCTTTGAACCATGTTGTCTAGCCAAGTAAAATATCAATGATGATATTACTCTTAACATCTCCACAAGGCAATACTATATCTGCAAATCCTATTATTCTCCCATTTCCAGTCAAAGAAATGTCACTAGAGGAATGGCTTTTTATCACTGGAATTGTATCTCCTCTGCCAAGAATCTAAAATGTTCTTACTGGTAAGGTTTTATCTATGGAGAGGAAACCATGATGCCTGGAGTGCTCTGGGCATAAAAAAGGGGATATGGAACTAATCAGTGGTTGCAGTAAAAGGGTTTGGAAACAGAAAATCTGCCTCCCATGGGGAATTCTAACACTTGAAATGGTTTTCATTCTTAATTTGAGATTAAAAAAAAAGATAACTGCAAAAAGATTAAAATTAAAACAGAGAAAGAAAGAGAGTGATTCATAACCAGCAAAAGACTTTGTTTCAATAAGGTAAAACCACAGAAAATTGAAGTTAAAATAATAACTTGAAACGACAAAATAGAAAATAGATGTTTTGCCAATGGAATGAAACGAGCTGGAAAGAATCCTTTCTACTGGCTTTTATACAGAATTTCATCAAAAAGGATACACTCTTATGAAGCTTTTCAGTTGCTACAACTGTCCTTTCTGAATCTGCTAAATGACATTTCTCAGCAGCACAATTTTCTCTCCAGTTTTTGAGCAGACCTATTTTAAGGGATCGTGCAAAAAGCAGTTAAAAACTCCCAGGAGCACTGTAGTGTTGTTGGAGCCAGATTGATGTAAGAATGCAAACAAGGGAAGGCCTGTGGAAAGAGGCTACAGGTTTCCACAGGCCAACTGGGGTAGCCACAAATACAGGTGAGGTATAAGGCCTTCTGCGGGGTGGAAGTAAAAGCAGCAATATCCAAAGGTACTTGCATTTGTAGACAAGTGCATTAGCTGAGGTTAGGCCATTTGAGAGAAAAGGTACCTGGTAGATCCAGTCACAAGTGGAGTCCTTAGTGATAAAACAGAAAGGTCAGCAAGATTTTGGGTTCATTACTGTTTGGTAAACAGTTAAAGAAATAAACAGGTTCAGCAAAAAACAAGGCCGAGCAACTTTTCCGTCACATTTAGTGGGTACTTGCATCCATTTCAGTTTAGTATTTCTATTAAGGATCTGGATGATGAAATACAGGATGCTTATACTCTTGTACATCTTTTCAAACAGGGCTGGTTGTGAGCAAGTAGGGGAAATAGATTTTGTTTCAATGTAAGCTTGATAACTTTGAAGAAATGGTCTGAAATCAACAACAGCCAATTGTGACAAGCATTTGTTCAAGGAAAAAAAATCAAGGAGGTGCCTACAAAATAGAGAAAAAATATCTTAGGCAGCTTTCTGGTAGAAATAGAGCTAGAGGATGTGACAGTCACAAACTGAATATGAGTTAATGGGGTATTCCTAGACTTTGGGAAGTGTTTACATAAGAACTGGAAGAGAATCAGCAACCATGACTAATATACCCAGTTTTAAGCAACATACCCAAAGAGGTAGATTGGAAGTCAGAGAACAAGAATGATTAGAATTTTGGGGAAAAATATCTTTGAAGAAAAGTGGATGTTTGACATTTAAACATTTTTACTAATGAGAACTGTACAATGTTCTTATCTATGTATCTTAGACTCGTCTTAGTTGCCAAAGTATTGTGGATTACCAGTTTCCAACTGACTGTAGTGTGTTGTGTTTAGTCTGTGGTTGTTGGTTTGAAGTCTTGACCTGTGCTGAGGGAAGGATTTTGCTAGTGGCAGAATTATTCTTAATGCTGTTGGCTACTAATACATACAAAAACTAAACAGAGAAGGAAGTAAGTTTTAAAACAGGGATGCAAAGAGCAAGAAACTGTCAGTTTTCTATATTTCCTCCCTAATTCAGAGATAAAATAGTACCGGGCTCAGTCCCAGATTACAGGGGAAGAGGAACAGGGAAACTAATTGTCTTATTTTGAGTGTAAGACAATAATTTAAACAGTTTTATTTGTAACTTGTGACTGCAAGCTCCAGTGGCAGGAGGTCTTTCTTTGATGCTAATGCAGCACTGATAAGTGAGTACTCTGTGCTCAGTAAATTATTCTGTTTTGTATTGAGCCAGAGATCAGCCAATGCAGAGACAAGATGGAGCTTTGCCAAGTGGACAAAACCATAGAGTCTCTGACTTGCATCTTTTTTTTTTTTCCCCTTTAAGGTGAAAAAGGATATAACAAAATGTATTTGTTGGCTAGATGGACCTTATCTCCCTCACACGGTTGTACCCTACAGCACTAATGCTGAGTACAGTTAACATTATTGCAGATATACAATACTGAAATTGTCATCAGAAGCAGTCCTGAAATTTGAGCCTATTCTGCTATACAATGAGATCAGAATGAAAACCATCATGTATAGCACTTATCTAAATGACTGAACCAGTCAATGATTTGGAACCCTTTTATAGCCATCTTCAAATCTAATTTTGACAACAACCCATCTTTTCAGAACAATAGCCTCTAATTAGGGGCATGTAAAGTTTGTCTGTGGACTTTTGGCTCATGTTTACCTCAGCATACTGCTGTTTCTATTTCACAACCATGTGTTAAATTGACAATTACCACTGTATCCTCTAACGCTAAACTTTGGCACCTTCATCAGGTGTTATCACCCAACAGTGAAGACGATGAGCTTGAAGGAATGCCTGCACCTGTCAAACATGCCACAGGGACCAGATGGAATCACCAGAGTAATTTGGCACTCTTAATGCTGACCTACATTACAGAGGGTTGAGACCATCCCTTTGTTAAGGAGACATACGAGACAACAATGTGAGAGTCAAAGCTCCAATACGCTTACACAATTTTCCACAGTTTGGAAGCTATCCTAAGTGACTTCTTTTCAAAAGGCTGAAAAGAATTTGGTCTGATACATAACAGGAACTGACAATTGCATTGCCAGTATTTTTGCTACAGATTTGCTTTACAGTTTTGTGCTGAGAACAAAGATGCAGCAGGAGAGAAATCCACTTCACTATAAACAGGCTTCATGCATAAAACCCTCACAAATTTTTAATGAAATGAAATTATTTTGCTTGTAATTTGTGCAGCACAGTAACCTTCTGCAGCTCCTGTAATAAGTCTCCATGGAACAATTTTCATGTCTGTATCTCACATATCAGCAATAACTCATTTGTCTGATGTTTAATGGCTCATGATTGTCATGTACATTATACTACACAATAAAGCTGGGATCTAAATCCTGGATCTTTTACAAGCCAAGGCAAGTTCTTTCAGCTTTCAGACTCCTCATCTGTAAAAATGGGATAGAAATGATACTAAAAAAAAAAAAGGGATAGAAATGAGAGGCACTGCGGTATCAGCTATCAAGTATTCAGTGTTTTGTACAAAGCTCTTGGAGAACCACAGCTAGATACTATTTGTAGCAGTGTCAAATAGTAGATATATTATCAGAGGGTAGCAGGGCAGCCAGGAGGTGAAGTTTTAAAAACAGGCTTCACAAAAATTCTTATGTCTGTCAATACTGAAATTCCATTGCTTTGCAAGTAAAGGTTTAGGGCCCAGATGTCTTGCTCAGACATACTCAGAATTTAATTTTTAAAAAGACATAAATGAATGTTAATTCTGCACATTCTGACAATTTAACTCCCCTGTCCCAACTGCATTATCTGTAATGTCCCATGTTTCCTTGCACAGAACTCTTCATCTTTTTGGTCAATTATATGTCTACCGGGGATCTCTGTCACTAATACATTAAAGAGTAGATTAATACACTAATAACACTAATACATTAAAGAGCAAAATAATAGCTCTAATACATCAAAGAGCAAAAACGTATTCCCCTCCACACAACACACGTTTGCCAGATCCCATTATACTGCTCACCAACTTGTAATAATCCACTTTCCTGAGGAAAATTTTGGAGAACAAAAGGGGGAAAGTCCTTATCTAAATGGCTTAAAAAGACAGCACAGCCTTAGACAGCACAGTCTTCACAGCAAATAGTTTTGTCTTTTGCTGAGCTTGCCAATCGGCCTTTGGCTTCCAAAAGGGAATATTGAACCAAGAAGCACCAAACAGCTATTAAATGAGAAGTTTTAATTTTTACTTCTTGTTTTTAACAACCTAACACAGCAGAGGACTGTAGGTCATTAGCAATCCCCAAAGGTATAACTATTTGCTAGTAAATCTTAGTAGTACAATTCCAAATTTAGGGCTTACATATCTATATTCAATTCCACTTAAGGTTTGCGGTATAAATCACTCAAATCAATTGCCATCATGTATATTTGCACTACACAAGTTATTCAATTTCTAAGAGCTATACTAACAGAAGTAATAAGAATATCTGGAAAACCAAGCATTCAACAGTCTGTAAAAATCGTTGTCTGTTTTATTGATTATCCTACAGATTGCAATTATAGGCTTATGTTATATATCCTTCCTGCAAACAAGGGCTGAAGGCCTTGACTAGAGATGCTTGGATCCACAGAAATCCTGTCTGCTTGCATTCAGACATTAATAGAAATAATTTCTCTGTGGATATGTTAATGCTTAGGGACTTCAACACTAAGGATTTCTATTCAATAGATGGGATCAGGACCCCCAAATATTGAGGAGCTTATATCTGAAAACACAATTACAAGCAGAGAAATATCGAAGCAGATGCTGTGGTGGGAGGAACATGATATACCACTTGATATAAGGCAGACTGGGAATTGCGCATGGGTCCCATCTGACATACTCAATATTATCCATGCAAGGGTTACTCAAGTACCAAGGTTAAAAGTACTCAGCAATCAGGATCTGTATAATCCACTGGTAGCTACCCATTTAGTTATTTTTAAGATGTTCTGTCTCTTCCAGATCTCATAAATTGGTAAAACTTGAGAAGTAAATGAAAATAATTTAGGCTATTACATGGAAAATGTGACATCTAAGCTGTTTGTGGAAAGCCAAAAGGTGGGCAAAGTTCTCTGCTTCCTGGCAGGAAGGAGCTCAGCTCTGATGTCAGGGAAATGTCAGGTCTTTGGATTCTTGCACAAGTGAGTTGTAGCAGCATCACTGCGGCTGGAATGGTCTATAACTGCAAGGGAGATGAGATTAGCTGGGAAAAAGTACAGGCTCAGGGCACTCAAGCCTTTCTGCATGTGGTGGGTTGACCCTGGCTAAATGCCAGGTGCCCACCAAAGCCACTGGACAGGAGAGAGAAAATATGAAAAAAGGCTCATGGATCGAGATAAGGACAGGGAGACATCACTCAGCAGTTACCGTCATGGGCAAAACAGACCCAATTTGGGGGAAATTAATTTAATTTATTACCAGTCAAATCAGAGTAGGATAATGAGAAATAAAACCAAATCTTAAAACACCTTCCCCCCCTCCGCCCCTTCTTGCCGGGATCAACTCCACTCCTGATTTTCTCTACCTGCCCCTGAGCGGTGCAAGGGGACGGCGAATGGGGATTACGGTCAGTTCATCACACGTTGTCTCTGCCGCTCCTTCCTCCTCAGGGGACGGACTCCTCACACTCTTCCACTGCTCCAGCCTGGGGTCCCTCCCACAGGAGACAGTTCTTCATGAACTGCTCCAGCGCGGGTCCCCCGCGGGGTCACAGGTCCTGCCAGCAAACCTGCTCCGGCCTGGGCTCCTCTCTCCACGGGGCCACAGGTCCTGCCAGGAGCCTGCTCCAGTGCAGGCTTCCACGGGGTCACAGCCTCCTTCGGGCACCCACCTGCTCCTGCATGGGGTCCTCCCTGGGCTGCAGGGGCACAGCCTGCCTCACCATGATCTTCCCCACAGGCTGCAGGTGAATCTCTGCTCCATCACCTGGAGCACCTCCTCCCCCTCCTTCTGCACTGACCTGGGTGTCTGCATAGGTGTTTCTCTCATGTTCCCACTCCTCTCTTGGCTGCAGGTGTTCCATCAAGGTTTTTTTCCCCCTTTCTTAAATCTATTATCTCAGAGGCACTAACACCGTCACTGATGGGCTCGGCCTTGGCCAGCAGTGGGTCCGGTCTTGGAGCCGGCTGGCATTGGCTCCATCGGACATGGAGGAAGCTTCTAGCAGCTTTTCACAGAAGCCACCTCTGTGGCCCCCTTGCTACCAAAACCTTGCCACACAAACCCAATCCACTGCAGCAGAGAAATTCTCTGTCTTTGCTACAAATAGCAAAGAGAAATTCTCTGTCTTTGCTAATAGACTCATGGTAAAAGTGAGAGTTGGGGAGTAACAGCAAAAAATAGCATCAACAGCATGACATAGGCACCTGAACCTTTATGATGCTGCTGTAGTCTTTCATCAGGACAGTTCGTTTGATTCTGGCCCTATGAGTAATCAAGTGAACAACCCAAACATGCATATTTAATGAGAATGCATACATTCACTGATTATTATGCAAATTTTTATGTTCCTTGGTTAATTTGTTACCTAATGTAATGTGAGCTGTATTGTACTCTGTACTTGTCCCTGTACTTTCAGATGCACTGCTCATGGACTTTGCACAATTTACACTGACAAACAGGTATTTTAGGCTGAAATTAAGCAGGTGGATTTCTCTATGTTTGATCTAGTCATTTTGAAAGATACAGTTTTTACAGAAAGTGGCCAGAAAAGGAAAACAAGAATAATTATATATTCTTGAGTAGATTGCAGCTAAACAAGAGTAAGTTCTTGATTCTCCTCTGCAATCCTCCAAACAAAGGTCTTCGAAGTATTGGAAAAGTTTTAAGAACAAAGACAAGCAGGACCCACCTCTGACAATCTCCATGAAGGATATAACAATTGGCTAATAAAAAGAAAATTAATCCAAGATTGGAAGAATGTTAACTTCTCATCAAAAAGAAACTTCACCTGATTAGAAGGTATTTGTATATTTAGTATATTAAGGAAATATTCACCATATTTCTGTATTTGTAACTCTGCTGTTTAGCATTTTTCTTACAAAACCAAGGTAATCTTGTCTCCTCTTGGATTGATCCTGTCTCTTTCAGATTTACTGGGAAATTTGGCAACGCACAAATAAGTCAGTTCCAGATAAAAAGTGATCTCATTTCTTGTATCTTCCAAACTAAGACCAGATAACCTTAATTTTAATCTTTGATATATAAATCATAACTACAATAAAGACTTGATATTCTCCTCAGTTAGCATGAACTTTTACAAATTAGACATTAATGTCTCTCATGTTGTACTTACTGAAAATTAGGCTGAGATAGAAGTTGATTTATTAATTGTCATTGCTGCAGGAGGGCACAGAAACTATAGTTAACAGAATAGTGGTCTCATATGGACATAATTTGCTTTGAAAGCAGTGACTAACTTAACTGGTGGTTTCCAAGCAAAATAAATAAGCAGGTGTACTTCTGAGAGTAAATGCAAGCAATGCTAATGTGCTTGCAGATTTAGACATGAAGCATCAGCAATGTTTCCTATCACATCTATTTTATGGTCTTAATAATACTTGGTGCCAATTTGAAAGCAAAAATATATTTTTTGTTTTATTTCCCAGACCCCCATTTGAATAAACTACATAATTCCAGTCTAAAGGTGCTTAAAGCATGTCTCAATGAGAAAAACACTTTATCTTGACTTTTCAGAGCCTGTAAGCTCTTTAAAGGAGAAACTCTTTGGCCTGTTCAGTACTGAGAATACAGCTAATGCTTAGAAAAAAGATTAATAAATTAGGTGTTGCAGAAAAAGCCCTAAGCCATTTAGGGTAAATGATATCCATCCCAGCCACATAAGCAGAACATAAACACCTACAATCTCTACTTCAGCATTGATCCAGCCTGCCAGAGGCATTCAAAGCTGGCTGCCTGTGCAATTTCAGCATAAAAAATATATTTCACTGAATCCATGTGCTTTTGTACCACTGTACCTTTGTTGAGTCACAAGCACGGCTGGCTGGGCACAGTGCCCAAGGACACCTTCTGCCTGCTTACTCTGGAGCAGGTTCTCCATGTGTTAGTACAAGAATGGTTTTCTTGCAGTTGGGCCTTGTGCATTCATACTGACTTTTACTATTAGTATGTAAAGCACCCTCCCTGTGCTACACAGAAACTTCACAGAAGATCTCATGTGAATAAATTGTCTCCATGCTACTTCTGATAGTTCTTAGTCTTCTCATGAATCGCTGAAAAAAATGGTTCAGTACAGTAATTCAAATACTCCTCAATTGTCCCCAAAATAATACTGAAGAATTAGATAGTAGGAAATTATCTAATTTGAATTGCCATATCCATAAATTAAAATCTTTCTTTCTTGACCTAGCCTTAGTGGATATGGAGAAAACTAATTATAATCTGATTTACAAGGCCTTCCTGCTGGGAAACTAGAGTTCCCACTCTGCCTTCTCTTTGTAGTATTTGTTTGAGCCTTTCCCTCTGAATCTGATATACCCCATATGTAGCTCCAGAGGCTAACGGTGCTTCAGCATGAAAACCTCTCAAAAGTGGGGTCTTTCATTCCTCTAATGAATAAAGTACATTCATGTTGGGAGAAGGAAAACACAGTCAATGAATTTACTCAGAAACAAGTTTTCCTATCTAGAAAAATGCAACTGGAAGAAACAGGAGTTGTCTAATGGATAGTCAGCTGAGAACATGAATGTTGATAGCTAGGAGTGAACGTATTCTTCACTACAGGAGTCAGGGACCCCTAAATTGTTTCCAACTGATGGTATTACAAATAGCTGTCTTGCATGATAATTGCTAGTGTCTAGTCATGAGTTACAATGCATGATGAGGTCAAAGAATATTGGATCTCAACAGTACCATCAAGTTCATTGCACAAAATGATAAACTCATTGTATTAAGGAGGTTTGATCTGCAGGGAGCTGAACTTTGTGAAAGGTCCTAGAGTATGCTCATTTTGGCAAGGAAACTTACATATCTTATTTCTAACATTGTGGTGAGGGCTGGCTGGCAAGCAAGTTTTCAAGCACAGGACAGTGCAGATGCAGGCACAGTCCAAGATCTACAGTGCTGTTAAATGCATCATTATGCCACAATGTTACATTCATGATGTCAGAATTACATCACCCATGCAAGATATATGTGGCTGGTCTAGGCATCAGTAGTGAGAATTCAGATGCCAAGCAAGTCAAAGCCACTCAGAGATTAAATATTGGATGACTCAAAATCGCATATGCCAAAAAGGCAACCCAAATACAGTCTGTTGTTGTTCTAAAAAAAAAAAAGAAAAAGAAAGGAAATCTAATGGAAAAGACTCAGGGACACAACACAGGACACAGTGTACAATGTCATAGCAAAGGTGGATGGCTTTGCTACGTGGAAATATCTAGACTGTTTTGATGAGAATGGATATTCTATTAGCTTATGAACATCTACAGATGTATTATTTATAGCATGAAACTAGTAGGAAAGCAAGCTTCTTGCCAAACATGAGTACTAGCAAAGCTTTTTCTCTTCAGATATAAAGGGTAGGCAAAGAAACAGAACAGCAGCTGCAAGCCCTACATCAGGAAATATTCCAGTTCTTTTACAAAGGCTTAAAAACTGTTTGTAGTTCAAAAGGCAGGGATGTCAAGCCTCTTCTCAGCAGTAAGAGTCAAATACAGTTGAATGATGAAAAGAAAATCTTGGTGGGAACGTTGTAGCAGTTCATTAAATGGTCTGTTATCTTTGATGAAGTGCTATAAGAAGCCCCAAAGCAGCAACTAGCAACCTTAGCAAAGCTCGGGTTTGCACTCTCAAATCTACAAACGCATGTCACCAGGTGAGACAAAAGGTATCATGGGTACTTCTATAAAGTGATACATGGATGGTGGTCAGCAGAGGGTCACATTACTGGTGCAGGTAGGGATCAGTTCTCAGATAGTTCAATGATGCAAACAATATCCCCTCGTTCACAAACCGAACAAGTGACCATCCATGTCGTGATAAACCACCCTATTTCACTGTGCTCAACCTCTGCAAAAATCCTTGCAAGACCAACAGGCAGCTGCCCAGTTAGGCAGCTTGCTGGAAAACTTCTGAAGGGCAACGGAGCTTTCAGTGTGATTGAGACCTGTTGCAAACCTTTTTACAGTTAGTAAAGTCAGGTGAAGTGTGCAGCAAAATATTTACATATGGTCTGTGTCAGATGAAAGCCTTTGAGACTGTCAGTTATAAATGTCTTTAGAAGTCTTCGCAAAAATCCTGATGTCCAGACAGTTTTATGTATGCTGCTCACTAGCTTTGTGGCCTAGAGATGAGGGTTCCTGATCACGGCAGACCACCACAATATTTCACTGTCAGTGGTACCAAGTAAGGCTGTATTTGCCTCCTGCTTCACTTTTATCTTATAAGATCCAAATACCAGTGTTTTGGCTTTGTGTGGCAGGGTTTTGGTAGCAGGGGAGGGGCTGCAGGGGTGGCTCCTGTGAGAAGCTGCCAGAAGCTTCCCCAGCTCC
>JAVKLA010000053.1:36895739-36916363 GCA_034782735.1 Sagittarius serpentarius
TTGTTTTGATTTGATCAGGAGTAAATTAAATTGATTTTGTTTTTTCCCCAAGTTGAGTCTGTCTTTTGTCCGTGACCATAATTGGTGAGTGATCCCTCCCTGCCCTTGTCTCAATCCACGAACGTTTCTTTACATTTTCTACTCATCATCCCACTGGGGCGGAGGGCAGGGGGCAGAGGAGTGAGCAAGCAGCTTCGTGGTGCTTTGTTACCGGCTGGGCTTAAACCACGACAGACAGTCAGCTCAAAGTGATTAGGAAGAAAATAAATCCAATCCTACACCTTTCCTTACTGGAACGCATGTTGAGCCAGTTGAGAGTGGTGACGATGTAGTAGCCAGGTCCTGCTACTCAGCAGCACACTGCCCCACAACACTGCGAGTGATGGTGGAGTCACATAGAAGATTGAAGGATGGGCTGAAAACCAAGTTAGAAGGGTATGCTCATTGGTTATATGGAACTTCCTTTACAGCATGGATAGCTATAGGTAGAGGCTATCTGCTATGGCCACATTAATGTTTGAGCATGTGAGCAAAACCAGCTTCTGATACAGAGTGCAAGAAGTAGCAGAGGACAGGGAGAAGAGATACGGTGTTATGTGTTCCATGGGACAGCTAACACTATGCATGATAAGATAATCACACTTGAAAATCAGGTGAAATTTATCAACAAAAAGCCACAAAATTTGCATTCTAATAATCTGAGTCAGTGGGAGACACCATGATTCCCCAACACCAACAGTAACAGTGGAGCAGATCCTGCTATTCCAGAATTCATGGAATTTCATTAAAAATTCATAGACTTCAAAACCCACTGACTTTGAAAGCTGAGTTTTTCTGTGAGAAGGAAAGTTATCCACAATGTAGAGAGAGAAACTTTGATAAGTCTCTTCTACCAAAGGTCTTGTTCCCTGGAGTATTGTCCCCATAGCATCCTCTGCCATTCAAGTGGATGGTGTAAGAGACTTCCATCAGTCAAAGGAAAAACATTTGTAGCCCTTAAATCTGAGTGACAAAAGCAAAAAAAAGGATTCCAAAATATGGAGTGAAATCTCATACAGATGAATTGCAAATTTCTGTAAGTGTACATGGCACATTTGAACTGAAAAAGAAGGTGCAAGCAAAATGTCATTTGGTAGATAATTTTTGAATCAGACTAAAAGCAATGAAAATGCCACCAGCATCCTGAGGATGAAATAAGGAAATGGACACAGGTTCTTGCAATCAAAACACATCCCTTCTATTATTTCATATAGGTAGCTCGTTTCGGGTATCTCAGTCACCTATTCTCACCATAGACAGCTGTCATCTTGTCCTGGTTTCGGCTGGGATAGAGTTAACTGTCTTCCTAGTAGCTGGTACAGTGCTGTGTTTTGGGTTGAGTAGGAGAAGAACGTTGATAACACCCTGATGTTGTCAGTTGTTGCTAAGTCATGTTTGGACTAACTCAAGGACTTTTCAGCTTCTCGTGCCCAGACGCAAGAAGGCTGCAGGGGTGCAGGAAAGCTGGGAGGGGAGACAGCCAGGACAGCTGACCCAAACTGGCCAACGGGGTATTCCATGCCATGGGACGTCATGCCCAGCTGGGTGTGTGTGGGAGGGAGGAGTGCTGCTCAGGCATCATTTGGCAAGTGGTGAGCAATTGCATTGTGCATCACTTGTCCTCTGTATTCGAATCCTTTCATTATTATTATTGTCACTTTATTGTTGTTATTAGTGTCATTGCTAGTTTCTTTCTTTCTGTTCTATTAAACTGTTCTTATCTCAACCCACGAGCTTTACTTTATTTTCTGATTCTCTCCCCGCTCCCACTGGGTGGGGGGGAAGTGAGTGAGCAGCTGCGTGGTGCTGAGTTGCTGGCTGGGGTTAAACCATGACACATCTCCATTAAAGCTGCAGACTTGAATGTAAGCTCATTCAACAAAGGGTTGTATTCATTTCTCTCTCATTTGAGATCATGTTAACTATCACAAGGGGTTCTGAATTTTTTGTTTGCTTCAGTTTCAGTGGAAGTAATTCAAATATTGCAAAGATTTATAGTTCCCTAAGGGCTTAGCCACTGGAGGAAGATTCAGTAAACACGCTTTACTCATGAAGGCAAGACTAAAATAATGGATTTCTCAACCATATTTAGTTAGCACTGCCTATGTCCTCTGTAGAAAACACAGGCTTCTGCTACTCCTCCCTTCAAATTAGTCAGTTAAATATTTGACACGTTCCTTTGTTACTCACTGATAAATATTTTTTACCCAAAAAGCAGTTTATAGCAACTTCTGCAGTCAAAAGGCATCAATGTTCATGGTGTTTTCCTTGCTACCTGTATTCATTTCACAGTCTCTTTATCTCTGCTTGTCTAATGTGTGATGCAAATACATATCAACTACATGTACAGAACAGAAACATTCTTAAACAGAAACATTCTTAAACCCCACATTTGGATACTTGAAAAACCATGGGATTTTCTTTGCCCTCCCTTGCTTTCTACTGACAGTTCTCTTAATAAGATACAAAGAACATAGGCTTTATGAATTCTTGGACTTTAGAAATTTTCCCTAAGTAGAAAAGATGAGAGGAAACCTAGGGGGCATTCAAATTACAAGAATATGGAGTGTAAGACTGAAGGATTCTTCCATTCTCTCCCATGGGTCTAGGCACTGATGCACTTCCAGGCCAGTATAAGGATTATTTGGCTTGAATATGAATAAAGGGTGAGCCAGTGGTCAGTGCCTGAAAAATTCTGTCACCATAAGGAACAGTAAAAACATGCAGGGAATTCTTGAAGAAAATTTAACACTCCCAAATACACATTTGACTTGTACAACCAGTTACTATTGTGGCAGCCATAGCAAGTTGAAAGCTGAAGAAAAGGTCTAATAGCCAAAAAAAATGGCAAAAAGATTGCTGAAAGACTATAATAAATGGGAGGAAGAAAGTAGCAGCACTATGAATACAGAAGGAGAAAAGGAGCAGATGAAGATGAGCAGGAGGAGGAAAAGGAATAAGAGAAATGTTTCCTCCTTTCAGAGTGCCTGCAGCACCATCCGTCCCCAGCCTCAGCTGCAGGGTGAAAGGCTGTCAATATGTCCCAGCTGGCAATATGTCTCTGTTTATGTTTGTAAAACTAACCTAATGGAAGAGGAATACCTAGAACTGTAAGGCTGGAAAAATCCAAGCACCCCAACATATCCAGGAAATCTGAAGGACAAACAACTGCCTTTTTCTCCAGTTTTTATCAGTAAGGTGTTATTCATAATTAAATTTACATCCAAATTAGGCAGAACAGAGGCTGTTCCTGATCCCAAAGATTTAGATGATTTACTGAATTTGCATTATATTTTACACAGGCTTACAAGTCAAATTGGAGATGAAATATAAGGCCCTGCTGTAAACATGCAAATCACTGTACCAGAAAGAACCACTGTATCAGAGAACCAGAATTGACTCTTCCAGCCCCAATGAATAACCAGAATTGTGTACTCTAAATATCTGAGACTTTCAAGTGTCTGATATCTGATATTTCATTAATTTGCTGTTCCAAAATCTTCACAGCAAAACACTGAATAAGCCTGAAAAAATGTTTGTATACAATCTGTGATCAACAAATAAAGAATGTTAATTTTAAAACTTTTATCTATTAACAGCAAACATCTACAGTATCTCAGAGCCACATTCCTGTGACTGCAAACACAGTTTACTGTAGAATAAGTAAGTAAATAACCTAAAAACTTCTGCTCAATTTCCCAGTATAATTAGCATTAATTTATTCATTATGCTAGAAAGAAGGTCGTTCCCCAAAAGACTAACATATTGCAAAATAACACAGATTTCTACAATATCAGAATTGTCAAAGTAGATTCTGAGCTGGGTAACAAGCATCTAAAGTGAGGTTTGTACTAGATTTTGCATCATTTCTCCATGTGAGGTCAAAACCCACATTCACAATGTCTGTTTTAATGAAGGTCATTCTGCCACAGGATATTCCACCTTTGAAATAATTTTTTATTTGTGATTAAGAAGTGCAATTCACAGTGCCACTTGGCCCTCATTACACGTATCCAGGACTGCAATGTCAATCTGTACAACTAAATGCAGTATAATTGTTGATATTAGTTTAGTTTTAAAATCTCCTCAAAACCTCCATAGTATGCTGATCAAATTTCCTCAAAGCAATTTACCATTAGAGTACTATTATATCAAAATTTTAAAAAGTAGGATATCAATTTAGACAAAAATGTGTTTTGAAAACAGTGGAGAAAGCTCTTTGACAGTGTTGAAATATCTTTTTTTGACATTTTCAGTATAACAAAGTAGGAAAGGAGTTTGCTAAGCAGGAACAGTGTTAAATGACTCTGTACATTTCCAGAATCCCTATTTTGATCATTTCAAAGCTGTTTACAGTAGCTATTATTTATACCAGATTTCTGCTGTGGGGAAAGTAGCTCACTAGGAAATTAAAGTGTTTTGATATGGACACTGAAAAAAGCATAATCTTAACCTATCCATGCTTTAAAAGGATTTTTCAAGAAAATAGCAAATGGCTGGTTATGGTCTGTCATTTTCTTATTCCGTTTTTAGACAGAGTGGAATAAACTCCAGTTTATATGAACTACCATCTTTAAGTCACAGTCATAATGGTTCACCTTCTGACTGTTGCACTCCCATTCCTAGACTACAGGGACCAATTTCTTGTTGGATTTAGGTTACCTGTTTGAGTTCAGCAAGGCATTTCTGGTTGGAATACCACCTAGTCAGTTGAAATTCTGCCAGTTCACTGATGCTGCTGATCTCCAAGCTTCCTTGGAAGGAAGAATAGTTTTTTTAGGAAACAAACTACAAGAAGAAACAATAAGGTCCTGGAGTGAAATTTCAGGAAAGATGGCACTTACGTCAAGGCATGGAGTAGCTGTGTGCTTGTGTTGCCAATAGACCCAAATGCCAACCTATAACTCAGAGTGGACTTTAATCCAGGGTTTGTGAGCAGTGTTAAGTAACAGGGTAAAGACTCAGGCAGTTGGTAGTGTGTAAGTAGATAGAGTCGATAATGAAACAAGGGGAGAGAGGAGGAAAAACAACTGCCCAAAGTGTGCAGGTTAGATGAATCTTCTTTCTTTTAGTCCTTTAGTTCCTCTTGGTTTCCTTTCTTACTAAATTCTTACTGCTATTGCTTATGGCTTTACCAAATCATAAATGGGCTGTGCAATTTTTGCTGTGTGGGAAGTAAGAGTTAAGGTCGGGATTATTATGTACACACAAGTATGAACAAATAAATTACACTATCAGATTAAACTTTTTATTAGTAACAAGATTTCGCACAAAGGAGCTATTTGCCCTTGTGGGTACAACACTGTTCAAGTTATAGTCCACAATAAACAAAAGATATCAAGGCTATGCTAAAGTGTGGTTGACAAGATATTGTTATGATTTGATGAGGAGAAACAGAACAATAAATAAATACATTTGTTTTCTACTAAAATGAAGGACTGAAATAACTATTCAGATTCTGATATTGATAAGGTAATCTGCACACTTGCAAGATTTATTTACAACTGAATTTCCTGAGTCATCTTGAAAATGTCATAAGGGTTGCATACAAATAAATTTTAATAGACATAAAAAGATCTGAGACCATTAAATGTGTAATGCAGAGTTTTATTAACAAAAAAAAAGGGTCTTGTCAAAGTCAATTTCAGTTGAAAACTGATTCAGGGCATCCAGTTTGGCTCAAATCATTAGGGCTGTCTAGGAATTCTCATTCCCACAGATCAGCCGAAGAGGGACACAACTCTGAGACTGTGCAATTGACCCAGCTTGAGCAATGTAATTGCCAGGTCTCCATTGCCTACTCAGACTACGCTCTCTTCTACCAGCTGCCTTCGAAATACAGAATCTTTTAGACAGCCCTGGTCCTATACATCTGGGGCTGACTTCATACTGTGTGTTTCTTGTGCTCAAAACAAGAAACCTTTTGCACAAGTAACCTAACATTAAAGAAGAGCTGTACCTATGACCTAAATGCCCTGCTTTATAATTCTTTGTGGGTTGTGCTCTGTGTTTGAATCTAGTATCACCCTGTCAGTCATTCCTGTATCAGCTGAACAAACTTTTCACGCTAACAATTGGTTGAAAGGAGATTCAAGGAACTTCTGGGCCAAATCATGAGATGTCTATGGGCTTAGACAAATACAGAAAGAAGATAACTTAAAATGTTACTTGGTATATAACTAGATTTTCTTGTTATTTCCATTCCAGCTCATACTGAATTCAGGTATTGGCTGGACTGTTAAAGGGCACTGAAAGAGGTAGATGATATCATTCCATAGGCTGCTGACTGACTCATTCAGTTGTCCTAAATTAATCTAAAAATTTGGCTTTCCACTGTTGTTTGAGATGCCAGAGAAGAACTGAGACATACCTGTGGGGCTGGCAGAGGTAACACAGGAGCTAGAAGACATACATGGCCTGAGGGTGAGATCTGTTCACAGATTCAGATGTCAAGATTTAGGCATCTACAGACAGATAATTCTAGATGAAGTGTCCAGAATTTGGAACTTATTCTGTGGCTTGGGAACTCTCTGTTCTCATTCTGTGCAGCACAGAAGTCTGAAGACTTTTTTAATCAAGTTCAGTAAAAGTTCTTTTTCACCAATAGCAGCTTGTTTCTTTTGATGCCACTAAAAATAAGCAGACAGAAATGCATAAGTACTACTTAAGTTTAAGAAGCAGCAAGGGAGTTTTTTTCATTGACATGACAAAAAGCCCAACAAAAACACTTTATGTCAAGTGCCTATCAATTCTTTGCATTTCAAAGGTAGGCAGATGCATCTGCATCTTCTCTGGAGTATATTAATCTTCACTGACATATAAATAATAGTGAATGGATAATTTCATTGTATCGTGACTGAAAGTGACAGGAAATCTATGAAGAAGAAAATGTAAGTTAAGAACATCAGGTATGTACACATTATTGAAATGTTTGGATATATGATGGGAGAAAAGCATAAAATAACTACTAATGGCAGCATTAATTTGAGAGGAAGCAGAACTGATTTTGTATTTGCAAAACCCTGGAATATGCATACATTTTACACTAGACCATTATGAATCAAAAAAAAAAAAAAGACCATCTTAGGAGAAGACTTAGTAAGTTTTGCTCCTCAACCACCTAAGTACCATAGTGTAGACCAGGGTCAGGCTCCCTTGTAATCTACTTGATAGCCTGGTAGTCAGGCCTTCTCTCAACACGTGGTCCGGTCTCCGAAGAAATTGTGGCTAGAACTCAGTTGTCCTGTGTTGTGGGTAAATATTCAAACCTCTAAACTACTAATCACAGGGTAGAGTATTTAGACACCTAAATACGGATGCATGTGAGCTTCATATACCCAGGTCCCCTGCACAGATGGGTTACAAAACTAATTCAGTCTAAGCTAGTTGTCAACAGTCAAAAGTTGTTGACAGGCCTAGGCAGTCGTACAAAGGAGATGGTCATGATTGCTGCTTGGAATCAAGTCAGGCAGGATCTTCTGGAACGTCTAAAACAGACACCTATGCATGGAGAGCTGAATCCCACTGTAGCTGCCTCCTGTTATTTTCAGTGGGGATCTAGTCAGAGTCTGAGTCTAGAGAACTATTAGGCTGACCTGACATAAGTGTCTACAGTGTAGCGGTCTGCTTTAGGATGAGCTGAATAGCTCTTCAGACTCTGTTGACAGCATTGAGTAGATCTCTATCAACTATGATGTAGGTTTAAACAGCTAGTTCATTTAGATACACGTAGAATCATAGAATCATAGAATTGTTTGGGTTTGAAAGGGACGTTTAAAGGTCATCTAGTCCAACCCTCTGCCATGAGCAGGGACACCTTCAACTAGATCAGGTTGCTCAGAGCCCCATCCAACAGGACCTTGACTGTTTCCAGGGATGGCGCATCTACCACCTCTCTGGGCAACCTGGTCCAGTGTTTCATCACCCTCATTGTAAAAAACTTCTTCCTTATATCTAGTCTGAATCTACCCTCTTTTAGTTTAAAACCATTACCCCTTCTCCTATCTCAACAGGCCCTGCTAAAAGGACCTGTAGACAGCTAAATGTAAGCATGTTAACCTGGAGCTCAATCCTGCCTTCAATAATTTATGTAAATTGTTTAAATTTGTGACATGTTAATTTATTCTTTAGTGTTACAGTGAGAACAGAAAATGCTCAGATTATTCTCAGTAAAGTTAGGAAAATGTGTTTTTCTTCATATGGATACTATTTGAAATGGCATCTGGTATAAAGAAGATCACTAAATATAAAACTCAGAGGTGTTACAGAAAAAAAAGCTGGTGACTAATCTCATTGTTTCGGTGTCAGCTGCCACCCACTAATATTTATGAGGTGAAAAGAATAAACATCAGCCTAAATGTCTGTCCAGAACTCCATTACCCATATCTTTCTTTAGCTCTTTAAACATTCAATTAACATTTAAGTCTTTTCCAAATCAAGATGTTATGGAAATAGTGAGATTTGGAGATGGAAAATACTCAGTCCCGTTGTGTTAATGATTTAAAGAGCTGTGTTCCTGATCCATCCTCAGGTAATAACACACTGATGCTTTTTCTCCCCTCAATTCAGAACTCCTTTGACTCCAGCTGCCACCAGCTCAAGCAGGGGCTAATGCTCAGATTCAGCTGCATGAAAACAGCATTGGTGCAAATGCCCACCTTCACCAGCCTCCCTCTGCCTAGCAGATTAAAAAAAGAAACAACACACTATAGTAGCATTTCAGAGCTCTTGAGCAACTAAAGCAATTGCTTGTAACAACTTGTGATTGCCCTGGAAGAAAAATACAGGTGTGAATAAGATCAACTCAGTTTTTCCTTGATAAGATGATCAAAGGTATCCAAGGTAGAATTATCATTAGAGATGCATAATCTTTTTTCACTACTACAAGGAGCTCATCAGTCCTCAGTACAATGCAGCCTGTCAGTTACGATGATAAACTATGCTTGTACCCAGGCAAAGATTAGAAATCACATGTTTTCTTGTTACAATTTTCTCAGTCTTTCCAAAACTAGAAAACTAATATCTATGTATCAAGTATCCACTTCTGCTTGCAAAGGAAATAATCAAGACATCCTACCCAATAGATCTACCCATGCCCTCCACGTTAAAGCTACAATGGCAATGTTGCTGAAGGGAACCTTGAAAGGTGCGAGTCATATAAATACAAAAGTCAGGGACAAAGGGAAATCAGCTTGTGAAACAATGTTTAACCGATCAATGCTGATTTCAACAAGTAGAAGAACTCAAGCAGAGAAGGAGGAGATACACCAGGAGAGTGGTGCAGCACTAGGACAAGTTACTCCGAGAGGTGGTGGAGCCTCCAGCCATGGAGGTTGCCAAGACTCAGCTAGACAAAGCCAGGACTGGCTTTTGATCTAGTGCTAGCAGTAGTCTTGTTTGGAGTGGGCAGTTGGACTGGAGACCTACAGAGATCTTGTCTAGCTAACAATTGTATGATTCTAAGAAGATGTTGTAGAGTGAGGCATGTACCAGAGAAATTCAAACAATTTGAAGCAGTTAACCCATGAAATACAAAACACATTCAGGTCAAACTAAAGGACTCCCTTGAGTCTAGAAAATTAGCCCCTCTACCATTGAACATAAATCCATGTAACATTTCAGAGGTGCAATTAGAGAAGCATTAAGGCATTTCCTTGCATCTTGTGTTGAGGAAATTCTAAAACAAGTTTTCAGTTATTGAAAACAATCATGCTGACTCTTCCAGATTTAGCTTGCATTTCCTTCTGCTGCTGCTCACCTCTAAAAAAGTAAGTTACAGAGGGAAGTCAGTATTTTGCAAGAGGTTGCCTGGGTATCTGTATTGATGATAAAAGGCCAAAAAGACATTTACAAAGTTTCATGCAAAAACTGCATTGCAAGAGCAATGTCCTCCTTCTGGACTTCTTGAAGTTTTCCAGTTTCTTTATACATATTTGTAGATAGACCATTAGCATCTAAAAATGAAAGGAGACCGAATCAAGCAACAAACATTGGTTTATTACGTATTGGCATAATGTTGTAATTCTTTTTGCTTTCTTATTACTCACGTTCTCTTTCTTTTTTTTTGTGCCAGCTGAAAATAATTTTATCAAAACAGGCAGAAGAATGATAGGATGGGACTCAAGTGACTTCATATACAGCAGAATAATGTGTGCTGAAAGCAAGCAGCGCAGACTGAAAATTGTTCCTCCAGTCTTCACAGTGAATACTTTTCAATCATCCCACCATTCAAGGTCAATTCATAAAATGACTTTGCAGACACATAGACTATATCTGCAATGTATGTTATTTGCAGCAGATAATGTGACTCATGCCACCTGTTAACACTGAGTCAGACGTGACCTCTTTATCAGTGGACATTTCAAAGAAGATTCCTTTTGCAGATTTTAAGTCATGCATATACCCTGTGCCTAATGTGTCATTTGAACTCGTAAATATATTCTTTTGCTCACTGAAGACACATGGCTCTCTGGCTAATGAAGTGCTGCCAAATGATCTGCTATGTTGTAAATGGGGCATACAGAGGTGGACAAGATAATTACATTATTTATCAAGTAACTTTTCAGTCAAAGTCAAGGCGTCTTACTAAATCATAGGCAAAGTGAAAAAAAGATCTTGGTGTGCTTGTGAAAAACTCTTTATAGATTAGGCTCCATTTCCTGCTAGAGAGAAAATATGAGCAACCCATTGAAATGAGATGAATATTTTTTATATTTGTATAATTATATATAAACATATAAATGTATTTTTGGATATCCTTTCTGTCTTTCCAGATACATTTTTACAGAGGTCTGAAGGTAAAAGCATACTCAACATTGGTTATATTGATGACAGTATGTTAAAAAAGTCTGGATCCTCCTTCATTGATTCAAACTGAGTTTTATATCTCAAAGACTCTCTCAGTTTCTTCTGACTTAAACCAAACCAGTGGACTCAGTTATACAGTCACCAGATCTGGTGAAAGTAAGATCTGAATAAGCGCTGCGCAGGACCAGCATACAGCGAAAAAAAGGAGATTACAGTAATATTCCCCTTAAATCATAATATCATAGAAGCATAATTTTTGTTTCTAGAGTGAATGGTAATCTGCCACAGCTAGCAATCTCATAAGTAAAAATCTGCTTTCTGGGATTTTACATTCTTTTTCAGCTTTTGAGTCAGCTACAAATGTATATATATATATATATATATACACACACACACATACATATAAAGAGTCCAAATAGGAGAAGAAAGTAGACATTTTGATAAATAAACCAGCAGTCCAATCTTTTTGTAAATATTTTTCCTCTTCCCTGCTTGCTAACATTCTGTCTTTTTATTTTCTGGTTTTGACTGCCATTAGTGGGTCACCATAACTTCCCCAATGGACTGCCACTGACTCTGCTAACAAGCCACAACTGTTGTTGATAACACCACCAAAAGTCAGGCAAGGCAGGTCCTGCCGGGCTGGTACTGGCATGCCCAGAGAAGCACCTGCTCTAGCCAAGCCACAAAGATGGGCAACTGTTCTTGCATTAGACAAGGAACAATCTTAGACACAAATGGGCAGGTAGTACCAGGTTTTGGGACACTCAAGTCTCTGCTTTTCTGCCATGCAGTACATAGTATAGTTGCAAAATACCTGCTACTCAGGGTGAGCTCTTTAAGGAACAACATTATCTCATTCTACTACTCTTGGCATCTGCAGGGATTTAAAAGGCTCCTAAGACTGCAAGTGTACTCAGTGCAGCATGATACAGTTTTTACATTCAAGTAAAACGTCCTGGTGTATCTATGGCACTGTATAAAGTAAAAACAATGTCACAGGACAATATTATTGTCATATTAAAGACCTGAGCATCCTCTAAGTTTAGGGAAACCTTAAGTGGAGCTGGAAACCCTAAGAGGAGCGGCTGAGGGAACTGGGGTTCTTCAGCCTGGAGAAAAGGAGGCTGAGGGGAGACCTTATCGCCCTCTACAGCTACCTGAAAGGAGGTTGTAGCGAGGTGGGTGTTGGTCTCTTTCCCTAAGTAACAGGTGACAGGACAAGAGGAAATGGCCTCAAGTTACACCAGGGGAGGTTTAGATCGGCTATTAGGAAAAATTTCTTCACTGAAAGGGTTGTCAAGCACTGGAACAGGCTGCCCAGGGAAGCGGTGGAGTCACCATCCCTGGAGGTATATGAAGACGTGTAGATGTGGTGCTTAGGGACACGTTTCAGTGGTGGACTTGGCAGTGTAAGGTTAATGGTTGGACTTGATGATCTTAAGGGTCTTTTCCAACCAAGATGATTCTGTGATTCTATACATAAAAGCAAATATCTGGGTCACTCTAGTATCTAATGAGACATAAGAAATTAATCAGTCATATCATATTACAGAATGAAAAAGCTCTGGAATCTCACTTTCCGTTGCATATGCCTGAGGATGAGTCATTTACGATGTGTTATATTTTGGAATTTGTATTGGATAAGTATGTTGCTATAGGATGACCATGAGTCACTCAACCAATGAAAAGACTTTATGGAGGCAAAAAAGCAGATTACTGACGAAAGCATATTTATCTTTAAAGTTCCATCTTGAATAAAATGATTTGTGAGTTTTTAAGTATCATACAGTAAGTGGTTGGACTGTTAAAAAAGTCTGTTCATAATTCAGTGAGTCATGTCAGTCTGAAATTCTGTTGTGCTCTTACATGAATTTCTACATGGGGAAACATTAGGGAGCTTGTGTCCAATAACACAGATGCAATTGCAAATCCCCATGATACAAATGTGGGTGGGTGGGCGTTGCTTGTAAAATCAAAAAAACAGGACTGGAAAAAATCGTAAAAGGTCATCTACTTGTTATTTGCATCTTGATAATCTATGTCTGACCCTTGACCCAAGGAAGAATCAAGTAGAACCAGGTCATTCCTGAAAGGTGCTTTTCTAACTCCCAGTAACAGAGACACCACTGCTCCTCTCCCAACACAGACTATTCCTCTCCTGCACCGGCATTATCATTAGAAATGTTTTCCTAATGCCTACTATAAACAATCCTAAGATATTCCTAAGAAAAACTAAGCACTTCACTTTTTGTCCTGTTTGTTGTGCACAGTGGGGATGGACAGTTTTCCTCCTCTCCTAGGCAGCTATCAGAAACTGTTACATGGCAAGTCTAACTGCTTCAGCTAAAAAGTAATAACTGGTTGCATTAGCAGAAACAGTTATTGATGAGGGAAACTTGTCACAAGGCCACAGCCTCCTGCTTTATAAAAAGTTCCATTAGTTCAGTATTTATACAGCATCTGGAAACCATCATTTGATGCTACTGTTGTCATCCCTTTATTAATTGAGAAACAATAAACCCAGAGATTAAATAGTCAGTAATCACTCTTGGTAGCATGAAAAAATTCTCACTGTACTTTCTAGATTGATGTCAAGCAATGGCAAACTTGCTAATACTTCTTCTCAGTCTCTGTCTTAAAACATTTCAAGTCATCGCTTTGATTTTCTTATTGTACTATCATGAGAAAATAGCTGAGAATCAAGATATTCCAACTGTTTCACTTTCCAGCTTTGCTTTCCAGTGTTGCCAATGAATCTGCTTTATTAGAGGCAGAAATGCCTGCATTTAATTTGATAATTCTGTTGTTATAGTTTTGTGTGCATGGCACAAAGAGGCATGAGGAAGAATTAAGGCCCAAGAAGACAACAAACAAAGCCATTTAAGCCCTAAGACTTTCTAGATGAGCACTGAGCAATAGTTATTCAACAGCTCAACAGTGTGTTTTCCTGAGAGAACTCTTTGGATGATTGGGTTTTTTTAATTTTAGCTATAATATTTGATTCAAACTGTATCACCTTATAGCTTATGCTCCTTTTTTGTGAAAGAATACTGAAACTGGATCTTCAACAAATTCCTGCTAAAATTCAGCATAAAATCTTGATTTTTTAAAATGTTATCAAGAAAATGAAATGTTTGCCCAATACAATTTCAGAAGTTCACCTGTCTCACAATGTATTTGCACTACGCATGAGAAAGTTCAAACATTTTACTATACCAAGCATTTTCAGTAGGCACATGAGTGATGTTAGCACATGAAAATGAATGTTGGATAGTGTGATGACATGGTTATAAAATGAAGGCTAATATAGTAAAATGATTTACATGTGTGAAATAAACTGTGTCTTTAACTAATGGTATGGTAGAATTCAGGGTGCCCATGAAAGAGAAAAAGGCTGTGAGAAGGAGGGTGTTCAGTGCATGGGGGACAAAGAAGAAGAGTAGAGATACAATAGTATGGATTGTGGATGGATGACTTTTGGTAGGACAGCCATGGCAGGGGGTCAGCAGTCTTTGACATGGGAAATGGATTGACCCCTTTACTTTGATACCAGGAGGAAATTCTGTGTGTGGGAACATATTATCAGACTGTCTAGTAAAAGAATCATATTGGTTCCACATTTGTCAAGTCAGTGGCCGATGTGGGGCAAGCATCAGGAAAGCCAAAAATAAGAGAGATGAGATCAGACTAAAACCCTATAAAAACAACTGTAGTCTATGCCCCAAAAGGGAAGGTTAACTTTAAAAATGTCTTCTGGAAGGAATACCAGTAGAATCTATGCATACATTTTTTTAAATGTTAGTTAGACTCTAGAAACCAATGTAAAACACCTGCAGGCTGGCCAGGCCAGCATAATTAGCTACTCTCTATTTTTCGCATAATAGAACTTCACCCTTGTTGCAATAGAGAGCTGTATAAAAGTAACAGAGCAGGAAATAATCTCCATAGTGAAAAGGACCTCACTGTTGCGACAACTGACATACATGAGAAATTTTCCAACAATATAACCATGACATCAGAGTAGAAAATATTCCATTCTGTATCGCCCTTAAATTCACCATTACAGCTGTTGTAATAGCTTAGTAATATATTTTTGGAGATCACAGGCAAAACTGAACATTAACACAGTTATTGCTACTGGCTAAATGCTGATTTTGTGATGTGGCTTGGCTACACAAAAGACAAGGATGATCTTCGAGCAAAGATTATCCTTCATCCAAGGAGATTAAAAGCTAGACATACTTGCAGGCACTTAGTGAAATATCACCATTTGGAGAGTTAATATGAACACAGCCCCTCTGCATAACAGTAATTACTTCAGCTAGTGTTTGTGCTTCACTGCATACTAAAATAAGACGTTTCCCTTTTTTATTCTGAGATTAAAAGAAGAGACACTACAGAAGGGCTCAGTTCCTCCTTCATCATTGCTCAGTCTTTTGCCTAGCCAAATTATGTGTCCTGTGCTACCCATGTTCTTACGCTACTATTTCAACATGACTTCATACCTAAAAGAATCCTTTATAAATAGCATTAGGGAATAGAGAGAAGTGTATAGAGAAGTACTAAAGCACAACGGGAAGTAAATGTTAATTGCCGGCACTGAACCATAGGTTTGAACACACAGTCTCATTCATCACATTCAGCACATCTCCTAGAAAATATCTGCATTGGCCTGATGTTGAGTGAGGGCTGGCAGGGGAGACATGCACCGAATTCTTTTCCTTCCTTCCTTTCTGTCTTGTAGATACCTATTCCAGATTTACCCCTTTGAAAGAGGACTATGGCAGGTACTGGCACTTTGAACCTTCATGTGCTGCTCCACAAAGTTTATGTCAGACTTTTCTTTACCTTAACCCACACCAATCCATATTTTTGTTCTGGGAAGCCACAGTAGTAATGTAATCAGGGATGAGGCGGTATTATCACCAAGGTGATCTAAACCTTTCCCAGGCTGCCCTCTTCACCTATGCTATACATGTCTGTATTGTAATTTGGGGAACTGCTTCCCATACTTCTGGTTCATGGGTCATTATTGTTCTTTACATAGGTGAGATCTAAGTGAAACAAGATTGATCACTGCATTGTTTGAACTGTTCTTTCACTGTCCATCTGCTAGATGTTTCATGATATTCAGTTTAAAAACTGAAGAGCTCTGAGACAGAATAGTACTTTGGAAAACTACCTCCAGGATATTTATTCAACCATTAGAGCAGCAAATTTGATTCCTAAGGCAGCTCCCAACATATAGGTATCCCTTTACACAACTAAGACCTTGATATAGGGAGCCAATATATGCATGAAAGTTATCTCATTTTCCTTTTGCTTCAAAAGGTGTTTCAAAGGACCTATCTTTGGAAACCTCCTTTTTCCTCTCTGTTACTTTCATCCAAAGAAATACAGTATATTAATGTTAGAGTGAACTGAAATAGAAAGAGAAGATGTGGCAAGTACTCCTGAGCTTCTTCAGGGATTTTTCACCCTGCTTTTCTCTCCACTTCTCCTTTATCAAGTGAAAGAAAATGTTGTCATTACCTTTTCCCTGCAATGTAAATGAGGTAAGGCATGCTCTGTCTCCCTGCATAAAAGATTGATCACTAATTGGACTTTTCCTTAAATGGTTTAACAGACATTTTGAAAAATTTCCTATATTTTGAGCCTGCATATATTATATGAAGCCCCTGTTTTGATAATCCTGTGGCTTCTGTTAGATCACCAGTTTACTATAGTCATGCCAAGCCACATCATACCAAGTGCATGGAGAGTTCATAGGCTCACGATACATAAGACTCAGCAACATCAGACGTGGTAGTGAAATGTATAAACAAGACTGTAACTTTCATGGCAGAGGCAGTAACCCTTCCACTCTGCTCAGCCTGAAACAACTGCTGGGTAAGAACCCACTGCAGAGAGTCCAGGGGACAGTAATGGCAAAAAAAAAAAGTGGAAAATATCTTCCCTTGAAAAACCTATGCAGCATTGGGGTGGTTTAGATGTGAGAAAACTGGGAGCGGGCACTGCAGCACTGGTCTAGCAAAAATATTGTCTAAGTCCCTTCTGGATAAGTTGTGAAGAAAATTATATATTTAAATAACCTTCTGATGGTAAAGATCATAGAATCACAGAATCATAGAATGGCTTGGGTTGGAAGGGACCATCAAAGGTCATCTAGTCCAACCCCCAAAGATGGTCAGGCTCTGAATGCATTGTCTTGCAAGACTGTGAAACAGCCATCATTAATCCCACCTTCAACAGAAGAAGAATGGGATTATAAAAAAGAGTACTTCCCTTGGCTTAGTTCTTTCCCCAGTGTATACCTTTGGTACAACCATGCAACTCAGGCCAGAGTACAGCGAAGACCCCGTCTGTAGCAGCAAACACCACAGGTCACCTCTCCCCTCCGTGGTATTGCTGGAGGCATTTCTTGCAAGATGAAGAGTACCAACAGCACTTCCTAAGTAACAAAGGAGAAAGGATTTCTCCCCCTCACTAGGAGCTGTGATTATTAAGTGGTTCTGAGCAGATACCAATAAATCAAGCCCTGAAGCTGCAGCATATGCTATTCAACCATTAACAAGTTTCTTTCCATCCGGCCAATTCTGCCTGCAGACCTCAGAAACCTGCCAGCTCAAAGCCTGCTGTCTAATTTACCGAATATATCTGAAGGATGAGCAACTGAGGAGACACCTGTCAGCTTGAGGCAGTCTAGGTGGGAAACTGGCTGCCCTTAGAGAGGCTATGAATGATGATGGAGCTAAATTTGGAGAGGTAAATTCTTCTGATGTGACAAGTAATCATGCGTGAGGTATGTATTGTTGGCTCTTAACTGATAATGACAACAAAATGTAGTGGGAGTGTTGTGATAGAGGTGCACTGAGCCAGGTGCCTGAAAACTCAACCATGTCAGCTGGATTAGAGTCACTGCTCCGAATGGAAAGCACTGGCTGTCACTCTTTGCATACTGGATGATTGTTGTTACCAAGTCTAGCTCTTTTTTGTCTCATTGTCAGCATCACCAAGGTTGTGACAGAGACAGTCAGAAGGCAGGAGATAGCAGCCAGTTGCTTTTAGCCTTGAGGTGGGATAGTCTCTCATTTAGGACCACCTATTGTTGCCGTGATGAGTTGCAGTCCTCCTCTTGCCTTAGCATTTACAGGGTAAGGCTCATTTGCCCTGATGCTCATACAACAGTAAATCCAGATATTCATAGTTTGGCACAGTTTCTCACATTTATCAGAAGACCCAGAGATGTTTAGCAAGTGAAAATTTAAAAAAAATGCATTAAAAAGAGATTTTGTCCCATTACTTTGTATTCCTTAGACATCTCAAGCTGAGTGCAACGCGGCTAAGCATCACTCCATACCCTGAAACACTGCATAACTAAGCATCATCACCTTGTGGTAACCCTCCTAAACAGTACTGCCATACACTGCTGGCTTGTTGGCAGTGCACACTTGTGACAGCTTCTAAAAACTCTTTCACAGAGTCATGACCCAGCAATTCACTAATGTCTTTGCTGATGCCTATCAGAGTATCACGCTGCCCAGGTGCATGCTCCACACGGTGCAATCCCACGCTCCTGTAGGCAAGCACATGGCTCTTTGAGGGATGATATGCTGCCAGTGTGTTATGCCTTAACATCTCTCTTTCTTCTGTGAGGCTTCGGGAGTTAAAACACCTTCTCTTTTGCTTTCATAGCATGAAGTTCTTCTAGTTTGGCTCTCCACAGCACGCACATACATCTGGCTACCCTGAACAAATTCTGAGGTTAGTCGTGCTTCAGTGTAAGGTGGTTTAGCATGTTCTGCTCAGCTCTTTTCATCCTTAGAGATTCCTGTTCTGTTACTCTAATTCTCTCTCAACACCTCAATCTTTTCCTTTGCTTTTATTTATTTTAAAATCCAGTCTGCACAGTGTGATCCAGTTCAGGCTATGTACTAGCATCAGTTCTCAGAGAGTCTGTGAAAAATCCAGCCCTAATAAGTTTTCTCAATTCATGATACAGCTGCTTTGTATATGATGCTGTTGTTTTTCTAGGCTTTCTGGGGAAAACCTGCTGTCCTTGTGAATTACGGCTAGTTCCTTTAAAAAACAAAGCAATTTCCCATATTTTCCTTTATAATGCTTTGCACTCTTCTCCTGCTCAAGTAAAAAGGATTTGGCCATTTTTTCTGCCTCCTTTCTGAGAAGAAATGCAAGCATGCAAATACGAATTATCTAATAAAGGGTGAGTTTACTCTTCTCCACTAGGATAACAGGAAGATCTCTCTCCAGATATTAAATTTCATTAAAATTGTAGGAATTTAGATTTTACCCTTTTATTATATTCAGCTAATATTCACCATCTGGTCTAAAAATTAATAGGGTGACAGGTATATCCACACACAGAGATCTCATTTCCTTAGGAAAAAAGGCTAAGCACAGAGTTCCTGCCCCACAAGCAGAGCTGATGGAAGAGAAGGTGAGTAGGAAACTAAGTAATGGGGAGGAGAGCACAGCCAGAATATAAAACTGTGAGGGATTTTTTTTTTTTCTGCATTTTCCTTCATCACTTGAGCTTTTTTCCCCCCTTACTACAGACAGGTTATAAATACGAAGTGGTGCCATCTATTCTGTGTTAGGAACAGCAATCCCAGCACACAAACCCAGAGATTAGTAGATCTTAAGTGGAGATAGACCGCCACAGAAAATTCAGACATTTTGATAACCATTTCCTTCCCCCAAATTAGAGCCTTTAAAGAAAGTACCTTGGCACTTTTGACCTACAATGGCACAAGTTCTCACCAGGGAGACTAAACAAGCTACAGTGTCCTTTAGGAGAGCAGGAACTACTTCCCGCTATGGAAAGACCAAAAGTCCCACATCAAACTTGCCTTCCTCTTCTCCCTGGGTACTCAGGGAACTACCCCTGCCCTAACATTTCCGATATCTCCCCTCTCCACTCCTTCCTCCCCATGGGTACGGAGAGAGCCTGCTTGAGCCCCACTCCTTGGCAAGATCTGTCACATCCCAGCGAGCACAACCTCTCTGGCACAGCATTAACGCATGCCACAGCAAGCAACTTTCTATGTGCTGACTGCCTTCACTCCCCTCCACTCCTCTCCCTGCTTCTTCTAATTCTTCATCAAAATACCTTCAGGCCCCTCAGCCCTTTAACAATCATCGAAAAAAGAGAGAAGTTACAGGTTTTGTAGCGAAAATTGGCAAAATGTAATTAAGCAGCTGCCAGCGATGTCTGCTTTCTGTACTCCCAGCAGCTGCATTATCCATCCTTGGTCTTCTCCCTCTGTCCCTCCTTTGCTGCCCTATAATCTACCATGATCTATTAGGCTGAAAACTGCGGTCAATGCTCTTCATCAAGGCAGAGCCTGTTGGCTGTGCACTTCGGTATTGCTGAAACCACTCAAAATGTACCCATGAATGTGGAGTGCATGGCCCTCTTAGGGGTCCCACACTGTGCTGGTTTTGGCTGGGATAGAGTTAATTTTCTTCATAGTAGCTGCTATGGGGCTATGTTTTAGATTTGTGCTGAAAACAGTGTTGATAATACAGAGATGTTTTTGTTATTGCCAAACAGTCCTTACACAGAGCCAAGGCCTTTTCTGCTCCTCACCCCATCCCACCAGTGAGGAGGCTGGGGGTGCACAAGGAGCCGGGAGGGGACACAGCCGGGACAGCTGAGCCCAACTGACCCAAGGGGTATCCCAGTGTAATGGGTTTACGTGGCAAGGTTTTGGTAGTGGGGGGGCCACAGGGGTGGCTTCTTTAAAAGTTGCTAG
>JAVKLA010000053.1:36936071-36994934 GCA_034782735.1 Sagittarius serpentarius
TGTTTAATTAAGGAGGGGGAGTGAGAGAGCGGCTTTGGTGGGTACCTGGCGTCCAGCCAGGGTCAACCCGTCACATTATCCTAGCCTAAATGTTTTAGATAAGCTTCAGAATTGTATCCCTGTAATTCTTAGCTTTTCTCCACCTGTATCAAGATCTGTAAGTAGCTGCTTGGGGACATCAGAAATACATTCAATATAAAGGAAGATTTGGAAGGAAAAGGAGTGAACAGAACTGTTGTGTCTGAGATTGCTTATACTTGAGATTATACCTGAGACTATTTTCAAATCAGATTCTGCTTTCTCTTCGCTCTTAGCCATTGGTGACCCCAGGTATATCTACCAAAGTAAAAAACGTTGATAAATGTGGGAACCGAGAGCAAAAGTATCTATCTATTCATGGCAAATTCACTGTCACCACAGTGCCAGCTCCACCCCAACCAAAAGCTGAGATTAAAGAGAAGGGAAGAGAATCAATGCAAATTGCTGCAGACAGCAGTAAGTTTAGTCATCGGAGGCATTGCTGGTCGGGAGCCCAATGACTCCTTTTGTTGTTTAGCAAAAGTGTTGCCATGTAAGCTTTTAATTAAGGTTAGAAAACTATTTTCCTCTTATTTATAGCTCCAGGTACATTGCTCAGTGTGTGGCAACGTTCTTGTGAAAGTAAAGGAGTATTGTTTGGTTTCTCTGGGCTTTTTCCCTTTAAGTGGCACAGTGCCTACTCTGCTACCTGATCTCCATTCCCTCCGTGCATCCTTTCTATAAAGCACACTTTATTTAAAAGGTGATATAACATTCCCTTCCTCCTCTGTATTCCCACTTCATTTAATGCTTTAATGCTTCAGCGAAGAAACAATATTCACTGGCAGGTGTCGTTTTTTTCTTATCCTTCCAAAGGAACACCTCGGGTTTTTTTGGTTTTCCCCTTATAGATATTCCTGTAGCACTGAATACCATAACCTGTGAACATTTCATGAGCCATAATGAGTTACCTTAGTATCATCCTGGGAGATCCTGTAGACTTCAGACTGCCTTACCAACCAATCCCTTTCACGCTCCTAACAAAGTGAACAAGACTGTGAAAAAAATAAGGTAATTAGATAACAGCAGTTCAGTATTGTGTAGCATGTTGTAAAAAAAGGAAAGAAAATCTATAACATTCGGCTCTTTGGTATTCTGCAGTGAAGTGCATAACGTTTGCAAGGCATAAGACAGGTAGTGTCATGTTCTCAATACACACCTCTGGAAATTCTCCAGTCTTCACTAGTCAGAGCAGATGTTCACATTAAAACCCATTAATTTAATCCATTAAAGGCCATTAAAAACTGAGGGGATGCTGGACCATTCATAACCTAGGCACTTACAGAAATCTTGTTACCGAGAAATCCTCACATTTCACTAAAAAGCTCAATGGTAACAGAAGCTTTCAACTGCTGACATACAAGAGTTATTTGGAAATATTCATTTTATTGTTCATTTTTATGCTTGACTTAGAGCAAAAATACTTGGCTGTAGTGTGAGTTTACAGGTGAACTATATAAACCTGAGAGCAAGTCACTACAAATAACATCTTACTTACTTGGCTCATTTCTGAGTAACTCTTTTCATGACCTATTCTAATAGATTGATCAGTAAAGATATCAGTTATTACTGTCTCCATTTGTGAATGCAAGTCTGGCAGTATAGATCATACAGATTTTCCAGCGTTTCAGTGCCTAGTTCCTGCTTAAAAATGAACAAACAAACGAAACATCTTATTTCTTATTGTTCTCCACCTTTTAAATCATATTCTCTGCCCATTTTTTCTGGCCCTTCCCCAACTCGTACCCTCATATGTGCAAAAAAAAGGCCCAAATCATACAGTTACAGCCTGTAGGTATCATTCAAGACTGTCCTGGTTTTGGCTGGAATAAAGTTGTCTTCCTAGTAGCTTGTACAGCGCTGTGCTTTGGGTTAGTATGAGAATGCTGAGAACACCCTGATGGTTTCAGTTGTTGCTCAGTTGTGTTTAGACCAAGTCAAGGACTTTTCAGCTTCTCATGCCCCGCCAGCAAGAAGGCTGGAGGGGCACAGGAAAATTGGGAGGGGACACAGCCAGAACAGCTGACCCAGACTGGCCAAAGGGGTGTTCCATACCTTGTGACATCATGGCCAGTATATAAACTGGGGGGAGCTCGCCTGCAGGATGGCGGCCCGCTGCTCAGGACCTAACTGGGCATTGTTCGGCAAGTGGTGAGCAGTTGCATTGTGCACCACTTGTGTTGTGTATTCTTTTATCATTATTATTATTTTCTCTTCCTTTTCTGTCCTATTAAACTGTCTTTTTCTCAACCCACGAGTTTTACCTTTTTTCTCATTCTCGCCCCCATCCCACCGTGGGGGGAGTGAGCGAGCGGCTCCGTGGTGCTTAGCCTCTGCCAGGTTAAACCACAACAAAGACTCAAACAAATATTCATGTATGTAAGATACATACAAACGGCTCATCTGAAACAAAGCTTCCGCTTGTGTTACCTATGAAAGCACCAGACTGTACAGCAGTGTTGTTAAGGCAAATAACAGTGCAGTGTCAGTGCAGGTAACACACTACAAATAGCAGTAGTCAGTTTGTAAAAGATGTAGAAAAGTCTGTTCCAAACCCTGAATCCATCTGAGCAGTAGTCTGGGTCAGATGCACTAATATAATCAGATCGGTGCTTCTCTCTCTTCTCCTAGTCCCTGTGTTAGACGTTTCTAATAATGTAAAAGTCTCTTCGCTCTCCCTCTCTTCACTGCTTACAGGAGCGTTTGCTGCTTCTCCAACAACTTTCCTACTGAGAGTATTTGTCAAGTAAGAGATCTCCTCTGCTTCAGTCACATACGAATCTTCTGCTTGAGTGTGGGAAGTAAAAACCTTGCTGCTTACAGACAGCAGGAGAGAAAAGTTACACATCCCTTTCTGCTCTACCTCTGCAGCGATTCAGAAAGTCCCAGGAACCCTCAGCTACAGATTGCCTTAGCAACCACATGTTATTGGAGAGAAACTCAAAATAATCTGTGTAGTCTTCCTACAGATGTAACTGAGATCTTGTGAAGTCTATCAGTTGAAGCAAAATGGGAACTCTTTCCCCATACTTACTTTCTAAGAAGTATTTCTGCTTTGCCTTGCAGCAGAGGACTCCAAATAGAGTTTGGACAATCATTAGTTTGATATCAGCCCATAAGAGACAGGCTAGAATGGTGTCACCTTGTAGGTGTCACCCCAGAAGAGACTCCTCCTGCCAAAGCAGAGCAGGCTATTTCCCTGCTGAATAAATGATGGAAAAGGAAGATGGCATCTGATATGAACAAGGGAAGAGACAGGTCAGCCCACCAGGTGCACGTCTGTGGTTCAGTACAACTTCACAGCAAACACAAAAGGGTATTTTCTGGCAACACCTGTAGAAGGGTCAATTCATTTTCTCCAATTCCTTTCTTTGACCAAAGTCAAAGACTTCTGTCTTGTGAGGTCTGCTTATCTCTGCTACGGACAACACTGGGGTAAGCTGTGAGTATGCTCCAGGATTTCTGGTAGTTTTAAAAGTATATTACTGCTTTTCTTGAATAGTCAGAAAAAGCTGGAGAGATAAAGATGAATTCAGAAGGGAAACAGCTAATGGCTTACTGGCTGCTCGGCATCTGCTATCATCAACTCAAAAATATCCACATCTGATATGCGTGCAGGGACATCCTATTAACACTCATTTGAATTCAGGACTCTTATCTCACTTTTCTTCTCCTTTCCCACCTCTATCTAGCTCCACACTAAAAGGCACGAAACACCTTTATCCAATTATTTGCCATGGGGAGCTCACAGAGTACCTTCCAGATTAAATGAACTGCATTTTTCCTGTCTCTGAAAAGCCAACAGTGTAAAATCCTGAAATTGCACTAAATTCAGAGAAGAGAGGGATACTGATCCTTATGAACATTAGCATACACTGTAATAACTGTCTTCAATGCAGTATTATAATTTTTATTTTAAAAATGGATCCCTGCCTAGTCATGTACTAAATCTCTGAAGCAGTAGTTTAGTAACGTGTGAAGAGTAAATTGTATAGTTCAGCTTTGAGACTGGCCATTTTCCTGCTTTATTGAAATACTGTGAAAAAGAGATACACAGAGAAAATGTGAAACACTGTAGTAGGAGGAAAGAGCTCTGACAGCCTTATTGATTCCCTGTTTTTTCTGATCCTTTTATTATCCACTGTTGAGCAGTCTAGTCAAAGGCGCTTAAAATTGCAGCAGGCTCCATAATACTGTAGATTTCTGAAGTTTACACTATAACTGCAAAACCAATTTGCTCCCCCCTCCCTGTACCATCTGCTTTTCTCCCTCTTTCTTCCTTAGAGCACAATTGCTAGCATCGTGTCTTCAATATTCTGCTCTACAGAAATGAAGCTAATTCCAGCTGGGATATTTGGGGGCATTAATGAACAATACAGTAGTTCTCTCTGTTGGGTGAAGCTCAGGTCTACCAAGTCCAGCAAACAAACTCTAATGACTAATAAACACTGCATCCAGTCTGGGGTGTCTTGGGAAGGAGAAGAGGTATGGAAAAAGTTATTTGCAGCAGGAGGGATGATCAGGCTGTACTGTCAGAGCAAGCCCAATACTCCCAGGCACTGCATCGTGTTAGCGTTGCAGGACTATCTTGGTAGGAGACAAAATGTATCAAAACTGGTTTCTCACAGATTTTGCTTTCTGAGGCACAAATTAATCTACCTGCCCTTCAGCACAGTCCTTGCCCTCATAACCGTGTAATAACATGTACAAAAAAGTGTCACTTTTTCCATGATCTGGGAGCTAAATAACTACTCAAGGGTCAAGTCTATCTCTGCCAGGTTAAATGTAATATTTAGAGGTCTCTCAAAGCCCTCCCATACCTGGGCACAGGCAATCTGTGAGGCTGAGTTTGCTTAGACCTGGGCTGTGGAGTAAAACTGATGATAAATCTTCCTACATCTTTTAATTTCTCTGGAAACCTGAGAGAAAATAAGGATTACAAAGAGAAGCTGATTTTGCTGCTTCTTGTACCTCATCAACAGAATTGCCTTTTCAGTTCAAGTCAGTTAAACCTAGATAAAACCACTGAAATAACTGAGATGATGCTGAGGGTCAAAACTGACATGTGAAATCTTTGTTCATGCCACTGATGCCTAAGTTGTAAATATCTGACCTTGTGGAAGGCAGTGTGATGGAGAGAAGGTGAATTTTGAGGGAAAACACACTCAAACTCACTATTTCTGTGAAAGCCAAGCACTTTTAATGAGGGAACCACAAAGATTCAATGAGTTTAGAACTCTGATACATTTCTGTACTATGTATTTTTCAAACTAGAAATCTCTTAGACCTTAGGCTGATTCAAAGGAGGGATTTTCTACTTTCAAAAAACTTGCTTAATGCAATAGATCTGTATCCTGACGGTGCTGCAGGGGTCTTGCTATTTATGGACTTTTTGTGTACAATCCAAACATTCTTGTTTGTACAAAAACTGATTAGAAAAACTGCTTATCTTTGAACGGCCTGTGTGTATATAACGTCCAAACTAGATATACTGGACAACACACTCCCATCCAGCTGTCAGATTCTCCCAGCTGCTTACGCCCTTATTCACCTGGAGGTTACCACCACAAAAGGCAACTTCCCCAGCAAAGCAGGGATCAGCTTCAGCCACTTCAGGGAAAATTTAAAAAATTACAGAACAAGTCAAGGCGGTTTGAGCTAATGCTATTAGGAAGGCTTAGGAGGAGGTTAGAAAATTAAATATACCCGAGAAGAGGTGATAGCAGAAGATGTCAGTCTGTAAACTTACATCACTTTGACTATCACTTATATCGGGCTGATACAAGTAGTAGTCAAGAAGCTCATGCAGCCAGCTTTGCACTAAAGCAGGTTCCGAGCAACCCACTGTCCTCCGCAGCTGAACTGCGGGGCAGAAACTACGCGCTCAGGGGCAGCAGGAAAGACAGAAGGAACACTTTTCTCTCAGGTCCTTAAAGCTATTTCTCTGCAGTGACTGTGCATTTTAGTGACTGTTCTTTGACAAACAGCAATTAGTATGCTGAAGACCTTGACAGACACCTAAGGAACTAGCATTTTTCTTATCTGTCTGAAGGAAAGGATGGAGTGGTGAGTGAGTTGAAATCTCCCAGAGAAGATGGAGTGGCAAAGGTGAAAAAGAAGGAATTTAAAAAGGCACCAGAGATGTGAACCTCTGAAAGGCAGGAAGGAAACGTTGTACAAGAAGAGAAAAGAATCTTCGGATGGGCTTTACTAAAGAAAAAAAAAAGACAAGCAGAGGTCAGGAAAGATGGATGTGTGCGTGATCCAGGACCTGCCTCCAAAAAGCTCATAAACCCTACCCAAAGGATGCTCCTAATCGGTATGACGGCAGTGAAAGGAAAATAAACGTGTACGGGCTTTTCTTTGTACAGACCTCTTTCTCAGACAAAGCAAGGGGCAGTGGTGTTTTCAAAACCCCATGCAGATGCGTCTGTTCCTCTGCCTACACATCTACAGGAAAGTCCGTATCTGTTATGTTGGCTCCCCAACCTGTCTGGACTTCTGGGTGAAAGGAAGATTAAAGAAGTCCAGGAGCGCTCTGTTAATGCAGCGACAAAGTAGTTGCGCTGGGCTCTCCGCTCCCAGGAGCTGGTGTCGGTGGTGTCACCGCACTACTGGCCTCCTGCTCCCTTCTCATCCTTATTTTCTGTGTGATTTTTTTACTTTTGCAATAGTCTGATGTGCACATGCTCTAGTGCTGGTTTAGTTTTCAACCAGGAAACCCAGAAGACACCACATAGGAGCCTACATATGATGCTTTCTTGGCAACTCAGAGAGCCACTCGGGCCTTAAAAGCCTTCCTGGAAAATTTCTTTCCTTGTTTTTTTTTTTTTTTTCCCTCTTTAAAGAAGGTCTTTCTACAGTCCCTGGAGAACTCTGTTTTCTCCAGACTTTCCAGCATAAAGAGAAAACCCATCTTCTGCTACCTTCCTCACAGTGAGGTCCCTGGCACACGTGTTATCAAGTTAATGTGTTTCCACGAGTTATACGATTCAGAAATCCCACAGGCTGATATTTTGAAAACTTTTGATGCAGCCAGAACTGCATAATGCTATGTCCATAATCATTTGTAGTAAAAATTTTTATTCTAAACACTACATCCTGCATTTGCAGCGCAGAAACTTACGTGAGTCCTGCAGGCACACAAGTATGTGCCCAGCTTTACCTGGGTGGATTGTCCTTTAGGGTGAACCTGCACTAGTGTTTTAGTTCAGAGCAGGAGGGTGAAGTAAATCTCCCCGGTGTCCCCATTTCCCGGGCTTTGGTTCATGTGGTGGAGAGGTTTTTGAGAAGGTGGGCCTCACGGAGGTCCGGCCGGAGCGTTGGTCCCAGCCACACCTCCGTCTCTGCGCAAGGTCACACCAGCAAAGCCTCCAGACCGCAACACAAGGGTTTGGCAATTCCAGTTGGAGTTTTGCTGGAATGAGGCTTGGATGGAGACGGACAGCAGGACTGAGCTATGCTGTCTTTCCTGCCTGGTTTATCAGGGTAAAGAGCAGATTTCAACTCGTGCCCTGGATTTCTTGGTTCTCAGGGTATCAGTATTACTGTGCACAAATTCCCAGGTCAGGAAAGAGAAACCCAGCACTTAAGCCCTTGCGCTTTGTGCTCTGTTCCCTGTCACTTCCCATTCTGCGTCCTATTTGTCAGACCTGCCCGCAGCTCTGCATTTTTCTTTAGGGCTGCTTTTACAGCAAGCCTTACAATACTGTAAAAATATTGTTACAGAAATATTACTAGGAGGAAAATCATTATGCAGCTAAAAAGCAGCACATACATGCAAGAGTAACTGACAACATTAATTATGCAGGACTTTTTATTTTTTTATTTTATTTTATTTTCTATAGTGACAGATTTTATTTTCATCCTTTAAGAAGTAACTTTTTTTATTCTGAATTTTCGCAAGAGAGATACCCTAATGTTCTTTTATGTAGTTTTTAATGCTATTAACAATACCATTAAAATTATTTGGGCTACTCATGGAATAAGATAAAACTAAGACTAATGTTATCAAGGTCTTTTCCTTTACATATCCCTTTTTCAGTTGGGCCAGGCCACAGTTGTTCTTTCTTTTAATTTCTGTCTGGGTCATACAGGCTAAGATATGCAGGTAAAAATGAAAGCGGCAGCCTATATCGTCTTCTACACAGTCTGTCACAGGAAGAGAATTTGGGTTTCCTGCTGTTTTCTCTAGGGCCATAACAGATTTCCACAACAGAGATGGCTTCCCGGTCTTTGCAACTTGATGGGCCTGTAACGCATGGCATTTAGGTGTAAAACTCACATTTGCCTTATGAAATTGCACTTAAGTCAGTCTCTTCAAGATCCGAGTCCTATTAAATGCTAAAGTGACAATCACAATGCAGGACTTAACAGAAGTAATTAACAGTACAGGAACAAAAATAAAATCCAGCTCTGAATACTACCTTTTATTTTAGAAAAAAATAACTAGGATGAGCAAACCGATACAAAATTATTACTGATTTAGTTTCCCCCAAACTGTGGCAGCCTTAAACAACCCATCTATAAGGTGCTTTAAGGTCTGCGGCAGTTCAGCTCCCTTTCCTCCTAGCTTGAGACAGGATAACAAATTCAACTCTCTACACTGCTGAAATCCCAAGCAATTCTTTGGACTTATGTGGGTTTCACATCAGCATCGCACAGCTGAAATTCATTTAATAACCCAAGAGATCTCCAGTCTTCTTTTTTTCTTTCTCCACTTGAACTGCACTGAGTAAGTCTGGACCTTATAATCAAAATCCTGTATCACGGTTTGCCTTTGAGCTATTTGAAATGGTGAATGACTGAAAAGTACCAGGGCATGGAGTGCCACCATAGAAGAACTAACCTGTGAGTAATTCAAACATAATTTCTTTACAAGAAGGGCATTATGGAATACATTGCTTGGGGCACTCAGGCAGCAAGGCAGGCAAGTATCATAAATCAGCTCTGAAATATAAACGGGCCAGTTGAAATTGGGAGTAATGATGGGGTTTAATCTCGCTGGTTAGGTATGTCATGTAAGTTTGTGATAAATAAACGTGCTGATCTGAAAGTGCACAATGGCAACCGGGGTAGCAGAGGGAAAACCTGGGGTTGGCGAGAGGAGGAGGAAATAACAGTCCTCCTCTCGTGTGTGTTGCACCCAGCTGTGAAACAATCCCGTTTAAATACCACCAGCAGCCAGCACTGCAGCACCCAGATAAAGATAAGCTGATTTTACATGCTGCTTTTGCAGGGGGCAGTTTTGTGTATCCTTGCTCAGTTCTCGTCTTACTGGAAAGTCAAGCTGGAACGGGAGGTTGGGGGGCTTTTTTGTTTGGGTTTTTTTGTGGTTTTCTTTTTTTTTTCTTTTTCTAAACTGTTTGAAGGACATCATCTCTTGCCCTTTCAGCTCAGTAACTGAATCTCAAAGCATGGTACATTACCTTTCTGGCTGCACAGATAGACCGTTTGGTTGTGGTAAGATATAGTTGTCACCTCAAAAATTCGGCACCTCCTCAGATGAGTAATGAGTAGGTGTTAGGAAGAAATCAGGCTTTTTACCACGTGTGGAGCTTTATCAAAAGCTTCAGTAAGGAGTCGTTCACAGAAAGACATGTGCACAGAAAGTAAAATATAACGGAGAAACTATTTGAGGTGTGTTCAAATACTTGAGTGAGTTCAAAATTATAGGAGGAATGTATGAACATAGAAAGGACATGACAATATTTTAATGACAATATAAAAAATGTAAACTGTTATATGAAATAACATATGGATATATAACATGTCCCTTAATTTCTCCAAATCCTAACAAAGCTCTTGCATTATTAGAAGAACTTTTCACTTTTGCCTGTCCCTTATAAAGGGACGTGGAGTAAAAGTTATTTGAAATGCTTTCTGCTTATACAGTGATTTTCCGTACTACCCGCAAAGAACCTCTTGCAACGGAGCAGGAACATTTTTCAGACTTTCTAGCTCTGGACTTGAAATGCCCCCAAAGTCTGTTTGCATCATTTGTTTGGATTTGTTCCTTTTGAAACATAACATGCTTTGGATATGTCCATTTCAGACTTAAACTCTAGGCCAGCTTAAAATCCAAACAAGCTGTATTCAAGGGTTTACTTCTTGATCACAATCACCGAAAACAAGAGGAGACACCAAGGAAGAACACACAAGTCCTGTCACTTTAGTAATGACATTCATTAACCCTTGCACAACTTGGAAGCCCATTGCTGCTTGCACCTTTTCCTGCCCAAGCCTCTTTTCCTACTTTTTTTGTCCATCAGCCAGGCAGCTCAGTCACACAGGGCTCATTTCTAAATACGGCTGAGAATGGTCTGCTTCATCCTCCCCACTGCTGAAAGGTTTGTATCTTCAGCTTCCCCTGGAACTTTTCCTCAGGCACTTTTCCATTACTGAACACCATTACTGAATAATTGTGATAAACAGCCTTACAGTGATGTCACGGAATCTGAAATTCTTGTCTGCTTTCCCCACCTCTCCCTTCACTGTCCCCAGGGTGCTCTGCTAAGTGCTGGCTGCTAGCTCAAGTGTAGCATGAGGGTATCAGAGTTACGATGGAAATTCACCTCTCTGGGAATTAGAAGATTCCTCTTCATTTAGTTTTGGGAAGTGAGCAATAAAATGATGATGACCGAGTCTTACCTGGGAGGACCGCGCTGCAGAGTGCACACAGCCTGGCAAAGGCATTTTTTGATAACCACTGAGTTATATCACAGATGCATAAGAGGAAATAAGCAGTCACAGCTCAAGGGCTAAAGAAACACGTTAAAAATTGTTAAAATTATTTGCTATGACAGTCAGCAGAGAACAGCTTAAACGCAGGAAGTATTTATGGGGCTGGGAAGAAAGTACACAGGCACTGTTCACCAAATACTCCACCAGCTAGGAGGGAGGATGGGCAGATTTCAGAGGGCCAGAGAGAAGAGGTGGCTTTTTCTTTCCCCCAAGACAAAAAGCTGCCGTGCAGCCAGACACTTTCTCCTTGTGACCCCACTATCTTCAGCTCCCTTTCTGCCCTGCACACAGCATCAGGCACAGAGCCCCTCTCCCTGCCCATCTCCCACGGTTTGCGTCAAGATGTTCATGGAAGAGCTGAAAAACGTGGATCTGATCTCAGCTTACCTCTGTCTCATTTCCTTTCTGTCCTGAAGGTATTGGTACTGCCAGCATGGCTTCTTTCTCCTCTACATGTGCCAAGAAAACCAAACCAAAACCAGAGTCATCCACACTGAAGATGGAGGAGCAGATTTGGGGCAGCAGTTCCCCATTGCGTACTGGTGCTGAATTCAGCTACCGGGGCAGACCCAGAATATGAACTAGGATCTTCTTTTGCAGGAAGTTTTTTTTTCAAAATAGTGACTTTAAAGGAAAAAAAGATCTCTTTCCCCTGCCAAGCTGGAACTTCTTGTAGACTACAATCAGTTTCAAGAAATTTTAACATTTTAGAAATATACTATTTTAAGTGTTCTAACTTAATCTCTTCTTGAAAGCAATACTTTTAAATGAAATTAAACCTAAGTACACAATTCAGTGTTTTTTAAACATTAAAATCTTATGTTTTCATGAGACCAATTTATTTTTCCTTTGGATTTCTGGTAGAAAACTGTTTGTGAGATTTCATCTTTTTACTTCAATTTCAGACAGGGTAAACATCAGCATTTTAATTATCCTTTGTTTGAAAATGTTAGGAAATTTTTTTTCTTCCCTGGTTTTCTGAAGTCCTTGACATTGTAGGGCAGCTGCAAAGGAAATATTCATTTTACAGGTTGTCCAGACTAGTCCATGCTCACAGTTAAGAGCAGTGAACTTTATTAGACAATGAGGTGGCTCTGAGTGATTTCTCTCCCTGGTAACACTGCAAGTGGAAGAATGAATTGTCTCTGAATCCAGAATTATTTGAGATACTATGGAGTACAACAGAATTAATGAAATTTAAATCTTCAGGGTATGGTTTGCTGCAGGTTTTGTCACATTAGCTCTAGATAAAAAGAAGTTATTTATATATGACTATGTGTTTTACATATCTTCACATACGTGTTTATATAGCTACTTTCCGCAATACATGTATCTACACTATGTATATAGTAAATCCTTTCCAGCCCCTTAAATTACACCGCTATGGAGCATGCAGAGGTCTACATTTTTATGGTGGATTGACAGTAGGACTGATTGTACATAATTAACAGAGCAATCATACCGCTGCCGGCTTAGAGATCTTTGCACTTGCAATGCAGAAAATGAATCCATCTAGTGCATCGAAGAGCCTGGAATAAGGAAAGCAATTTGGGTTTACGGAAGAAAGAACGGCATTTGTTTACATTGACAGAGATATAGCAGTCACTAACATGCTTCTGGGCTCATGGAGGACTGCTTTGTTTGAACACCACTGAGTTTTAGGGTGAGGGCAAATTTAAACAGTGGAACTTCACAGAAACAACAGCTGAGCCTGATGGTCTAACATGTCTTGATTTGCTGCTGGGGTGGGATGGAGTCCCTTACCTTAGATTATGTACATCTTTTCTTTTTTGTTTTTTTGCAGGTTTTGTTTCCAATGATTGTGGGTACTGGGCAAGCAAAGCCGACAGGGCAAGAAGAGCTCCGCTGATGAGACTTCCCCAGATTAGTGCGTGACTGTTTGAATTGCTTCAGTATTTGTTTTGTAACAGGACTGAAGAAAATTTCAAGCTAAACAGTGAGATCCCTGCCTGAGAAAACACGTGAATATAAACTAATAATAATAACGATAATTACATCCAGCTGGAATTCAAATTCCCTTCTGAGCTCCATCAGTGCTGTTCATTAAGTGAGGCAGAGTTACAGCTCTTAACTTCTTCAGTTAGGCAGCAAATGCCAGCCCAGCCTCAGGAGGATATGTGGTTACCTTTACCTCTTGAGGACAACAGCTTCTCACAGTATTCTTGAAATATGCATGTTTGCAAAAAGACTTAAAGCTTTTAATTTCACATGTTCTTAAGGTCTAATCTCCTTTAAAATACTTGATTCTTCAAATTCCCTGTATAGCTGCCTCATGCATAGCTAAACATAAGGAGTGCAAAATAATCTTAATTAGCTTGTATGCTAATATTCTCACAGCCCTTTGTAGTCACTGGCAAACTCCCGTATTTGAAAAAGGGAGCTACATGCATATTTTTCCCCTAATGCAGCAAGAAAAGCTGTGTGAAAGTAAATATGAGCTCTCAAGACAGAAGCGGTTATAGTTACATACTAATTTGGTCTTTTTTCCCAAGCCAATGAAAATTATTTCATTTCTACAAGTACATGACAAGCGTATGAGGATACTCCTGCGGAAAAGCTTCAGCTTTCCTGCTGAAAAAGATGCTGCTAGCATTTTTCCATCCTTAGCAAGATGAGTAGATGGACAGTCTTCCAAAGCATCCCATTCCTAATTTTCCAGCTACCCTTGATATGCAGAGAACAAGCCTGGAGGCTTGCACATCAAGACAGAGATGAAGCTTAATAAACATAATCTAGAGCTTTCTTAGATGCGGTTTGAGGTGTCATTGAACAGAAGAAATGAAGTTAGTAAATAATACAATTTTCAGATCAGTTTCTCTGTGTTAACATGATAATTTTCTTATTATTTATTGTGAGGGTTTTTTCTTTTATGTATTGGTTGTTCTGATTAATTTAGGTAATTGCAGTCTAGTTAAAACGTATGATTGTATTTTGAGGCATAAAAATCACATAAAAATATCAACACGTTGTTGGCTGCAAGCCAATCCAGTTTCCTCTCTACAATCTGATGAGGAAAGAGGAGGCTATGGTATTAAATTCAACAGAAATGAAAGCAATAATGAAAATTCTATGAACAATGCACTTTTAATTGGATGGAAATTTAAAAAAAATGGGAGGCAGACCCGAGGTAATTTTCTCTTCACATTTTTGTCATCTTGTAAAGCTGAAAAAAATTTACTAACTTCAAACATTTCATAACACTTCTTGTTTTCTAAAAAGAATGAAATCTCCAACACTGCAGCCATTTTGCTTAAAATATTGCAATCCTTGGATGCATGAAATATTTTAATGTGGCTAAATTTTCCAGCAATGCACACATTTACTATATTAACTTTCGACATATTAGACACTTGGGTCTAATAATAATGCGTACCGTAATGCTAAGTTTCTGAAGCTGCACGAGCAGACACAGAGGCAAAATCCAGGTCACAGAGCCTTTTAGAGGGACTTCAGTCAAATTTTTCACAAATCTACTTGATTGGTGTAGCCTCACTTTTAGCCATAAATCCTGATACTTTAAGCTCACATACCGATATGGACACCGTGATGGCTGCCCCAGAGTGCACCTCTATAGGGCACGGTCAGAGTTACTGTTCTTGCATTTCTGAGACACGTGATGGGTGAAAGAAGAGGAGTGTGATGAGACTGAGTAGTGTGTTGGGTGGCAAGCCGGGAGCTGGAGTGATGGGGACTCACCGAGCAGCTTCAAAGGAAGATTATAAATACAGCTCCTCCGAAAGCATGTACATCTGAAATGGCCCCAAATCCCACGTCGACTTTTCTTACTGCATTTGTCATATAATCAGTAACTGCTCTTCCGTAGGCAAACCGTGCAGCCTGCAACAAGACCGGTGATGGTGGGTTTTCCCCACTTTCAGTTTGTACACACAAAAAACAGATAGGGAAAAGATTAATTTCTTAATCCCCGCATACAGCCTACTTTTCTTCAATATAAAAAGCAATCCACAGAAACTTTTAAGTTTAAGAAAGAGAAGTTTGGAAGATTTCTTGACCGCAGTAGATAGGAAACTTTCACAGGTACTAGGGGGTACCTAATCTAGGGAAGAAATCCGTAACAAGAACCACTGGCTAAACTGAAGCTAGGCTCAAATTCAGGTAAGATATTAGGCACACATTTTTAACACTAGGTCCACTTTCTGCCTTCAGATCAATACAAGATGCCTTTCTGGAGAATATACTTCAGACAAACACAAGTTAGTGGTTGAATGAGGGCCATATTAGGAGAAATTCAGTGCCCCAATAAGAACTAAAGGTCCCTTCTGACCTTTTAAGTCACTACTACTTCTAAGTTACTACTACTAAGTCACTACTTGTAATATCAAAGATATCATATAAATATTGAATACTCAACACCATCCATTTTCAAGGAAGGTGATCTTGTTTCCATGGCAACTTGTAGGCAAGCCAATAGTTGGTCACCACTTCTTTCTGGGATGCTGTATGTTTGTCCCCTGAATACTGTAAATGTGGCCCTACTTTAGTTCCACTAATTTTATGAACTACTTAATTAAAAAAATAATAATCTATATTTAAGCCAAACATAACAAATCTTCTGTTTGCATAAAATATAAGAAGACCTATGCATTTTCATTTCTTTCTTGGGATGATTAGTTTCTCTTTTGTGATTCATAAATTCCAGCAGATGCAGCAAAAAGTTATATAAAAAGCTTTTTAGGGTAATTATGTCTTCAGCTGAAAATTTTGACATTTGTGATCTCTCTCTTTGATCGCTACTATTAATATCTCCTTAGCAGATATGACTTGCTGAGAGTTAACTAACTGATAGAAAAAACCACTTGGAGTTGCAAGAGTTTTCACTTCTTTATTTCAGTTTAAGTGACAAGGCTGCACTGAACAGGATCATTACCTTTCCAGCTAATAGAATACTCAACAAACAGTGGCAAAAATATGACTATGACTAGCAAAAAGCTGGGATTTTTGTCTTTTAGCTAGTATTTAGGTGTTTATTTATAGTGTACAGGTATTTGCATTAACATAGTGCCTGCAGCTGCAGTGCATTTCAGCATCCTATTGCTTTAAGAGCAGAAGAGGCGCAAGGTAACAAACCTAACATCAGGTAGCTGGTGAGCTAAAGAAAAGGGACAGAGAATAAAAATACGGAATTAAAATATCTGTACTGATAGACAGGAAAGTGACAGAGGGAAAGATTCAGCCCATCCATTTGCATGTTAAGAACTGCAGTATTTTAAACACAACAGCCATAGCTCCATGGAGCACCTACTGACATAAGCAAGTTGTACTGCCCTTTGGTGGCCCCATACTCCTTCATTGACCATACAGGAAGCCTAGGATGTTAGGTTTCTTAGGCAATTCAGAATTAGGTGCCATCAATCCACCTCAGAGAGATTAAAGGACTTGCCCAGTATCATACAATAAGTCCTTGGCTAAAGTGAGAAACTTGCCCACGCACCATTTTGCTCCAAATTATAGCCTGGGCTAAACCGCTGTCAGAAATCTTTCCTTCTTCAGTTTTCACCTATCCTCCATGTCCAGCCTGCAATTCGGTTTAGCACATTACCACCTCTTCTGATGTAAGGTTTTGTAGAGCATTTTCTGCCCCTGGAAGCTGCTTAGATTTTCAGTTACTTCATTGAGAAGCAGCACTGTAGGAAATTTTCTTTAAGAAGATTACATTATAAAAGTGTCAACACTTACTATGATGCAGCACAGGTTTTTTTGTTTAGAGAACAAATTGAAATCTTATTTGCCCTTTCTGTATACAAATTAAAACACACCTATTATGGCATTCAAACCTTGAGTCCAGTAGACAAGTAGTACTTCTGATTAAATGCAATCCGTATGCAGCACACAGTTCGCTATCACATGAAGTATACTATGACCTGTGTGCTTCAAATATTCCTCTTGATGATTAGAACGTTTCCTGATTAGGTTGAACAAGCAGTCTTCTTCCTCTGACCATCCTAGTGAAAGAGCCTCTATGAAGATAACCTTCCCACGAATGCTGTACTCTTGTCTACAACTCTGCACCTCTGTTTTATCCTTTCTTGCAGACAAGGAAGAACAAACTTACATTTCCTACGGTTCACACTCCACTTTGAAGCAAACAAAACTTGAGGGAAGAAAACCACTGCCTCATTCAAGCACATAGGCCTACATACTCATAAGTATGCTAACACGGATATAAATTGGCTATGGAAATGATGTATCACTAGCATAACTGTTAGAGTATGTGAATTGGTTAGATGTGACATGGCATATACCTTTGCTAGCACAACACTTTATTACTTTTTTATGGCTGAAATATCAGCTTCCTAATAGAAGTTATGCACCATGGATACAGTTACTTATTTCCACATCCAGGAAAATTACAGATTTCAAATCTCAGTGTTATACATTCTTTTTTAAATAGCAGAGCATAACTCTGATACCAGAGTTTCCATTTATTTACAAAACCGCTAAGCTTGTCATCATGACCCTCCTCCTTTACTGCCCCCTTCCCAAAACCAGCCAAAAAAGAAATTGAATTAGAAAAGAAAGATTTCAGGGGGGAAAAAATAGAGGTATTAAAGTATGTTTCTTAGGATTAGGCAGGGATACAGTTATTACCAGTGCCAGAACAAAGACAGGCCTCTGTTATCAGACATATCACGCCCTGCGCCAGCTGGACCATGAGACAAGGCTAAATCCCTTCTGATGTGTGGATGGATGAAGCACCTTTGTCTGAGGATGCCAGGCTCAGCCATGTGCTGTGAGCAGCAAAGCATCACCTAAATTCTGAGCTGCACCAGAGGCTGGACAGTGTCATGACTTCAGGCTGAATCGGATTTGTATCCTTACACCCCAAAATTTCTAACAAAAAGTAAAAATAAAAAATCCAGGACTCATAATCTGGCACTCTATTGAAATTATTTACATTTCTTTTTTAGTCCACCTTCTGCTAAAAAAACTGTTGTTAAATAGCCATCCCTTGTTCATATTTGGGAAAGGAGGAGCATCTTTTTTCCCATATAAAGAGATTCTGCAGGAAAAAAGAATGCAGCTTTGGAGTGAAAAGCAGTTATTTGCTGTCTAATAAACAAAACAAACAGCTAGGAGTGAGGTGTTATGAGGCTAAGCATTACTAGACTTCCCACTCCAACGAAGCCCCCGATGAATTGCTGCTGACCAGGCAGCCAGGCAGGGAGGAAGGTCATCCTCTGCTGCACCTTGTATCGCTCATCTACGTTCCACTGAATTTGCATCTTCTGAGTCTCTGCATCTCCCTTAGGGTTTTATGTGTTCTCACACGGTATTTTTCCTTTTGGATCCGTATGCTGCTAATTTTTATTGTCTCAGCACTTCCACTTCGGTCTCTGTTTTTCACATTTATTAGCATGTGCTGCATCCACAGCTGACAAACTTCATCACACCTTCATAACTTTCTCAGCGAATGTGAGCCAAAAATCACGTAGCTTAGCTGCACCAGATCAGGCCTTGGACCACAGATGGCTGAACTGGCTGAACCCTGGGCCAGGGTACACTCTGGCCATTCCAGCTGAATATCTGCATGACCTTAGAGCAGTCCTGATATTTGTTAGTCTGTTTTCCAAAATTATTTCTTTTAGGTCACCTCCTCTAATACTTCAGTTAAGGCAGTGGCTGGCCAGGGCACAATACATTAGCTGAGCCTCAGCTATTTTGAAAGCCTCTTCCACTGCCCGTCAGGTCTGTCTGTCCCACTGTCACAACAGACATCATCTCTGATGTAAACACAGCAAAGTCCCCACTGTCTCACCTGCAGGTGCCAGAAATTAAGGGAATGCAAAATCAGGGAAATTCACGTCAGAAAATGACTGGGTGAGGGACTAGATAAAATGTAAATCCTCCAGGAAGTTTTCAACAAATTCTGAATGACCAGCCTGTGCCTCACCTGCATGGGGTTGAGCCCTGTTCCTCAAGGACCCATTACTACCTTCTCACAGCACCAGCAGGGAAATGTCTGCCTTTATTTCCATAATTCTTGCCTCGGTGCTGCTTAGCAGTGCTTCTACTTTGGTAGGAGAGCAATCATGCTCGTTAGATGTCAGAGCGAGACAGCAGAGTGCTTTTGTTTGGAGTACAGCATGCAGAATGGCAATTACGAGTCTGGGAGCTGGGGAGAGCGCTCCTGAAGTGAAGGGGTGCCCCCTCTGGAAATCAAGCAACTGACAGATGTTAGAATATCATTAAACATATACAAGAGCTCAGGCCCTTCTTGCAAAGTTCATTGCTGTACGCAAAATCAGCTAATTCAAGGAGGAATGGAAAGGAGTGTTTTCATGCTGCAATACGGGCTACTCAACCTTATCTTGTATGAGAAGGCTGGACTGAAAACAAAGGTGCCAACGATGACCTTCCAGGAACATTGGCCAATTAATCTCAGCAGCAGAGGATTTTAAATGTCATCCAAATCTCATCCATGGGGGCACGCCAAAAATGTGTTGTGCTTCTTCACGAGCTAACTCTGCTTTACAGGCAGTGCCTTCTTTCTCGTGAGAGCAAAGGAGGAGTTCTGTCTTTATGCCTTGTGAAACAAGCAATTATTAATCAACTGTGAAATTTTATTGACAAGTCAGTGATAAGAATGAGGTTCATGCACAGAATTCCAGCCACAAGGGATTATTAAATTGTCTAATTTGGTCTTCTGTACATCTAGTGAACTTAGCAAAAGATGAACTGCGAGTCTAGAAAGAGGAATAATTACACAAGAAATTCAGATAGCTGCAGCAGTGACTGTCTCTTTCGATATGAAGGAAGAGTAGGGAAGCACAGTATTTAGAAAGACTTCCCATGTGGGGGAACTAAGAGCGACTGAGAAAAAAGATTAGGAAAAACAAAAAAAACCAAAACAAAACAAGGAGAAAAGACTAGGACAAGATATGTAAGGAAAACAGGACCTAGCCTTAGCAGAGGCTAAGAGACAGGAAGAGACAGAAGAGGCTGCAATGATCAGAGAACGCATCCTGTGATGCCACACCTCATGTCTTTTTCTCCGACTGGTAAATCCCTCTGTAGCCCTTGACAAAGTACGCTGTCTTAGCCCTTACACTGCAGTCTTTGACAAGGAAGCTGCGGTGGCCGCAAGACTGCCGTAGGCTGCCACTTTTGTTATTACGCTGCTGCATACTCACCAAAATTGCTACCCCAGGAGTTTGCCACTTTTGCACTTGCAGTTACAGCATGAACTTCTTTCAGAGCCACTGGTGTCTTTGGCCTCAAAGCAGAGAACAAGCGTGTTATTTTGTTCACTTACTTTGCTGTGTATGATTACCTCCATGAAAGCAGAGGTTACTATTAAAGACACAACAGCAAGAAGTCAAATAGAATCATTGTTACTATGGAAAAAGTCCTAGAGCAGAAAGTGCTGTCCCTGGATTAAGAAAGTCTTTTGACACATTTGTCACATGTATTGTTTGGGTGGGTTTTTTGGTATCTACTTGCATTGCAAGTATTGTGATACCTTCTTCCTAAGTGTAATTTTTATTGTTGTATTTTGTCATGATCTTACTTTCTCACTTACACTTTAAAAAAAAAAAGTGTTAGTCTAGCAGTTAAGCAAACTCTTTACATCCAGGAAAACAGTATAAGAAATAGTAAAGTTTAGCTCCAATCTCTCCCTCTTGCAATGGCAATGGTTGAGAATTCAGAACTGCCCATGTAAAAGGAGTAATGACCTTGCTTTAAAGAGCCCAGTAGCAGTTACTAGAGCACAAAGCAAAATGATTTTTACTTGATTTGGCCCTTACATAGAGCATTTTTATTATGTAAGAGACAGGAGAATGAAGACTTGACTCTGTGTAAACCTCTTGCCAGCAATGCTGCCAGCCTGAATAGCCCATTCCCCTTTCCTCTAAGGGCAGTGACAGGTTCATTTTTAATCCCAATGACTTTTCCCCTCTCACTACCATGTAGAAAAAGCTTTTCCTTCCTCAGATAAATGGAGCCTCATCCCATCTCCACCAAACATCTCCTCATCAGCTCATGTATCATTAACAAACCCCTCACCACAAGAAACAAGGCTTCTACCAACAACCCACAAAACATCTTCCTCTACAGAAAGGAGCAAACCCAATCAATATGTATACCTAATGGAGACAAACAAGCAAGTCCAGGCCTGGCAGCAAGCAATCAGGGTGAGGACTGGGCGGCAGATGGTGAAGGATTTGGCACAGCTGACTCCAATCCAGCTGCCTCAAGGGTCTGCAAGAGCCCTGCAGTCTGACAGCGTAGTGATGAGCAAGCCCCAGATGCAGAAAGCTGGGGCAGAATCGTCACCTCTTGCAATAGTCTTACCCCAGCTGAAACGCATCTGCTCAGCATCCAATCCTTGCTCAGTTCTAGGGGTGGGTTGAAACAGGACATTTGGTAAAACCTCTTTTTCCACTCAAGGAAAATAACCGTGAGTTTAGTAACCCTAGGAAGGAGAAGCAAAGAAAATAAAACCTGATCTCTCTACAAGCTAGAGTGCTTTCTGAGGACAGTCAGGAACCCCCACTGAAGGCTTTGTCCTTAGCATAAGTGGTCTAAAATCACTTCTGCCTCTTAGAAAGGAGGTATGCTTATATGCTCAACATGGATGCAGCACAAGAAGTCTCTTTCTTTTTTTCAATTTCATATTTCAATGTAAATTGTAGAAAATATTTTATCACAGAGCTAAAATTGGCATTATTATCAAAAAGTGCTAAAGAGATAAAACACAGTACTGAGCTACATGAAGTACAAACATTAGCATTACAGAGTTACCTCCCTACAAGCTCAATCTAGTCAAACGACTAAAATACTCAATTATCTAGCATGGAATTACCTAGTCCCGAATTCTCATTAGAAATAATTAGGTAGGTTAACTTGATTTTAAGGGCGGGGGGGGCGGAGTTTGCATCAGAAAGAATAGAAATAATTCAGGCTGATGTCTTCAATAATCTGATGCTGTCATTCACAACTGGGATTTAGGTAATCTTAAAAGAGATAAGGTTCATTATAAGTGTGAAGCTGTAATTAACAGTAAGATTCTGTTAAAGTCACCCTTCCCATAGCTTTTCATGTCACTCTTTTTGATGAATTACAAACAGTTGAAAAATTAAATTTTTGAGATTTAGACTGCAGAACTGTAGAATTTAGTCTTTATAAGTAAACCTAGCACATCAAAAGACACCCCCAATTTTATATTTCAGGTCAGTTCAGCTTTCAAGGTATTTCTTCACTCAGAGGCATAGAACTTGCGTACTTAAAACTGATTTTTTTGTAAAAAGTAGGATTTTCTTCACCTGAAAAAAAAAAGAATACAAGTGCCTTTTGCAAAGGACACAAGATGGGAAGTATAGTTAACGTGGTGAAGGAGTGGAGTAATGTACAGAAAAACCATATGACCTCAAAACCGAGAGTAATCTTAAAAATGTCATGGTCATGTCCATGGGGAACAGAAACAAGGATTTTTTGCCACAGACTATGGCACTAAGTGACAATGAATGAGAAAGAGGTAGGTGTATCAGTCAATCATGAGATGACTATGAGCTATCAATGTGATGCAGACATGAAAAAGACAATTGTAATTCTAAAATATATCAGGCAAAGTATTTTCCACAGAGACAGGGCGTTATTAATGCCATTTTACAAGACACCAGTAAAACTTCATTTGTTACACTATATGTAATCCTGGCCACTGATACTGAAGGAAGGTGAACTGAAATAAGTATAAGGTGGAAAAAAGCTATTAACATGATCAGAGTAACTGGCAGCTAATTTCTGAGAGAAATCAGCAGAATTTGTTTAACTTTGTAAAACCATAGCTCTGAGGGGTAAAATCTTCTCTCTCTCTAAATACATCAATGAAGTAAAGACCAGGCAAGAAAGTAAGTTATTTACACTTAAGGATAATAAGGGAAGAAAAAGATGAGGCTAAACTGATCGTAAGTGTAAACTGGAAATGAAGACAAGCTTTCTAAACTATTAAAAAAAATCAAAGTTGGCTTAAATTCATTTTTTCGCTCATGGGAGATTAGAGCTCATGGCATCTCAGTGTGGAAATGCAAGCCATAGTTCTGTTGCTAACTTATTTCTTTGAAAATCTCTATTAAAATTCTGCCATACCTTTCCTGGAGGCTACAAAGAGCTCTATAACAGTAGGAGGAAGGAGCAAGTAACTATGAAATTCTGAGCCTGGAACTTGCCATGGGACTTGTAAATCTTTGTTCTCCTCTAACAGTTGCTCTCTCTTTGTCTGCCCAGGCAGCTGCCTCCAAGCAAGTCAGCTCAATCTCAGTCTCTCTCTTGCTAGAAGTCCTGCACACTGGTCTAGTTTCCAGCCTTAAGACGGCAATAGCATGCCAGCGCGAGGCAGTCTGAAACGGGGGTGCTGTTCCCTTCGAGCAGGCGGTCTCCTCCCTTGTGCTGGCACTGGCAGTTATCTGCTCCTGATGTTGATCTGCACAACTAGCAGAAAGCTGTCCTTTTTGGTTTGGTTTGCTTGTTTGTTTGTTTGTTTCTGGGTTAATTTTTCAGCTCCTACATGTCCCCAGTCTAGCTTATACTGGGATCAGCTGAAACCCAGTGCTGGATGGGGGAAATCACGTCTAGGCTAGAGCAGGAAGGGCAAAACAAAACCATCAACTTCTTAGGTCAACTTAAACTGTGTGTTGTTACACCCAAATGATGCTGCAGTGCGAACTCGCTTTCTCTCACACTTCTACCTCCATAATAAATTGCTGGAAATTCTTCTTGCTGGTCTTTTAAAAGTAAAAGAGATCAAACATCTGGAAAAAAAAAGTGCAACATACAACCTTACTGCAGACCAGGGATTCACACGGTGCAAGAGTGAGTTCTCCAAAGCACTTGCAGCCTCTGCCTGGCTTTAGGCTCCAGAAGAGCAAGAAGGGATAGGAATGATATTGGGAGCAATTTCTGTAGCTTGCTCCCTGTCATCAGCTGATAAACAGCCATGTCTCTTTCCTGCCTTTCCTAGGAACGCTGAGTGAGCACTCCTGCTCAGGACTGACACCCTAGATGGTTTGGGATATTTTTTACATCTGCACAGGGTGGTGCAAGGACCCTTAGTTTTGATCACTCATTCCTGGAGGGCCAGAGCTCAAACTCTAGACCCAAAATTTAAGTGACAGTGAAGTCATTTCAAGGCACTATGTGGATAGCAAGGGCAGTTTGCATACACAAAACCAAACAGGTGTCCTTGATGTTACTCACTTATGGTTTGTTTTTTCCAGTCATTAACCCCTTTGGGGGCTTCCTAATGACGTCCCCACTGACTTCTTTGGGAGCTGAGGTTCCCTAACCATCTTAGCAGGCATTAAAAATGGGACCCCAAGGTGCTAGATGTTTCTTCTTTGGAAGCTGGCAATGCTCATTTGTTGATTTAGGAAGTCTAAAGCTCAGACTTTGGCTTGCAGGTCTGGGCTAAAGGGCCAAATTAAAAAGTGCTGAGGAAGTTGTTGTACTCTGGCAACATTTCTTCTTCACAGCGAGCGAGCACAGCAGGGTCCCTCCAGGCACAGCCGCAGAAAGCAGTCACTTCTCAGAAACCATAAGCCAACACTGCAAAGCTTAATTTCAAGATATAAATTTAACTCTTTAGGCTACACATACCCCTCAGCCAACAGCCATCACAGTCCAGAAATTACTCTTTCCTGTCTAGAAATCATATCTGAATGAATTGGTTGTTTGATTATTTCACCAAATTCCCAAGATTCCTTGGCAAAGGACTGTTCAGATCCCACTTAGTTTAGATGATCTGTACAGAGATATAGTGGCTGCCTTAGAGATTACAGCATGATTGTAAGGCTGTTTAGTGGACTGGTTTTAATCTTACAAGCAGATTTGTATGCCTATAGTACTTATTTCCAAAGGAAAACTGGGAAAATCTTTTCTCCCTAAGTAATAAATACAGTCTTGGGAGGAAAAAAGTTTATTCATAAATTAGGATGAAGTTTTAACAAGTTGAAAAAAAGGAAAACAAATAGGATAAATTCATAAAATTCTATTTCAAAATTCCCAGAAATATTTTGGCTATATTCAAAATATTTTCTTTCCAAATTGTCTTGTTTTTATAAAATGTAGAAGTCTTTAAGTGATGTTGCTTTTCAGGTTAGACAAGACATATCAGGTCAACCCAATTTATGGGGGTTTTGCCCCTTTAGTTTTTGTTTCAAGCACCAACCACTGGAAGGTCATTATCCACCCAGCCTACACCCTGGAAGATTGACCTTGCTCAGTCCAGGATTAATCTGCCACTCCTTAAAGAGCAGATAGGTGACCAGGTCATTGCATTGTCTGCTTTGACAGGAGACAATCTAGAGGAATTGTTGTTGCATTTGAGAGAACTGCATGACATTTATGGGAAGAAAGAACAACCACGAGGGCAAAGTTTGGTCAGGTGGTAGGAACCAGAGCTGCTATGAACTGTAGTGGAAGAAGAAAAAAAAAAATCATAAATTGATTAGATATTACCTGTGGCATTTTTCTTCTGTTTTCTTTATACCTGTAGACCTCAAAAAAGTCCCCTTGTTAGATAATTAACATAATTTGATGGATAGATCCAGTTCAAACCATTCCAGTGTTGGCTGCCCACCAAGCAACTGCAAACCTTAGATATGATCTTTCGTCCACTATGACCAGGCAGTCTCTAGAGCTTAGCGCTGCATGCAGTTAATTCTTCCAGAGCAAATAAGCAGAATTACTTAATAACAACAGTTTTCTCATTTCTTTCCCTTTTGGAATTCCATTTATCAGAAAACCTTATGCTGGAATTAACAAATGCCATAGTTTCTTTTCCTCACTCCTGGGCTATTCTGCCTTGGCTTATTAGTGTCAGCAGATGTGGAGTATGAGAAGGAATGAGAGGCTAGTACTCCAGTCCTGCAGTCCAAACAGATGGACGTGAGGCAAGGCAACCAACAGAGCAAGCCATGGGAACCTAGAATGCCCAGCTGCGGATGCAAATACTTTCAGTCCTAGATTTATTGTACATCCTGATCAATATCACCACGACTTAGAAAGCAAACCACTGAATGGCTCTGGTGGGTTTACAAATTAATTTTTGGTCTGGTTGCACCACCTGCAATGCAGTATTTTAATGATATGTTCCTTTAGCCAGACAGCCTGCTAAAGGTCTCTGCAAAACAAGCCAGCAGCTTTCTGTAGGCTGGCTGAAATTCAAGTGTGTAAGTGACCTAGTTGTATAAACCTAGTCTACAGCTTGAAAAGTGTACAGAAGTGATACTTAATGATATGACTGCCACATAACCTGTCCAAGCAAAGAAGCAGGAAGATGCAGATAGCTTTGAAGTCACTTTTAATGGCACTCAAAAAAAAATGTTTTGATATATTATATAATATTAGGGAAAAATTCCTAACTACCTCTGCTTCTCCAAGGGCTTAAAGAGGACAGCTAGCAGATATATTTGCAGTCTTTCAAGTTAATTATACCCTTCTCTGAGTTGATTTTCTTGGCCAAATATTTGGCAAGTTCAGAAAAGCCCAAACTGTGACTTGGCCTTTGTGTTGTACAACCTCTCTAGTCTTCTATCAAACCGGCTTATCTTAGATTTCATATTTTCTTTTCGCAGCTCTCATAATCTCTTTTGCCTGCTTCAGCTTTCTCTATTATTTCCTCATTTTGAATAAACTATGGAAAAAAAAATCAAGATTCAGACTTTGCAACACATGAGAAATTCATTTCTGCACATGCATGTATTTCAGGAAATATTTTATTTGGGTTTTTCTTTATGAGTTAGATCTGAAACCATTAATTTTTGCTATTTGTACCTACTCTAATACTCATTAAGCATCATCAGCTGGTAAGTTGGCAAAAGTCATGGTCAGCTAATTTTTCCCCGTTTGTATATTATAATTAATTTCTTACATAAATTAAACAGACTGTGTACCAAAAATATTACAACCAAACATAGCAACTATAAGAATGTAGAAAAGTACCTGAAAGAAATAGATACACTGAATATAGAAATTATTTTCTAAGAGAATGGTTGCAAACAGTGAAATAGTTAAATGGTTTAAAAAGCTAAACTGATGGTTACACATGAAATAAAGATAAAGGTTCCAGCATTATTGTGGTGAATCTGTCAAAGAAAATCCACCTCCAGCGAGGAAGTCCCCACTCATCTATTTTTGCTCATACCATTACGTTTTCTGGTACTAACAGAACTGACGTTACCTGTAGGTTACCAGTTAGGACAGGGCTGTTTCTTTCTCCAGTGCAAGTTAGGTATGCATTTGATCTATTTTTTCCAAGTTGCTTAGATGGCACAATTGATTATATGCATTACTATTAGCAGAACTTCCACTATTTACAGTGGCTGATCAGTCATACCACTGACAAATGTATGATTTTTACTTACTCATTTTGGTGGGTTTTTTTCCAATAGCTTTGTTCTGAGTAATTTTTGTTCTGTTCCTGCTCTGAAAACCAAAATACGGTCCATAACGTTCACACTAAACTGCTTTTAAGATAAGTGCATGTTTTAAAGGGCGAAGGAGATGAGTATGAGCTCCCTTTGCTCCTCAAGGGTTTCAGAAGCAGAATCGCAGCAACATTTATTGGATGTTGCTTGAGGTGCGTACGGTACAGACACCTCTGGAAACCACCCGAGCAACCAGGTGTAACGCTCCTCTGAACACGGCAAAACTTGTCAGTTACTTATTTTTAAATCTCACCATTAGTCACAATGGTAAGTTCTATCTTTGAGTTTCCAGGTCAAACTGCAAAGTTAAATGTCATAAGGAATCTGTTACATCTCATTGCAGCTATCAGTCCTGTTTTCCAGAGACAAATATTGATTGCTGTTACTTATGTTTCTTACCTTATAATTCTTTACTAATTAAGTCATGCATCAGCCACTTTATTATTTAACTTATATAGGCTATTAAGCCATTACTTAGGCCTGAAATTACCCAAGCCTCCTCTATATAATTTTTCAGTATTGATCCAGCATTCGTATTCTGCCTATCTTCAGAAACTTCCTTACAGACCAAAGCTTATTAAAGATAATTCCTTGGCTGACTGTTTAAAAACCCTTGCATTCAAGTTATTTCAGATTGCTTTTTAAAATAATTGGTTTTAATAGTAGCTGTTTTCCATTCCAGCAGTAACTGAGAAGAATAATAAGTACCTTCAAATATACTGTCTACTACGTCAGAGACAAGAAATATTTATCAGTTACATCTTTGTGGTCTGTACTGTTACTAACCTGACTACTTTTCCCTTTTTCGTCCAGCCAATGTCAGGGCTAGTATTTCTTATTCTTCTTAACATATGGGTTTCTAAAAGTATTATCATTTCCTTCCCTTACTAATTTTATTTGGTCTCCGGCGCCCCTTAGCTTCCCCAACTTTGAGCTCCAAGATCAACTGCATCTTGCCGCTATAAATGGGGTAGGATGACAATATACCTGATTTCCCAGAACTGTTTGGCCTGAGAATTACAGAGCACCTCTGCTACCCATCTCTGGAAGACAGAAGCCGCAGCTGTGCTGTGAGGATCAAACGCACTTATGAAGCCGTGGTATAACGGTGACTAAAATTCTCAAATATCAGAGCTGGATATAGTCTTGAGAGAAGGTGGTCCTAAAAAGAACCTTTATGCGTTTCAGTTTCAGAAACTCAGAATAAGTGGCACCAGATGTTGGGTCGCACAGCACAGAAGCACTGATATGCAGTATTTTCCTTCATATCCTCTGTGTCCCAACAGTAGCATAGGGAGAATATTAAACCAGTATTAGGATGGAGATTCAACTTGAAGTTAATGAGTGGCTCTATTTCATCTACTTTTTCTTTAAACACTTGCATCCAGATTACCTGGGTCAGCTGGAGGATGCAAATGTTTTTAAACTATTTTTTCCAGGAAGGGCGCTGATTTCAGAGGAACCAGGACAGGCCAGACTGGGAAGTACAGAGAACAAGGTACCAGGTCTCCAGTCATGTTGCCGTCTCATGAAGGATGTTCTGTAAAAAACACTTCCTTTAAATATCCAGCAAATAGCATTGTTACTGTTTGCTCTATGCAGGCTGCACTCAGTTTAACAGGTGCTACTACTAAATAAAAATATTTAATCTCCAGCATCTGCACTGATAGTGAAAGGGTGCTAAGTGGATACCTTTCTGGACATACCAAATCTTCTTGGAAACCAGAGGTTTTCTTTCTCTGCCATTTATTTTCACTTTGAAGTGGTACAAACCCAACAACAAGGGGAGAGTTCAGAGCAGAATCTACAACAATGCCCTTATTTGAAACATCATACAGTTTAAAGACCTGGTGGGGGGTGGAAGTGACCATATATGATAGGAAAAATATACAAATTTGAGAAAAACAAGTGCATATCTTGTATTACTAGACTGCACATCCTAAGATTGTTAGCCTTTAGTCTAGACATCCTTGCATTCCAAAAGCTCCTTAACTGATAGGAAGGACTCAATTTTTTTGTCATATAAACAAGCTGAAGAAGCCACAAAGTTTTCAGATTCCTTTACAGTAAAAGTCTGTTTCAGTTACAAAAGAAATATGAGCTGTGTGGTAGGTCATCATGTACACACATCCCAGCAATGCTGCTAGAGACGGTAAAATAACTTCCGGCACTGAAAATCGTGAAAAACACTATGAGGTGGAATCTTCTGAAGATCAGTTCAGTAGTACCAATAAAACACGAAATAGTCCTGCTTTTCTTGCCCAGCAGGTATTTAACTAACATTGGATAAAGAAAAGCATAGGTGAAGAGAGATGTCTAAAGATAAACATTTCAGACAGGAATGATTCATAAATATGTGTTCATGGTGTCTGAAGAAATCCCTGTATTTTGTAGCCCTATAGATTTGAGATGTTTATGTCTGTACATTTATGGTTTTTAACTTATTGACTAGCCTCACAATACTTTAATGACTTTTACAGACATCTTAATTTTTGTTTCAGCCAAGGACAGACTAAGTGATGTGAGGTGATGAACATCACAGCAGCAAAACATGTACCACACCCCAGTAGTGACTGCATTTCCTACACTCATGTTTTGAACTCTAGTAACCGTCTGCAAGGTTTCCCTGACACAGTAGAACTAAAGGAGAGTTTGATTTGGGCGAAATACAGCTTTTCAGCTACTTCTCAAGTTCTGAATCCCCACCACGGGGTGGGGGGGTGTTCCACAAATAAGTTCTTCTTTATAAGCTAGGCTTTGTCAAACTTGCACAGCCACAGCTTCAGGGCTAAAGCATCTTTACTGACTAACAAAGGCTCATGGTGTTTCCGAGGACGTGCCACAGCTTATTTAACTTTCTTTCTGGCTCAGCAAATGAGGATATGGATGTGAAAGATCACTCACATAGAGTGGGGCTGTGAGGTAGCCGGAGGGGAACTAGAAGCTTAAAGCCAAGAACAGAGGTGAAATGGAAAGCGCTGGGCTAGAAAGATCTTAGCCTCAACTGGTGAAAGGCTCAAGTTTGGCTGAATTAGCTGAACTACAAAGGAAATTTTTCATTTAAATAATATGATCATCATCCCTTCTTGGGTTTGGAAAAGATGATAGAAAAGATAAAGATCACAATAACAATAAAATGTGAAAAACCAGTAAGATATATCCATCTAAATGCAATAAATGTTGGTTTGTGGTTACTGTTACAGTTTGGAGATCTGGGAAGTCCAAATACTACCCTACAAAATCATTGTTTGCTGTAGATTCTGCTAAATACAAGATAAAACAGCTTCAAGATGTCCGCCTTCCATTGGAATAAAACATAGGAGAGTCACCCTTGATCTTGTTTTGAGAAATGTGTTTGGGTTACAAATGACAGCTTCACTGGCAGACCCCAGCCTGAGTTCTGCTAACCGAGCAGGGCACAGAAAAATGTCCGACCCCCACTTCAAAAACAGACTGTACTAGTAAAGTTTGATCCATGCACCAAGAAATGAAATAAATATTCAAGTCATAAATATAATTTAAAAAAAAATTCATTCTAATGTATTTGAATGGGAAGAGAAAGATGGTGGCACTGGTTCAGTTTTTTTACTAACTACCCTGTTCCACATTCCTTTTAATTCCTTATCATTGATCTTGCACTACCTTGCACTGATGAAGTAAAGTATGACACATGCTTCCTGAATATTTTTTGAAAAGTCATTTACATTGATACGAGTTCAAATTATTTCTCTGGAATAACTTGTCAGATGCTATTGTAACTCCTAAATATTCAAAAGGCATTTTTCATAAATAATCCCTTTAAATATATTATACCTTGGTATTAGGTACTGCGTATTAAGAGGACAAATATATAAAACTAAATAGACTAAATTGTCAGTAGATTAAATAATCAGTATTGTTATTGCTGATATTTGAATCACTAATAAACACTTGACTTGCTAGTTTGATGTATAATCTAACATTTAAGTTACCAGAAATAACTCAGCCTAAGCACAGCTTAAATACACTGTGCTGAAAACATCTTAGTGGAAATTTATTCTTCCCACTGTGCATTCATGGAAAGTTTTCTCTTATCAAATGAAACGGTTGTTCCCCTTGAAAATTTCTGTTTCCTTTCTCTCACGCAGTGGCTTTTCTACAATTTTTATGACTTAAAGACTCCATTTAAAAATAATCTTTTAAAAGTGAATCTCCTTTTCAGTCTTACATTTGTAAGACTGTAGATTTCCTGAGTGTTACTGAAAAGTTTAACATATTTTTGAAAGTGAGCTACATGACTTCCTAAGCCTGTTTATTGTTAATTTTATTTGAAAGGTTTGTCAATCATTTAGGTTCCTTCATCCTCATCACTGCAAACAGCATCAGTGAAGAGAGTCAAACTAGGACACCTCCTTGAGTTCAGAATAATTGTCAGCTTAGTCACAAATGTTCCCTTAAAATTAAATCTTACAGTACTTTCTTCAGAATGCGCAAGCAGTTGATGTGCATGTTCGTACAGAAATATGCACTTAACAGGCAAGTGAATGTGGATCAGTTCTGAGTTTACTGAATTTCATTTTCCTCTGCCAGCTGGGCAGACCAGAGGGGTTGTGACAGATCACAATAGATAATGAACATTTAGATAGATTAAACATAGATCATCTACTTAATGATCTGTTATGTAAATCTGTAAGTACTCTACCTTTCCCAGCTTTGAAATGGGGGTAAAACTTTCAAAAAAATTCTTTTCTGCCATTACCTGTACCCTCTAGTGTGTGTGAGGCTATATTAATCTTTCGTGGAATGAGGACTGGATATTCTAACGCTGTGCCATTACTCCTCATAACTTACATGGCTAAGATGTGCCAGTATGGAGCTCCTCTGCTGCCAGCAATCACGGCATATCTTCGAAACAGCACATCTGCTTTTCCCTGTCAGAACGAACGGAGGTATGTAAGAATAAGGAGCTGCAGAGAAACTGTCTGTGCAGGCTACAGCTTGGCTTTCTTACTGATAGAAGAAACAATATTGAACAATGAGTGTTAAAGAGGTTTGGGGGTTTTTTCTTGCAACAGTTGGAAAAATAAATTGCTTTAAAAGCCATTTTTGTTCACTGCTGAGCTACAAGCCAGCCCTCCTCCCTGAAGATATTTGTTCATTCCCCCCGCTTCCCCACTGCAGGAGGATTAAACTATTTCTCAGCGCAGTGAGCCGATTCATTTTGTTCAGCCAGTGCAGCTCCTTTCTGGACAGGGGACTATTACAGATTTACAGTTTTCATTACCTAAGGGTGAAACTGTTAATGAGGTTTGTGTTGGCTGCAGGGGGTTGAGGGAAGGCACCGCTCCACTGGCGCAGCTAGGCTGCAAAGACCCTTTGGAGAAGACACTGGATGTGACTCCAGACCCGTGCACATACTATAAATGGTTATTTGATTTGCTCGATATGAGTACTTCCCTCCTGATTCACAAACCATGGTGAAACCTTGGGGCTTTTTCTTACAGCTGCACATCCTTACCCAGGTTAGACTGGTTGTTTTCCCCAGCAGCCAGTTCTAAATCCTGACTTTAGGATATGGCCATAAACCCACCGTGGACCTTAACCCTGCAGGGCCCTCTCACATGCGCTAACTGGACTAGTGACCCTTTAAACTGTAGTGATGAGTACCATTTTTTCTTTTTTTTTTGTAATTACCTGAGGAGAAAGAAGGAATGCCTTCTATATAGCAATAAAACACTGCCCTGAGAAGTGAGATATCCCTTCCCAGCCTGGCTCCTCTCTTCATCCCAGGAGATCTCTCTAGCCAAAAGGCTCTGAGTTGAGCTCAGTGAGAAACATTCAATATTTTTCCTGCTGAAGTTGTGCCACTGTCGGAAAATAACTCAGAGGGCTGGACCGGGAAGTGCGAGAGAAGCCAGCATCCATGCTAAGCCTGGACCTGCAGGGAGCTCGTCCTTGTAGCTCTGCAAGTCCCCGCTGCAGCTCCCCACCATCAGCTGCTGCAGAAATGGAGCTCCTCTGGGCTTCAGACGTCTTGGGGTTGCAGAGAAACTCCAACAGCTTATTTTGAGCAGAATATGAATGTGTCCCACTGACAGTGAGCAGGGGGTGCTCCTCTGCATGCAGGGACAGGCATTCTTTCAGCCTCATCCTTTCACAGCTGGAGATGGAGAAGGTCCTAGGCAGCTTTGGGGTCACAGGCTGCCCCTCCCATGTGTTGACGGGTATATCCACAGCCATCAGTGACCCACACACACCAGTGGGTTACAGATGCTTAGGCATTTATGGCAAAAAGGGGCCTGAAAAAATTTACTTTAAGTGTTTCCTCCTAGGTAGGAAAGAGTTACTTCTTTTGATGCACAGAACAGCTCTGTTCAAAGGCCACGTTACGCAGTTGAACACAACCTCAGGGCTGTTGATGCAACCGCTAAGAAAAGATTAACTGCTTTATGAAATAAGGCTATTGGATAGTTTTTTGCCAAACCTATCCAACGATACATCGTATTTAATATGTTTAATTAAAACCTAAATGGAATAACAGTGCTGCCCTCTTTTCAGCTTTCTAGCATACGACAGGACTAAAGATATGAAAATATTTCAGTGTTAGTGACTGTGCCTACCTGAATAGAACAAGAGTGACAATAATTCTTCATTTTATAACACACAGGAAAGAGCCATTTTCATGAGAGAGCCGATATTCCTGAGTGCCAGGGAAGGAACCAGCTTCTCCTGCTTTGTAGTGTAATATACCACACAAACTTTGTATTCTTGGCTCACTAGAGACAAGGCTCTTTTGGAGCCAAAGATCAGCACATTCAGCATTTGCACTGAAGGCAACCTAAAAGCATTCAGTAAGTTGATTAAAAGAGCCCAAAGAAACAGCAAGCTACAGGCATGGGGGTGCCACTAGGAGTAGCAGAGGGGACAAGGAGCACTTGGGAACCCAGGTGTTATTTATTTATCCATCCCCAGCCTTAAATTCATGTATATCTGGCAAGTCTGTCCTTCACAGACTTCAAGCTGTGAAGGGTTTTGCAAGTTGTTATTATTTTAATCTGACAAGTCACCTACTCAGGGAATTCAGAGCACAAAACACTGAAAACCTGTTTTGGGGTTGTTCTTTTTTTCATATACAACTGAGCCTAAAAAATATCCAGTTTGTGTAAGTTAGCTGCGCAGCAAATGTGCTCTTGGGCAAGGCACTGGGCTGAAATGCTGTGAAGTGAATTTTGCTTCAAAGGATGTAATAGCCCAGCTGTGATCAAGAAGAAAACATGGTCAGATGTGAAAGCATTATAGATATAGTACCGAAGTTCCTTGAATACAGCTTTTTAGAAAACACATTTTAACAACAAAGAAAAAAACCCCAAACTACGCTGGGGCATTTTGATATAACGTAGAAACAGATGTTTTACAGCAAGTAAAGCATTAAAAAACTCCTTAAAGGTAAATTTTTCATAGCTAAAGCATCACACTGTGCATAGTTCTGTTCACTTTTTCACAGAAAAATATTACCCAGATTTCTTAAAGTAGAAATCAGGCAGGATGTCACTAGAGTTACACAGCATGGGAGAGTAAGGCTGCGTAGTGTTTGATATTACCAAGGCAAACTACCCTGGTGTGACTAGCACTTCATTTGGCCTTTCAATAATGTGTTTTCTCTGCCTGAGAGTGAAAATAAATTCAGTGAAATGTAATCTTTATTCAAAGAACAGGCTTGTGTTTGCTTTATAAAAGCTCATATCTGGGTTAATTTATAAAATCCCTCTGGGTTCCACTTTGAAATGAACTTTTAATGAAGACAAATATATTCACCCACCCAGAAAAAATATTTTAATTGCTGTATCTCTGATATTACCATTTTCCAGAAACATTCTAAGTACATCAAGAATGCTAGCAATGTAGCAGACACTTGTATTTCATGCAAAGTTAGAAGACTGAAAATGGCAGCGACTGATGGAAAAATTTTCAGTGTCTGATTAATCAGTCCCATTTGAAGCCAGTGCAAACATGCCTCTTGGCTACAATAGGTTTTGGCTGAGGCCTTAAATGGGAATGTAGTACCATGTGCTTCCTCCCATAACCATATGTACCCAGCTGCCAACAGGGTTACACACCTGTCATTTAAAGTTCCTCAATTTTAGAAGAAAAATAAAGAAGATAGGTCTCTTTAGTATAGAAAATGACTTAAGTACGTCTCTGAAGTATGAAATGCAGCAGTTCTGAGTAGTTAAGATTCGGAGGTACAGGATAGATTGAAAGTATTAAAAAGATTCAGGCTGAAAATACACACCTATAATTGGGTAAAGGATAATAAAACAGATACTTTATATCAGAGTCAAATTGAAAATAGTAATCCTGAAAGAGTTGATCATGGTAGAGAAAGAAACAAAGACTGATAGTCATCCCTGAACACTTGGCAACCAAACATCTCCTGGACAATTACATCCTGGAGAAATTATGGCAGAAGAGCAGGTGAAAATGTTGGGGTTCTGCTGAATTGTTTTGTTTCAGAAAAGTATAAAGAGATCAGCGGAACAAACAGGAAAGTGGGAAATAAGAACAGGTACTACTGGCAGAGACTTAAGGCAGTGTAAAGGCCAGGAAAGTCAGGAGAGAAGTCTTACTTTGATCTAATGCAGGGGAAGGATTGCTAACAGACTCAGCCAAAGGTATATCTTTTTATACCTGCCTTTGATCCAGGTAATGTTAGGCATCACTTAACATGCAGCTTAACCATACAGCGTTTCTGGTACCCTCTTGGCCTTTCTTTCACAAATACATTTGCCTTTGTAATCCAGTGCTTTTTGCTCATTTAGTGTTTGAAGAGGGTTCCAAGTCATTGCTAAGGTAGATGTCAAGAAAGAATCCACCTTGCTAGTTTAAGTCTGAGTCTGAATCAATTAGCATTTCATGCAGTCTTGATTTCTGTCTTGCATCTTCACTTTATTATAAAAAAAAATCACAAAGAAGGAACTTCCTCAACCTGTTGGTGATCAGAGGCTGTACTACGCAGAGTGTACTACAGTGACGCTGAGAACAGACATCCTCTGACATCCTCCCATGTAAAATGTTTCCGTCAGTTAATTCTTGCTGCTTAATTCCTCTGTCAATTTGCATCAAAGACATGGGAATAAGAGTAACAAGAGTAATAAGCCTTGTATGAAGACAGGTGCCTTGCCTATATGTTCTGCTTGAGACATACCTCCTAAACTATGTATAATTGCAGGTAAATTCGGAGGGAACAGTCAAAGAAGTAAAGCCACAAGATGCCAGGCTGCAGTTTTCAGACTCACTGCAACTGCAACAACCAGCATCTTCCTAATTTCATCATCTTCACGTTGTAGTGTTTTGGTTAGCGCACTTCCCTGGGAACAGCAGGATCTTGCCCCTCCACTAATGACCATTCATATAATGAGATTTCTTCAGAGCATACTGGCAAAGACCTGCCAAAGCACGCTTCTGATTTGCTCAGTCTCTGCAAAGGGTGTTTCAAATCCCTATCCAAATCAGGGACAATGCTAACTGGAAATCCAGTTTCCCTCCTCTCAGGGGATTACATTACCTTCTGTTGTATGTGGTGCAAATGAATCCATGCCCCACCTCCCTGCATTTGGGCAGAGAGGGATACTCTCTTTGCCTTTTCTAGCATCCAAGTCCTTTGTCAAGTCAGCCCTTAACGCCCCCAAAAAAGTAGATGGTTGAAGAGTAATGTGAAGAGAAATGTGCTTTTTTTAATAAAATGCAAGATGGTGACAGAGAATAAAAAGGACCACTGTGGAGATCAAGGCAATACCTGGTTCCCATGGTGAAAATTCACCTTTTACTGGCAGAAGCTGCACTGCTGTGGAGGGCAGGGTTTTCGTGGAGCTGTGGCATCAAAGTGTGACAGCAAGAAAGCAACACACTCGGAAGAGCTCTAACCGCAATCCAGGAATAGTTCTGGTTCCTGTCTGGAGTGTGGAAACCACAGGTCTTGCACCCTCCTGGCATGGGAACACTACTCATCCCAGTAGAAAAGAGGTGGCAACATCTACCTAAGAAAATTCTAAAATGCTTTCAGCCTATTTCTCTACTGGATATTTTTAAATTTATTTTTACTTCACATCTTAACTCCACTGCTCAGCCACAAACTAGAGGTCTAAATGACAGGAAACAAGCCTAAATTCCCATATGTCTTTTCTAATTTCCGCCAGTCACTGTGCAAATTAGGGCTATTTGTTCCAGCATCACTAAGAAAAAGAAACATAGTTCTGCATGCGAACTGCACCTCTGCTAAAGCTCTTAAATCCAGTTCTCTGATGGAAAAGGTTTCATTAATTACTACACACAGTTTTGACATCGTCAGTGGAACAATGATCCTGGTTTCTGAGCTACCAACAAGTCGTGAACCTGCTTGTGAACCATTGCCCTGTCTGCATCTGCTCCTTCAGTGGTCTGTGCCTTTTTGATCTTACTGAAATTTCTTACTACTGTACATGCACTGAGTCATAATGATTATTTCCTCACCTAAATTGTTTCTTCTGTCTCTACCTGTCCCTGTTAAATGAAGGGAATACAAATGGCAAAACACCTTCACTCACTGGAATGGTGGAAAAACAGCAATATAGCAGCATCTCCTCACCTTTTTCGTGCAAGACATTCACATAACCCCAAACAAACATCACTTCAACCAGTCCACGACTACCATAAACTGGGCTGCTTTTACTGAAGTAAAACAGAGTATCATACTGGACCAGAACCTGAATGACTATAATTTAGTCCAAAACATTTCCATCTGCAGCCAAATCCCTCATCGTTCCTTTTTCCTTCTTCCTCCCATCATATTAACCACGTTACTGGAAAGATCACCAAGTCATTCAGCGAGGTAATATAACACTTTCCAGTATGAACAAAGAAACAGGTAACATATAATAAATATATCCTTGCCTTTTGAGGAGCAGAGCAGCCATATCAAATGACATAGAAGAATAGATTCTTGAAACCAATGGAAAGAACAATGTTACCACAGCCTGATGGAAAAGTAAAAATTTTAGTTGGAATATTTTTGTAGACATAAGAGGTAGATTTCCACTGACCCAACTCTAAATTCATGGAGTAAAAGTCTTTTTCACCATTCCAAGTGCAATAGAGTCATAAAATATCTTTTTCTTTGGTTTTGGCTTTCGGGTTTTTTTGTCATTTGGGGTTTTTTTAAAGGATTTTAATGCCATCTCTATTATTACAAAGAATTGTTTAGTGTAGAAAATATCAAAGACATCATGTCTGGAAAACAACAATTTCCCCTTGTGAATGCCCATATGTGAAAAAATCAAACTTCTTGACACCTCAAGTCCTGCTTTGCACCTTCAGAGCATTTTGTGCCTTGTGATACGAAATTCTCTAGGGTTCCACTTTAAAGGTTTGCAGCAACTGTGTGTGTTTCACTTCCAGAAGTTTAATAAGGATTAGGAGAACAGCAAAGGGTTGGAAAGAGCATTCCCTCCCATGATTTGGATTCAAGCTCTGATGTCCGTTTTTCCTGTGTCAGTATACTAAGGTGATTTTTAATCAGTGAATGATGTAGGAAGCATCAGTTTCTTTGGACCTGAACATACCGCACTAACGCCATTTTGTGTCTGTAGAGCCAATTAGAAGAGAGGTCATATACTGCATTTTCTCTCCATACAAAGAAATGTAAATTTAATCATACCCTTGATTACTGTGGATGGAACACCACAAGAAGTATATATGAGTTGAAGAGAAGCCAATGTATGAGTGGTATTGTGACTAACAAAGACAGTATATCACAGATACCAAATTTCTCAAGAAAGAAATTAAAAAATAGTCAGAAAAGAGTTTCACTTGGATTCTTCAGGAACAAGAACACATAAATATAGACAACTGGGTGTTCATAACATTGAATTTGGGAAAAAAAATGAAATACAAAGGGTGCTTTGCACAACCAAGGCGTGAAGTGTAATCTGAAAAACCATGCAGCATGTTACAGCAGGCCCCTTTTACTTGTGAGTGAGAGTCTGGCCAGCAAACTCAGAAGCGAGGAGGTACTTATTCCCTATGCAATGTATACTGTTTTGTTAGTCTTTCACAGTTAATCTGTCAAAAAAACAATGCATCCCATATGACTGGCACAATCTGGGGTCTTACTTCTTACCACTGCCTGAAATTGCCTGCGGGACAAACCGATCCAGACCAGCCCTCACCCCTCCCTGAGCCAACCTGACCTTACAACTTCGCATTTGCTTGCCATAATTCAGAAACACGAATCAGGGCTCACCTGCAAGTCTCATCTGCTCAACAGCAGGGAGTATTAGGGCCCTCCTCAGAAGATCCAGGGCCATTGTGTCTGCTGGAGGGCAGCCGCCCTGACAGCGGCTTGTGAGGAGGTAGGATCTGCAGCTTCATCACGCCCTGCCCAAGAGGAGATGCCAGCACAGATTACTTAAATGGAAGGTAAGGTGGTCCCTGGTTCCCCACCAGCATTTCCAGGCTGGCCTGGAGACACTTACCGGTGAATCTGATTTTAAACCCAGCAGCAAAGCTGCTCCTGCACAGCAACTACTCATCTGAGTAGAATAAAATCAAAATAGCATACAGAGAGTGAGCAATTTGGGCACCGCACCTGAGAGGCTGATTCAACTATGTATGTACTCTGAGTACAGAAGTCTTTGTACCGAGGTGTCACAACCTCAGGACTAAGGCCTTTAGTGCTTGCTTTATCTGAATGTTTCTTGACCTGCCTAGAGCTTGGTTTTTACTTACTTTAACAGTTTTTCTTCCAACCAGCAGGCTATGCATAATTTGTTTTAGTTTTGTTTCTGTTTTTACAGTAAGACTATAGCTTTTATATAGACAGTAGTAACAAGTAGTTGTTCTGTGTAGGATGAGCTATTTATGACTCTAACGTAATGTTACAGTATAGAGAAGTACAGGTCTGGTTTGACAGCAGAGGCTGTCTGTCTCCTGCATAGGGACTACAGGATGAGTTGTAGAGGAGTACGCTTGTGGGATGATAAAAGGTGGGACACAGGCTGGCCCCAAGGGTATAAATGACTCACCAGTGGTCAGTAGAGAGCTGCAGACCTGAAGCTGGGCGAAACCCCAGCTGACATAGAAAACAAAGAAATATTATCCAGCGTAGATAAAAGGTAACGTGTAGTAAGATCAGACGTAACATGGACCTGCAGACAAACAAAGACCAAGGTGTAAAAGCATGTTAGCAAACATAAAAATTACTCCAAGTGGATCTTAGAACAAGGAAAAAGGTATCATTAACGTGACATCACTGTTCTCTCGGCAACGGTCTCATGACGCTGATACCTCACCTTTCCCTGCAGGTGCACCAGGCTGAAACCACCAACCTTGGGACCCAGCGGGGTTGTGGAAGGTTGAGCATAACACCAGAGAAAGGGGTAGCTGCTAGAAAGTGTGTGTATCACAATTTTAACTGTATTGTTATTGCTGAGGCTTTTTTTGTACGGCAGTGTTCATTTTCTTTTTCTTTCTTTTTTTTTTTTTTCTGTAGTAATTAAATTTGGATTATAAGCATTCCTGGATGAGACTGTTAAGACTTCAATTGTACTAACAGTAAAACATTGGCCTCACATGTAGGATGTGTTTCCTTTTTGCCCATAACGTTATTATGACTGTAGGGGTGTGCCTATACTCCTTCTCTAAATTAGCATGCTGGCTGATGGGAATTTTACATTTGTTTCATACACGCCAACAAGTGCTTCCCTGTTCAATATGGTTTTAATACTGATATCCCCATCCATCCCATTGCTAAGATACATTCTACCTATAATTTCTAAAGCGAATTTATCCTTTCCCTTTCCGGTTGGTCCCCTGCAGTGACACTGCCTGACAATAACTACCACAGCACATTTCTACCAACAAATTTGCAGCTTGTCGCCCCCACTGCATATTAAGGTAAGACAAAAAGCAGTCAAAATATAGAACAGCTATTCTGCCTTCCCAAAGGTCCACGTCTAACACACTAGTCCTCATAAAGCTCAAAAAGGCAAAAGCAAGGCTACTATTGCTGATTTGATCTGCCAGTAATCATATTTCAACCAATAACTCAGAAACTACAACTACCTTATTTGAGAAGGAGAAAAAGCAACTCAGCAAAAGGACTTAGTGAATTTTAAAATTAAATTACCTTAATCACTAAACTTAAAATTTCTCAGTTAGCACTTTATTAAACCTACCCAGGGCATAAGTATCCATAAATATTTAAAAAGAAAAAAAAGTAAAATAAAAGCATTTTAGGTATTTTCATTAAAACGATACCTCTGTGACTGCACACACATGTAGACACTGAAGGACTTGTTCTTCCAGATAATGTGGTAGTTTTAACGTGGTTGTGTCAGACTGGATGCCATCTGTAAGGACTCTTACTTGACAGAAAAATGAACTGAAGACTGAAACAACAGTACCATCCCCGAGAAAGGAGGGAAACCTTTCCATACCATTGTAAGCAGAACCAGCAAACAAATCTCCTGCTGGGAACAAACCTGTCTACTTACTAATACGCTTTATTCTTGCCGAGTTGTATGCAGAGAGGTTCTGTGTCATTAGCTAACACAAATCCAGGTTCAAAGAGATCTTTGAAGTGACAAACCTAAAATGACAGGGGATGGAAAAATAAATCATGTAGCCAGCAAGGCAGAGCTCTCTTTAATGATGAGTGTAACTGGAATACACAACAGAGCAGAAATATTAGCTTTAAGGCCCATTGTACAAACAATGCTCAATGAGTAGTGATGAGTTAATGAATGATATGTGCAGGGGTAGCGCAAAGGTGCTAAATTCTCATGACAGGGGTCCTGATGCAGAGATGCTAAAGCCCAGGACTTCTAGAGTTAAAGCCCTCAGATCATACAGACTGTCGTACCTCTTTTGCTGACAATGGTGCTGCGATGATTTGCATCATTAGAGGGTCTGGCTCGTTGATTTTGTTGGGACATCTTCTATATACGTGCAACGTTAGAAAACGTAGGTCCACAGCAGGCAGAGTGTGGCAGCCACAGGGAATAGCAGGAAAAAAGGCTGAGGGGGTGGAAGTAATCGATGGGATTAGACTGGACAAAGTCAGGAAGAAGGAAAAATTATTTATGTATGCAGAGAAGTTTAAACTTGATATGATATTGAATGGGAGCCATTTGTACCCTGAGCTCGTGTAGTTGTTCAGGCAGTGACCTCCCTCCTCTCTGCTGCCAGGAGCTAAGCTCCAGCAGGATTCTCGCACTAGGGTGTTTTTGCAAGAGCTGGTCTTCCTGGGTCTCTTAAACTAGATCTGCCCTTAGACAGGATTTTCCTAAAACCTATGATAAACAGCTGGGATGTGTTAGGAACAGAGCCCAATGCAGAGGTAAAAAGAAATCGCATGGCTTCAAAGAAAGCATCCAAGCCCTGAGGCTGTGGGCACTGGGGTAAGTACGTCCTGTCCTCAGCTGCAATTTGCATGAGGCCCAACACCCGAGAATGTCTGTGAGTCTGCTTTGAAAACCTCCTGCTGCAAGTCAGGCTCCCAGACACTCAGTGGCATCTGAATTAGGGGGTAACCTGCGTGCCGGCTGGCAGAGATGTTAGCATCTCTTGGGCCAGGCAGGAAGACCTGAGCAAGTGCTTTGAGGATTTCAGTGGCATACGACCCGCGGCCCCAGCGGCTAGCATGGCAATGATTTACCCTGGTCCCTCTGCGGATTTCGACCTACATGCCCAAATACTTCTGTGAATCTGAGCACTGAGCTTTGATCTGCATCCTCTTTTCCTCCAGTTGTGAGTGCTTTGTGATTACTCTTTCATGTAGCCTGCAAGGGCTAATGTCAGTTATTGTTCTACCTTCTTTGCTTTGGGCACTTTAAATTCAGAAATTAAAGAACAAGAAGTTAGCAAGTGCACGTAGTATAAGGGCACATAGTATACACCTGAGACCGGGGACCAAACATCAGAATCATGCGGCTTAACAGTTAGCAAATGCAATCAATCTCTCCTTGAAATATCCTACTGAAGCATCTAAAAGAGGCAAATTCTGTGCCTACTTTAAAAGAAGTTTCAAGGCAACTGGGATTTAAAGATGACCTAGTTTGACTTCGGATAACAGCCGAAGGCAGAACAATAAAACATAATGATTAACATTACACAAATTTATGAAAAGTATTTGTTCTGTTTCAGTACGGGAGAATGTAAATAAAAGCAAACTGAACAATAGCAGGAGTTCCCATTTATGTTTTCTGACAACACAAGAGCTCAAGAGTATTTGATTATAACATGCAGCAATGCATTTACTGAAATCCGAAGAATTCATTGTCCCAAGGTCTCACCAAGATCAAAAATAGAGGATGGTTTGGCATTTTCTAAAGGAACAGGTTTTTTGTCAGAGAATGGCTGCTAGTTGAAGACTAAAAAACAACTTCAGAAACCTGTTTTGACAGGACTGGTTTCTCAAGTCTAGGATGGAAATACTGGCGAATAATAAAGAAAGAAACATCATTTTTTACCTGTTGTCCCACCAAACCAGCAGGCTGGGCAATGCACCTTGTTGGCATATAGAACATGTTCAAAACCCTGCTGCCACTTAGAATTTGAATTTCTTTCCTCCCCTTCTTAAGTGAGTACCATACAAAATGAGCTGTGAGCTCATTCTGTCTGACCCAGCAGGAAGCCTACCGTTATAGAAAATTGCTACTAAAGGAGAGATCAACACAGGTTTGGAAGGAGAAAGGATTCAAGCCACAACTTCGCATTCAAGTGCATACTTCAGCTACAAAGCAGAGGAACTTTCCTCTTCACAAAATACTAGGAAAATTTTTGAGCATAAATTTATTTTTTAATTGCCATTTTTTTTTTTTCTCAGCCATCCACTTAACTCTGAATAATGCTGAGAAAGAATTAGCCATCAAAACAGGTACTGGAACCATTAGCATACACGTTGCCTATGTTTATACTCTGCTTTAAAAAATACTGACTGTACTCCAGACACAGTGGCCAAAGAAAACAGCCTTTTGTAGCTTTTCTAATATATCTTCCTCCATGCTCTTTCCCATTTACTTGCTGTTGTCTCCCATCAAAAATGGAACCAGACATCATTAAAATGATACTCCAGCATGACCATCTGTATACTTACACAAGGAGTAGTATAAACTGTCATCGTGTACCCACAGTTGCAAAATATTTGTAGTACTAACCAAAAAAACAGTATAATTTTAATTCACACATTTCATCGTGATCCTATATGAAGTGTGATATATTAGGCCCTTCACTTCCTCGTCAAACAGTAAAAATCATAATCAGAATCATCCACCTTACAAGTACCGATGATGCTAGACAGAATGCAGCATTGTGTGCAAATTGGGAAGTATTTGAAGACCTACGACATCTGAAATTGTATTTCCTTCATGTACTTCATATAATGTGTAAATAAACTGAACTAAGACTGCTATAGTGGAGCATTTTGATAGCACTGAAAAGATTTTTGTGAAGAAGGGGACCGAGGATTTAATTGCCCTCCATTTAAAAGAATGATCACTCAGTAAACCTTCAAATAAATTGGTGTAATTGCCACTAACCCTATCTGAACAGAGATTCGGACAGTTGCTCTGCTCTTTACATGCAGACACAAGAATACAAAATTTTCAAAACCTGCCCTCCTGTGCACTTTAACCGTAAGAAATCTGCATAGCAAGGATGGTGAGTCTCACCTCTTTCTAATTGGGCTGTGAAACCTTGTGCATCCAGTCACTCAACTAAATAAACCTTTATGCTCTCAAACAGGAAAAAACCTGTACATGAACAGAGACAAATCCTGGAAGCAATGCTGCTTGTCATCTATAACAGGGCTTCTGGATTCCCCAGGCTTTCCCACTGGGGATGGAAATAGTGTTAAATACTGTAGGAACACCAGATGGATTTCATTTTAGAAACAGGAAAACTGGGCATGCAAAACAGAAAGGCAAATGCCTTCTTTGAAATATCTTTAGTATTGTGGCATTCTCTGTCTATAATTACCAACCTGTTTTTTTAATTGCTTGCTAGCCATGACCAGGCTCTGCCACACCGACATAAAATTAGTAACATTTCGTTGCAATATTGAGTGGTTCACAAGCATTCCTGGGCAATCTTTCTTTTCCAGAAAAACACTGACTTCCTGAAGAATGATTAAAAGATCTGACTGTACAGTAGCATAACTGCACTTTGATGCACTTAGAAGTGTCATGTGTTAAAAGAACAAACAACTCAATAGCTGCTAGATAGAACTAAAGTAGGTCTAGAAGTTGCATTATGTCATGAAAATTGTGACAAAAGATGTAAAAGAAATTACTTTAGCTCAACCTTCTTCACAGTCTGGCTGAGAAAAATGAAAACCTGAAACCACTGCCCTAGATCTTGGGGACCGAATGTCTCTAATGCTTTGGGATAAATGGACAAATGTGGGTGTGAAAATAATGCTTTAAACACTGTGTTTTCCAGGTGAGCAGCTCAGTGCTTCTCCAGGCAGTCGCTCATATGCTTTTACGTAAGGCAGTTGCTACTACTGCTCTCAAACCATATTTTCATTGCCTAAAACAAACACACACACAAAACCAAGTGTCCTTACTAACCCAGGGTCAGTTCCTGCCACTCCATTTAAACTGACAGGAAACTCTCCAGAATGTGAAGTTCAGCAGTTTTCTTTATGTTCAGCATCAAACTGACTTTCATAGTGGAATTGATGATGGGAAGTCAAACAAGAAACTCAGAAGCACATGAAGAACTGATTTAAACTACAAACTGCTCTAATAGGAGCACTGCTATAAGCATGTCCTGCAAAGTTTTCCTATCAAATGTTTATCAATAATCCCTGCTATGTTGCACTTTCCAGATAAAAAGGAGAGGATTATTTTCTTACAATTATCAGAATAAAACTATGTATTTCTTTAACACAGGATCAAGTTCTACTCCTGAAGCAGAATGAAGGTGTAGGCAAAGTACTCGGCTGGTATCTAAGGTGTGACAGTGTTTCCCTTGTCCCCCCCAGCAATTCTCCTCAAAGCCCTTGCAAGGAAGTAGGTTGGCACTGAGCTGAAGGTTCTTTTTCTCTTCCAGAAGGTTTGTAAGCAGCTGAGGGAGAAGGCAGAAGCAAAGAAACTCAAGGGTTACTTCAGTTCAAACTGAAGTGTATCAGGTGGAAAGCTGAAAAATACCTGAAAATATAATAAACAGTAAGTAAAGAGATTTTCATATTGAAATAAAAGCATGAAATAGGATTGGGAGATGCTGTGGAGGACCTGAAAACATCTGAATTGTGTTTGGCCCTACCAGAAATAGGGACCCAGCGAAGAAATGTACCATCTCAAGTGGTGACAGGGTCAATGACAAGCTCTGAATTCCAGGTCTGAGTCTGAATTTGATATTGATGTAATGGTGATACAATCCGTGCTGCAGGGAGAGCTGGCAACATAGTGAATGTTTGTAGATACACAGGCAAAGCTGTGTTACGGGTATATACTGGCATTTAAATGCTGGTTTCACAGCGGGAAAGTTAAGGACAATACTTCGCCCAGTCATGTCCTTAACTGCTGAGGCTTTGGAAAAAAAAATCAAGTACAGCCCTAGCTGGAGTGGGTATGACCCATGCTGATGTCACTAGGATAGTATTTGATAAAGACCTATGGAAAAGATGTGCAACCATCACAATTTATGAAGCACCACAGCTGGCTCCCTGAATTTCAATAGCACTGCAGTGCCTGATTCCTTTAAATTCTCTTGAAATCCCCCATACACAGTCTAACAAAGTGTTACAATACAATGTCAAGTGTTACAAATTATGTCAAATTGATATTCAAACATGGCTGGCTGCACCAATACATACTAATAGAGCAAAACTCTCATACCCCTAATCCTCCCTGACACTTCTGGTTTACATTCTTCTCTCCGGTGTCTCATTATGCATGTTCTCACTACTCTTATAAATTTTCATTGATGTCTCTTCTTCCTTCCTTAAAATGCAAACATCTGGATTAAATCAACTAAATTCACCCCGTCAGTTTTGCATATACTCAATAGTTTTCAAAACAGAGCTCCCAGATTTTCTGTATTTTCAAACCGCCATCATTAAGAAAACATGAACTCCCAGTGGGTAGTTTCACTGTCTGGTCATGTTTCTTTGAATGATTTGTGCTGGAATGTAAATATAATCACGCTGATTTGGCATTTGTTATCAAGCTCCAGATTCACAAATAAATACAGATAAGTGGCTACATAGCCTACATCTTTTATTAACAACAAGTTGAATTGAATTGAGCTTCAACCTGAGCAAGCATTTCTTGCCAGGTCTGAGGCAGGCAGATGTGACTTGTGCTCCTGTGCTGAGCCTCTGGCACTAGAAATGTTGGTGGGTCTTAGCCCAGCTTAGCATGGAAAACCTTGTCCAGTTGCAAGACCATCTCCACCACAGATTTTTATTTTTTTTACACCAAGGGATTATCCTTCCTATATCACTCCTTGGCACGCTGACTAATAAACCACCTTTCTAACTTGCTTTCTGTATCATGCTTTACTGAGGTCTCAGTGGGGCACCTACACGGCATTACCTGAGCAAATAAGCTGTGTCACAAACAATTAGATGGCAAGAATCTCAGGGGCACTAATAAATGTGCAAACTACTTGTGGAATAAAAGCTTAATAGAAACAAAACACAGGAAAATTCCTTTCTAACCACAGAGAAGACTGGAGTCATCCTTCAAATCAGCAAGGAAAAACATGCCTGCCAAGCATCTTTGTCAGAAAAGGTGTTACCCTCCTCCAACACCACCCTACAAAAAGAAGTCTGTGTGCCACAGCGGGTATGTAAGCCAAAACCTGATTAACAACAGCTGCTGCCCAGAGGTTTTTGATGGAAAAATTTTGGTATAGCCTCATAAAACCCAAAGGTACCCTGGCTGTTACATCCTCTCTCCACCACACTTCCTCAACAGCCTTCCACAACAGCTCAGTATCTTGCTATGTCTCAAAGCAACAACTCTTTTTTAGGGCCCCTCTATACCCTATGGGTGTACGATGTAGCAGAGTGCATCAGAGTGGAACTACAGCAAACCTAGCCAGGCTGTATGAGGGCAACCTGCAAGGGATGCAGCAAAAAAATGCTTTTTTGTTCCAGAGTGGACCTGTTTTACGCTACCCTTCCATGCTGTTGGGACACGTGGCTGTGAGATGGCCTTTCCTAGCTGCAGCAGGCCTTGAAATAGTATCCACTAAAATTATAATTCAAGCAGAGAAGAGAAACAGGACTGTAATCAAAATGGCATTGTTTCTAAGTCTAGTATATCACTATCCCTCTTGTCTAGAAACAAGTGCTATCCATCATTGATGGCTGGAAGCCTTCTCCTAGCATACAGCAGTATTTATAGTCCCTGCAAGTATGGGAAGCATTTTTCCTCAAACTTTCTTTTTTGTCTTTAGACTAAGAAGGATCTTTGGGGCCTTTTTTTTTTTTTTTTTTGATCCAAAATGGAAGGTGATAGCCACGAAATTATCAAAATCTTATTAACTAGCTATTTTCAATGCCTAAAAATGTTCTTACCATGTTCTTCACTTGCCAGAATGAATTTCAAGGACCTCTAAGATGACTTGGTGAAATTTGTGACTGCGCATGCCATCTTTATATGATGATAGCTTGTAGATGAAATAGATATTCATATAACCCAAAAGAGGTGCCTACCTGAATGGAGGATTTCTGTTCAGGCCAGGCTTGTAAGGAGAGGTGCAAGAACAGCATTAAGAAGGCCCTTCTGCCTCTCTGCTCTGTTAGCATTTCATGTGACAGCGTCATGCAAAAACCTCTGCAAAGCCCTTCCTTCCCTCTCTGGCTCAGACCAGAGCTGTGGCTTTGAGAGTAAGGAACATCAGAAATACAAGCAAAACTGAACACTGGAAAGCAGGACCAGAATCACCACTTTGTTCCGACCCTGGGAGAGGTCTACAAATGCCTTGTTTAGACCTCTCTTAGGCCTGAGCACTGATGTTGGAATAAGCACGGGGAAGAAAGACCTGATTGCCTCCCACTGGGTTTCTCCTGAGGTCAGTAAATAAACAGGACACCACCAAAGGCACTGGCTTTTATCATAGATTTCTCATCCAAAAGAAAAATATGCAAATCTGCAGGATCCAAAGCTCAGCAAACTGCTTGGCTAAGGCAGGGTAAAGGAAAAAATAAGCACAACACCTGAGTAACAATCTGCATTGAAAATTATGTTAGACAAAAGGTTAGGGAAGCTTTTGAGAACAGCCACTGAGACGAGGACAGGAGGCCCTGCTCCTTCTCCAACTCCTCTCTCCCACTGTGTAAAAGCAGACACTGGATAATGCTGCAGGACCTTTTTGCACACAATTGTTTTACCAGCAACTTTTAGGAATCCGTGTGTTTCATGCCTCTGATCAATTTTTTCTAACATTATTTCTCCCCAGTCCCTGGCTTATCTGTTGGAGAGCACAGTTCCAGGGCTTATTCACCAGTAGCCACCTAAAGCCACTGGAACCTGCCCAAGCAACAGAGAAGAAGCAAAATCCTTTCACTAGCATGAGAAAAAAAAGCCAATACCTTGCCCAAGAAGCTACACAGACTGTATCAGCCAGGCTGGGATACTGGAGCTCCCAGATAAAATTTCTTAAAGGACTGATTTATTCCAGATGCTGAGTTACCCACTACAGTGGAATAAAGCTACTGAGACAGAAGGGGTCAGTCTGATGTGAGTTGCAGACACACGGTGCCACACGCAAGTGGCAGACACAAAAGGATCTATGTTTGCTTCATTGGATTAAAGAAAATAAAAGAGTTTGGCTTACATTAAGAAAAGCGACATACAAAGCTGCAGCGCTGCAAGCTTCGGTACCTCGTGCCTCAGTGTGATGTGCCCAGCAAGGTCTTCCCAAGCTACATGATCCATGCTACTTCCCAGGCGGAACACGGCCTGGATTCAACCCCTGCATTTTTTATTTTCACTGTTGTGATGGAGCAGATGGCAGCTGGAGAAAGGTGGCCACCTCCCAAGTGTCAGTAACGCTCTGTGTGCTAGCATCAGTGTGTTAGTCCCTCAAACGTTTGCAAACACTGCAAAAGCCCCTTTTCATGTTCAACCTAAGTTGTCAATTCAGTTCCACGTTAGAATAATTTTTTAAATGTATAAAAATGTGTTTCAAGCTGGACCTAGAAATTAGTACCCCCTCCTGTGAGAACATAAATAGTTTTGAAAAAACAAAGTTCTTTTAATGAGCTAGCAAATGTTTTGATAACTTTAAGTATTTAATTTCATCCCACCTTAAAATCCCTGTAAATTAATAACTTAATTTTCAAGTAGTTTTCAGCTGGCAAGTAGACATCTTTTCAAAACGCTAATAAAAGTTACTTCTAATACCTTCAAAATGTTTTAGAAGTTTTTCTGTAAAAATTCACAAAATGGGTATCCTCCTACAGCTATTTTTGGTTTCAGCTGATTATTGCCAGAAAAATGAACGGAAATGTCCTGATTAAGTCTTGTTATAAAATGTCAGGGAAGTAGCATCTGCAGAGATGAGAAGCAATTAAATGTTCAAGTAAAACAATCAAATGGAGGAAACTGTGATATGAAAGTCAAAAGTCACAGGGTGAGTAGAGAAAATTTGGAAAAAGAACAAAGGTGGCTGGAAGTTAGTAAAAAATGGAGACTTTGGGGGACTCAGTGTGAAGATGCGATTAGTCTCCTTTGTGAAAAGAGTAAATGGAGGAGAAAACAGAATATAAATACAATTGCCAGAATGAAGATCCGAGAGGTATGAAGCTGACAAGATGCAGAAAAGAGCTTTAGAGACTGGAAAGGAAAAATTTAAAGCACCAGAGTAAGGCACCTTGGTCTTACTTCTCTCTAAGAACGATGAAGTTAGCTGCTATTCCTGGCTTTAAGACAGAAGAAGACAACTGCAACCCAAATGTCACCATAACACTTTTAAGGTTGTGGCTATCAAATTGCCAAATGCTGATATTTTTAGTAAATTAATAATTTAATGTATTTAGGCCATTAAAGATACTTTGCAATTTTTAGTGCATGCTGGAAGTAACAGATGATTTATTTGTTAATAAATTCAAACAGATGGATTCCTTTGTGAAGAAAGAGGTTCACTTTAATTCAGATCTCAAAATGTGGAAGGTTATAGCAATAGCTACCACTTCACAGTCAAAAGAAAACAAAATGTATGGATTTGAAAGCAGGCATATTTCTCTAATACAATAGGGGATACCAATCATTCACATTCAGATAACATTTTACTCTTCAGGACAGGAAAGCTGAATATGCGGATGAATTGCATGCGTCCAAGATGAGTTGAATCCAATTCAGTCTTCTAAAATATTTGCCATCAGATATTAAGCAGGTGAGAGAAGTAAGAAATTAAAATTAGCTCTTAAAATATGGTTAAGCCTGGAGTTGCTGGGATGAAGATTCTTTGATTTTTTTCTTTAATTTTATATGATGGTTTCTCACATACCACTGGTTCTGTTCTTTTGAAAATATATTCAAGTCTTACTTTTGAAAATGCATAATGAGTTCTGCAATTTGCATAAAGAAAATTGTTTATAGAAATGTCTCTTCCACTCTTTTTTAATGTAACAGAGAGAGGTTTCTCCTCGGCTGCATTTCTTGTTTTAGTTCTCTGTGAAGGATGAAGGATTCCCTTTGATCACTCTACATCAACCTTTTTCAACTCTGCTCACTTTACATTCAAATACTTCGGTTATATCTGTCCTTTCCCATAGCAACATTAGATTTCACTCCCTTAAAGCTGACACCAGTTAAAAAACTTTGGAGATCTGTAACTGTAGTTAATAGGGAGTGCAAGTCTCATCCTTTCCCTCCAGTCTGCGTCATGCTGGATAGCTAGCAAGAACTCCTTCAGCATTAAGTCTTCCTTAGTAACAATACCTGTGTGATTTATACCGTTATACCTTCTAGCAACACAGCTGCCTTTAATCTGTTTGCACAGTATGTAGGGAAGGAAAATAGGTTATTTTTCTTTTCCACCTGAATGTCATACTAGTGAAATACATGGAAATGCTCTTCCTCTAATGAGTATTTTACAAAAAACTTGCTGCCTACCCTCAGCTGAGGCCACGAAACAGAAAGATGCAAACGTGGGAGGTGACCTGGGGTGGGGAGTGACATTCACACCAAGAACCTCATTAAGTTTCCTCCTCAGCTAATTTGCTGCAAACTGGTTCCTCTTGCGAGCAGTGAGGGTGCTTTCTGGCACAGGGAGGGAACAAGCCGGATAATGTGGAGGGCAACACGGTTCAAGCGACTAACCATTTTGTGCATGTGAGAGTCAGGCACTCCAGCTTTTGAGTACCAGCTCTGACACTCAGCGTCCTTAAGGACAAAGTCCAGCACTGCCAGAACACTGAAGCCACACTCCTGCACAGCTCTGGCGTGCTCCATGCAACGGGAGAGGGAAACGGGCCATACAGCCTTCCCTGGACAACACGTAACAGAGATCACGTGTGTGGATGGAAGAAGGGCAGGAGCACGCTCCTCCACCTCCCCGGGAAGCAGCCTGTGTTTATGGTGTTAGAGGAGGTGATCACTAGAAGCAAAAAGCTTTCTTTCCCCACCTTCAGTTAGCTACTCTGACACTCAGGGCATCCTGGTATGCGGTACGATTTCCTGGCAAGAGAAGTGTGATCAGCAAAAGGTGGAAAAGACTTTACAAACCTCGGTCTTTTCCTTCCTTTACAGGGAATTTTCAAAGCAGAATTATGCTCTTTTGAAACAAGAATCCTAAAGACACCTGGAACGGCGTCTGTAGGATAATAAACATATCATCTATGTGATTAAAGTTTCTTTGTTGTTCTTTACTCCACATAAAAAGTCGAGGTATTTTCTATGGAGTGCCCAGGAGACCACGTTTAACTTGGCACCAACAGTTTTGGTTTATTATAAGCCAATGCAGTTTGTCAAGATCTATTATTGTCAAGAAAGGGCAAGCAGAGTTTTTTCAATCCTTATTTTTTTTTTTTACTTTATGAAATGTTTTGTATGCTGATACAGAAAACATGGTTCAGTTGGACAAAAGACACTCTGACTGGAGAGGCTTTTTTAATCCTTTCAATGAAGTGCGCTCCTGTCTTGGTGCTAGTATGTGTCCATGCTTCCTTTTAAGTTGTTTTTTATTTTACAGGTGGACAGAAGTGAGCTGTAAATTTCTAAAATCACAGGCAAGATCTTGCTCACAAGGAGGGCAGTAAATTCACATTTCATGTTCTGCACCAAACATAAGTCAACAACCAATCATCATAACAATCTGCATGGTCTTTTTGAGGTATTGCTATTAGCACTGATCTTGCAGCAAGCACGGCAGGTGCTAACTCCTCTGTGTGATTGTCAGGGCATAGCAACATTTTGCAATTCTGAACAGAAATATGGGAAAAAATGGTCATGGTACTAGGAGCCCTCTTGAAAAATACTCACCTTTCTCAATGTGAAGACAATACAAATGTGAAGACAATAATAATTTTGTGCACAGAAATGATAAAATGAAAGTAACATCTTGCAGCAAAGCTGCATCCTCTGAAATAATCTCTAGTGCATTTTTGTGGCACCAAAGAAAAGAGTTCAGCTAGAACCGTCTGCCCCATCTCTTTCACCAAGCTTTGGTGAAATTCAGCCATGATCTCAACAAGTGCCTATTACTCTTACTGAAGAGTAAGAATGGTCCTAAAGTCATACAGAGCGTCATGTGCATTCGGTATGGTGCACATTCTTATCTATTGCTCTCCCCTACCAAATACAGCTATCACCCCAGGGCTACTGGTTGACCAGGAGCTCTAAGGACTCTGTCCACAGCTGGCTCTCTAAATGCAGCTTCTCACCCACTGACTACAGATGCTCTTTCAAGAGTTTGTTTTCAAATCTTACTCAAAGATGAGACTGACTCGGGCTTTCCCAGCCACGCAGCCCCACTTAACTGTCACACTTTTCGTGTGGTTCAGTTGTTGAGGACTTTAAAGGATGCCTACCTTTGTGCGCTGGCAATCAGACAGCACTTGGCAGTGTTTAGTTGTTAAGCAGCTTTAGTTTAACAAACACAAGCTATAACTTCTTACAACTTAATCAGCTTCTTATGTACTGTAACATGTATTCATTGATTAGGTATCATCTTAGTGCACATGCCACCATTTATTCACCGCAGTGATGAATAATTTCAGGGTGAAGAGTAACTACTTTAGAGGTGCAATTTTTCCCATCCTAAAGTAGAAGTCTTAAGTCGGGTGAACTGAACCCTGAAAATTCAAAAGTTTCTCGTAAAGGAAAACTGGAGTCACCAGTTCTGCTGTTGAAATTCTGATACTGTAGACTTAGGGGATGAATCAGCCCAGCTCACAGAGCTGTGAAACTGGACATTACCCAAGCTGCACACCCTCCTCTATGAAACACCACAGGTGTCTTGTGTATGCCTTATTAGCCCTTTGATTTGATTAGCCCATTTTCCTCATCGATGCAGGGTCTGAGTGCTTCTGGCACATACTCTCGAGCTCACCATTACTGCAATTGCATAATTAAAATAATTAAATTTTGTAATTTTTAGGCTTTCATACTATTACTTTACCCTAAGATGAGATTCCTAGATCAGTGGAATCTTAAGAGCTCATTAGTATCATTAAAACACAGCCCTGAACAGGGGAAGATAGAAAATATGATATTTAAAAAAAAAAAAAAAAAAAAAAAGAGATACTATTTCAAGAGCCCTTTCCCTAGAATTAGTTTATTTTCTGATTTTCTGGCTCTCACTGCATGTGCTCTTGGTCTGGCAACTCCTCCCCAAATGTCGTGTAGGGGAGTTGTTCTTAATGTGCAAGAGAGCTCAAAAAAGGGCTGTTTTGTCACGGCAGCTGCTGGGTCCATATTAGTATCTCACCCTTTCCTTCTCTCTCTGCTGAGGAGATGACAAGGTCTAATGATGTTAAAATGCAGAAAGGGTTCCTCCACCATGGTATGCCCAAATAATGGAAGCTTGTGCCTGAGGGGGTGTCTAATGTTGCTCCAATGTTGGGCAGCAGTTTACTGCAGTTCAGCATATTTAATGAAAGGAAAGCTGAATTTCATTTTTTATTTTCATTCCAGGGGTGGAGAACCTTGCAAGCCATGGGGAGTGGGCTTTGTTTTTACAGAAGGGGGAATAGTTACCCATGGTTTATGCTTTGGCATTATGTTACAGTAATATGGTTTATACTACGGTATTATGTTTTCTCACCTGCGTTTGACTGACAGCAGGAGTCCTGAACATTGGACTTAAAAAGTGCTTGAAAAACTATTTCCCCTTCCAAAAAAAGAGAAGTAGCTGTTGCAGTCCATTATCCCCACGCGGTATTTGTAATGAGAAATACTTCTTCAGAAACTGCCGTGCGTGTTTGGCAATTTTATATGCATTTACGTTACCAGCTTCCTGGAAATCACATAGAAAGAAAACATTGTTTAAAACCACACTTCAAGGCTATGTATCTCTCAAGGGCTGTCTAGTATTAAGAGGTTACCATGTGTCATTAACATAAAGTTTCAAAGGGTGAAAGCAATGACTGTAACCAAGCCAAACAATGTACTTAAAACAATCAATGCATCCACCTCTCACCTGCATTTTGTTTTCTAGGATATCTAAACTGCAACTACAGTGACATAAAGAAATAACCTGCTAGAACTCAAGGTTTATTTTGTAGTATATTTTTAAGTGAACAATCTGCTGCTTATAAAGTACACTTCCAGCATTGTACCGCGGTAGACGGGGATCACTTCAGATCTTTGCAGATATTAGTGTCTGTAGTCCCAGCCCTGCAAATCCTTCCTGAGATATTTAACTTCAGTTATTTGGGGGGTGGGTTTGTGAAACCAGTGCAAGTGTCATTCCAGCAGGTTCTCAGGTGAGCCGCTGGGTACAGGACTGGGGCTTTACCGGAGCCATTTACCCACTAAATGGTTTGGAGGCTGCTACTTCCATCATGCTGTTGAATAACGCTTTAGTTTATGTCTATATCAAGTGTGGGTCTCAGTTTGAAAGCTGCCTAGAGGTAGCTCGACTGGCTCATAGTCGCCCATTAGAAAACCGCTGACAAGACTGTGTTTGCACCTCACAATGCACACTGCCTTCCTTTGGCTACTGGGAATGACCTTGCATACGAAAAACATCTTTTGATAAGCAAGGTTTCCCCTGCATCTCAGAACTGGATAGGCTGGTATTCTAGCTAAAAGTGAGCAGCTTTCTACTGCACTGTTTCTGCACACACATACTGTCCAAAAACTCAAAGGTCTCCCATGCTCTTATTTTCCTCTTCAAGAATCTTAAGAATTTCCCCAAAATTTTGTGAACCAAATTACATTCCTGCTATTTTATGCCTGAAATTCCATTTTCATTATCAACAATGGCATGGATAAATACAAGGAATAGAATTTTTTCTAGCAATTTTATTTAGTTTAGGAATTCTACAAAATATTTGTTTTCTCCAAAGAAACTGGAGATACAGTCACTGAAATGTTTCTTTCTGTATGAGAAAACTACAGTGGTCTAAGCCAAATTCTGAGTAGTACAGGTCTTATCAACAGTAGCCAAACATAACATTTAGCCCGGTGAGACTCATGATATTTTATTTGCATGTAGAATAAAGACATTTCATCATGACAAACCTTGGTCATCTGTCTTTTCTCTGTCCACAAGTAAATACATACACCTGCTAGTTGTCTGAGAAAGGAGAATGGTAGGGCTAAGCCCTTGAGATAATCTATTTATTCAGATCCTTAAATACAGATTTAGGTGCCTTAAGAGATTCCTCTAAATTTGCAAGCAATGTCCCAGATGTCTGGCTGGTATCGCACTTTAAGTAATTAAATTCACCCTCAGTGCCCTACCAAAAAGGAACAGTATCAGTCCCACTTTACACTTTACACTTCCACTCTGGCTTTCCCTCAGGGGTGGCATACTTCAAGAAACTAATGGCTTTATTTACAGCTGGGATACTGTCTCCTTCTCCTCTCCTCCCCCGCTCAAAAATTTTCCCAGTATCTGAAGCTGGCATACTACCTGCAGAAAGCCCTTTGAATTTTTTTTCATTATCTCAAATAGCATTTTGCATCTTTTAAGCCTCTGATCCAGGTGCAATTGGCATTTTGCTCTTTGTTCTCTTCAGGGTGCTGTGCTTACCCCTCCTTCTTTTTTCATCCACATAATGCCCTAGGTAGTTTTCCCCTTTCTGTTTCACTTCATGCTTTTCCCCATTTTAATCTTTATTTCAGCTCACCAGTCTCTGCTTGTTAAGCAAGGTTTCTATTTTTTTCATGTACGCAGACACACTAAAGGCAGACTGATTTGAAATGTCACTTATAATCTTGTTTTTCATTTCAAGCATTTTATGAATTCTTCCAGAATTTGGAGGGCCACATTCTGCTCTCAGTTTGCTAACAGAAGTCTAATTCTCCTCACAGCAGTAATTCCAGATTTACAATGGTATAAAACCCAAGAATTTTGTACTAAAACTTTATTTGCTAGGGATTACAGTAAAAAATTCTTGTCCCCTCCCCACCAAAAAAACCCCAAACCACAAAATCTTAGATTAAGGTTTTTCCTTGTTTAAGTAGTGATATGGGAGAACAGAAGCTCTAATTCTGAAAGGTAATGCAGGAATTTATGTATGTATGTATTTATGATAATGCCAAAGAAGCCTAGCAAAGATCATGGATCTTTTTTTGCTAAGAACACTAACAGCTATGCATACAAAAGAAGAGCTTGTTTCTAATCACAACAGCACAAGCAAAATAAGAAAAGTTAAAAAAAAAAAAGTAAAATGAGCTGCTCATCAGTGCTTGAGTGGAACATGGTCTCCCAAAAGCCCATTCCCCATCCTTGCCAACCCAACTCTCCCTCACACAGAGTGTGGTTTAAGCTTCAGTCCATATACACCAGAGGGAGATTTTCCTGTTTCAGCTCTTCCTCCTGCCATGATTCAGTCACTGTTTTTCTTTGAAGCTGAAACTTGCGGAGTTGTTGTGGCAGCCATCAGGCCATGCTGCAACATGTTAGTATCCAGAGGAGTAAGTCAGGGAGAAAAATTTCCAAACAGTCTTTAAAATGTGCACTGTCTTACATATTGATAATCAGAGGGAAAAAAAGACCAAAAAAAAAAAAAGGTTGGGGTTTGGGAAAAGAGTCAAAATCCTTCTATGCCATGGGTTTCCATAGTAGGAGTAATCTGAAAGTGTGCTCTCAGTCTCATCAAATTAAGGAAGATGGGAGTAGACACATTTTCAGAGGAGGTTCTGGACAACCCAAAGCAGGAGGACAATGTTCCCACTCTGAGGGGACGCTCCGATTTCACAAGTCCTGCTCAGGCAGTGTGTGCAGACTGGGGATGCACTGAGAAGCTAGAATTTTATTCTCAGTCCATGTGAATTGTATTCATTTGAACCATAAAAGGTCTTCTTGCAGCTGCTTGTCCAAGATAATGTCCCTCTGTTCCCTACAGCATTGCAATTGTAATGGGTTTACGTGGCAAGGTTTTGGTAGTGGGGGGGCCACAGGGGCGGCTTCTTTAAAAGTTGCTAGAAGC
>JAVKLA010000053.1:37007530-37020485 GCA_034782735.1 Sagittarius serpentarius
GGCTCGGCCTTGGCCAGCGGCGGGTCCATCTTGGAGCCGGCTGGCATTGGCTCCATCGGACACAGAGGAAGCTTCTGGCAGCTTTTCAAAGAAGCCACCCCTGTAGCCCCCTCCCCCACTGCAAAAACCTTGCCACATAATCCCAATACAATTCCATATTTATCTTCCAGTCTCAGAAAGGTCATCAGCTCACATACTGGGAGCAGCTTTAAAAGTGCTGGTGCTTCAGCACCTCTGTGTCAGGTTTCTTTTGACCTTGTAACTCTGCAGGGATTTGGGGTTTTGTCAGCACAAGATTCTCTGTCAAACATCTCAGCATAGCTGTAATTATGAAGCCATTTACTTAGTACAGTTTTTGACATGTATTTTCTAATATATAGATGCCTTGAAGATAATTGCTTAATTTCCTTAAAAGTAAATCTGAAATGGAAGTACACTGGACTGCTACAGTGGTCATATTTCACTTTAATGAAAAGAGATACAGACATGTTTTAGAAGTAAACAAACTATGGAGATTTAATGAGTACGGCCACTTAGGCTGATTGAAAAATGAATGAATATTGGTCACACTAGTGTGGGCAAAAGTGGCTTCCCTCTTGAAAAATAATTATGTTTTTCTGTCCAGCTGCAGCAAAGTAGGTGGAGAGCTTAGATTGTTTTGTTTGGTCAAAAGATGACAATAATATGGAGGTAGATCTATACTTTTAATTTAGGTTCATTTTTAAATAGAAAAATGCCATTTTGAAACAAAGCCAAAGTTAACTTCAAATTCACTGAGATGCAATACTTGGGTACTTGAATATTTTCCTCCACTTAACTATTTACCAAGTTGCATTCGAACTGGACAAAGAGCTTAGTTCTCCCCCTGCAGCTCAAGTTTTAATTGAATGTATTTCACCCACAAAATAATATCATTCTGCCTCTATTGGGAATATAAATAAATAATTTAAAATTTGTTGTGTTCACAACCAATCATTTTCATCAGTTATACAATCATACTGCATTTTGCTTTGAAAGATGTCGGCCATTAGTCTCCAAGGATATGGCATCAAATGACCAGGCTGTCTTGAGAAATCAAAAAGCAATAATGGCCCATCATCCTCAAGTGGTCAGGAGTAAAGTTATTATCTGTGTTTGCCCTTCTGTTACCATCATTTTTCCATCATACTTGTTTCCATTCCAAGCAGCTTAGAAAGGGAGTATTTTCTCTTGAGGCTTCTCTTTTTCTACACCCTGATCAATGCTAAACAAGTTTATGTCCTGCTTCAAGAGCTTACAAAACTGATGAGACACAGTGGAAGGAGAAATTGCACTAACAGACTAAGACACGGCAAGTCAGTGGCTGAGAAATGAGTCCTTGTTTCTCCTGACTTGCAAGCCTCGTATCCCATTCTACGGTGTCTTACTGCAGGCTGTCTTCTTTCCTATTTGCCAGCACTGGGACTAGAGGATTTCAGGTTGAAATCCAGGTAGCTTGGCTCTGTAACAGCTACAAAGAAAGAGACATTAACCAGGAAACTACACAAGTAAAACCACGGAAATGGGCAATGAACACATTGCTACCCTGCTGTCCCAGTGCTATATTAATGACCATTTGGTGCAGAATCTCACAGCTGCGTCAGAAGTTCCTTATTTTGAATGGGGTTAAAGCTGAATTAATTAGTTTAAATATAGATGAATTAGGAATTAGAGTTCAAAACATCCTCTAATGCCAACATACCTGAAAACACTGGGAAAGATTTTAAATTGCTCCAAGCAGAATGTGAACTTTGTGGTGTTGTTTGTATAATGATCATGATAGTTATCTTACATTTACAGTCTGACTTCCCAAACCAAGACCCATTTAAAATGCCACGGAGGATCTGAAATGTCTGGGTTTAATATCAAGAGAAAATGAGCACTGAGAAGTCACTGGAGGTATACAGCTGTGGCAGTGTGCTGTCCTCCAGAATATGTTACTTGAAATTATCAGACAAGCCTTTGTCACTTCAGAATTGAATGTCTGGTTAGCAGGGATGTAAGCAAAGGAAGCATGCTAAAAAACAGGTTATTGAACAGAAGCTGAGCATCACTGAGGCAAGCTGCCATTCTGTCCTTGCCACTGGGAGGTATTAATGCCACCCAACTATTCATCCATTCGGCTCTGTACGGTAGTGGCGGCAATGCCACACCTTCAAGCAGCACCCCAGAGGTTGCTGATTTTAGACAGTAGAGCTTTCATCTTGCACTACAGGAGCTAGTACAGCATAAAGCCTGGTCCAGTTGGCACAAGTGAAAGGCAAGCTGAAAAAAAAAAAAAAACACCACAAGAAAAAAATCTGACCTTTCCAGAACTGGATATCCCAGTCCAACCAGAGCCCCCATAGAGGGAGAGACATCTCTCAGCACTGGGAGTCAGAGTTCTAGCCTCTGCTCAGAGCAGAGGGTTGAAAGATGCAGATGAGTGTATATGCGGGATTTGTACGTAACAGCCTTATTTATGTATGTAACAGCCTTATTCTGAGTCTTCCAAACCACTGGCCACAGACACCTGAAAAGCCAACAAAAAAATCCATTGACCAATACATCCCCTAAGCATGGAAGCTGGAATCTTCTCAGAGTAAGATGGAGATGATAGAACTTGCCAAATAGATGTTGAAACTGGCAGATGTCTTGAAGTGAAAAAAAAACCATATGATTATGGTAAATAAAACAGTATCACAATAAATATGTACACATTAGCCAAATCAAGCTTTCATGAGTGGTTTTAATTCAGAATGTCATACACTTCTATGCTTTTCTGTGCCATCTTGAAATTCTTTAATATCTTTATTTAAAGCAAAACAATACTTCCCTTTATAGATATCTATCAGACAATTAAGGCTACTTTCTGAATGACCTCCATATATACAAAAGCCCTCCATATTTCAGTATCACTGACTTAAGAAAAAAATAACTTGATTACAAATATCATCAGAAACTGCCAGTGGAGGCACTGAAGTCCTAATTTGTAGAGTTCTGGGATATCTGTGACCTTTCTGAATTGAATGGGGCGATGCAAATGGAGCAAGGTTGGAGAACACTGCAAGTCTTGTGGGTTAGAATGATTTTTTTTTTAATTTTAGATTTTAAAATCAAGAATTAACATAGAAAATAAAAACAAATTTCTTTCATATTAGTCATGATAGAAGAAACTGAAACCATTGAATGTAAAAACACAGCTAGACTGCAAGTCCCTGCTGAGGGGGCATGGCTATGAAAGGTACATAGCTTCCAAAATTTACAGCAACATAGGGGAAAGGACATCTTGAAACAAAACAGCTTCCACTTCCATCTTCATACAGGTTCGTAAGGCTTGCCAGGATGCTCATGTGTTATACAGTAGCAAAATTCTTTCTGAAGGAGGAAATGCAGCTGTTCTCAGAATATATTTGACATAAAGGTCCAGAAAAAAAATTAATTAAAATGTTACATCTCCATGGACACAAGAACAGAAGGAGATCATATAATTAAATTATCTTTTAGTTTTTAAGTTGTTGGTCAGGTATGAAATCAGTAACATCCATTTTAAATGAAAAATTGAATTGTGTGCCTTAACACAAGCATATCTGAGTCTCCTAGAAACCAAGTTATAGGAGAAGATATGGATAACTTGTAGATGGCAACTTTGCCTTATGGTACATCAGATAATTAACAACATCACTGCTGCCTAGCATAATCTTTTTCTGTGTATAAGTCACATCTGACCATTGGAACTGATCCGCCAGTGAAAGAATGCTATTGCCCAATTCTGTGAAAACTATAGCTCAATATTTCTGAACAGAAATTGCAAAAAACAAGATAGCAAAATACATGCTGAACTAATTTATCATGGCTATGCATGGTGGGTTATGTAATACTTGCATGTCAGAGTTACCAAAAGTCCTGAAAGTCAATGCCAAATAGATGTGTTTGTTTGTCACTTTTTTGTGGTTCGCTATCTACAACAAGAGTAAGTTGAACACCATAATAATACTCTGTTCCTCATCAGGAGGAAGGTCTCCTTGCCTCAGAGGAAACTGGAATTGTATAATCTTTTGCAATTCTCATTTGAAAATAAGTTCATTTTCAGTCCTTTCTGACTTCACAAATACTAATCAATGTTAGCATATTAATCACTGATCTCTTCATATGAAGCAATAGTTGTACTTCAACATACCGATTGTTCTGGCGATTCAATCATAAAAGCTTGAACATTCAGATACGCAAAGTAACAGATACAGAAAGTAAGATAGCATTTTGAAAGTCACCTCTACACTACAGAGGACACCAAGTCCTGGCACGAGGTGGTGCTGAGATCCTACATTACCCCCTCAGTGCTCCTGACGCTGTGGGTACCCAGAGAGTTTGGAAATGCAGCCCTCACATATTCACCTCATATAAGCAGCCAGTCTGAACGGATCAGTAGCAACAGTTTAGTGACCAGTGGGTTTCAGACACGACATCAGATCTCAGGAACTGATAACTCTTCAGGGTCATACATTTCTAGCACTTCCCCAGCTGACAGTGATACAACAGGACCGACATTTATTTGGCTGAAAGACTATGCCAGAGCTGCACTTGCTCAGTTCTCCAGTACAGTATGCCAACAGGGATTACAACTGTGGATGGTACAATCCTACAGTAACTGTATTTGAAAGAAATAAATATGATCTTTATCCATCATTTGAAGACTCCAGTGTAAAACTAGTCTCAGCTGGCCTCTGTGAGGTCTTACTGCATTGTCTGTGGATGGACACATCAAAGTAATGACAAAGCAGGTAATCGCGAATGTGATTGCCTTGTCAGAACACAGTGCATCTGCAAAGTTGCACTGCACTCATTTTAGTCTTAACAGCTTTCTTGAGAGAAAAAGGTTTGTGACTTGTGAAAGTCAGACAGGTATTCTTACATATACAACTCTATCAACAGATAGAGTTAAATGAACGTTATTGATCTAAAGTCTGAAAGCTGTAATACAGCAGCATTTACTCAATGATACCTGGAAGAGGGAAAATGTTCACATTTGCTTATTTTACTCAAAAGCCCAAGGGTTTAGAGGATGATCCTAACTGCTTTGTAAATTAAACAGCAGCTGTGATTTGATTGAAATGGCCCAAGTAATTTAGCTAGTCACTAAAACTGTTTATTAGAATTACAAAGCAACAAAGGTAATCTTTGGTTGGCGACACGCTGTCATATTTTAAAAGATTCAGCATGGGCAAAAGGCCAGGACCCTGTGTATATTTTCCCTCTCCTGAGCTGTCAGGCGTAGGCAGTATTCGTGCTGTAGAACGCCTATTCAGAAAACATCTGATCTGTTTGCATGAGCCCTGAAGATCCTCTCTTCTGTTTCACAAATGAGTTTTCCAGTTCAGTCAAATGAAGAACATTTGTGAAATTCATTTCTAAGAACAATAGTCCTCTACCCATCACAGTGACAACTAGAGAAATGAGAAACAAGCAATCAATTACTTTGGTAAACCCTCCCCACCTTGTGCAGCCCCCCCCAGATACTTCAAATAGGGCTTAACCCTCGCTTACAAAATGTGCTCATTTTGATTAACACCCTTCTTCATTTTGCATTATGATTCAATACTCTATTCACATTTGAACTAACATGTGCAACATTTTACAGTCTTTTACTTTTCCTACAAGATACGATGACTGCTTTTTCTATCACTTACTCCCAGGTGACTCCACTGGTAGCTAAGGAGACACTCCTGATTTTTGTCCACCAATACAAAAAAAAGAATCAGACTCATAATTTCCTCAGTATTATTAGATTTATGATCTCCTTGGTTCTCTGCATATTTCTATTTGGCTTATATCCATTATTGCCTTACATCTATTACTGCTACAATACCACCTTTGCAGGAAGACAAATAGAATGGAAGTCAGCAATGCCTGTTTGGCTGTTCACATGAAGCTTTAATAAATTTCTCTAGTTTTTGCTCAATATTTCCATTAAAAGTATATTTTCCTGGATGCAGGTTGCTTCTAGAAAACAAAGTTAAAGTTTATTACAAGATGAAATAATGATTTATTTTCTGCTGTAAGTCAGGGCACATAAAATATTAAAAAAAATTTCCACTCTAAGTGCTAAGGCATTTTGTTAATCTGCTGCGGTTTTCTAGTGATTTAAAAAGGTCACAGGCTTCTTTATAAACTTTATAATACAGTGCACTGGCATCCTTCCACCAGCAGCCCTCTCTGAAGTCAAATGGAGCAAAGCTTGCAAAACATTCGTGGCTCTCCATTATGAGCACTACTGTTCTTTATTACTCTGATTTTCTTATTTCCTGCTCCTTTTTAATGGCACGGTCAGGGAGATACTGTCAATAAAGAATATCTCTCCAATACTAAATAGAAAGAATTTGTCATTTCAGTTAGCTATTACGCCTTGTTATTTCTGTGCTGAGGGAGTAACAACAATTTCTCCATATGGCCAAAGTAGCTCCTTAATAGAGATTGCCTAAGAAGAAAGCTTTGTCTTTCTTACTGGGATTATACTGCCTATGAGTTTTGTGTTGTCTTTTGGTTTCATGCCAAGAACTTTAAAGTCAGAGAGAAATACCACAGAGGAAAAAAAATTAAGTGTATCTAACATACACTCCACTCTAATATAGAGGTATTTACAAGAAAAATCAATGCAATCAAGTAAAATGAAACTGCGTATGATGAGAGCATATGATAAAATATACCACAAAGTAAGGCCTAATAGATGAATTATTAGGTTATTTTTACAATGTGTTGTCAGCCAGGACTCTAGTGTCATTGTACTGTAGGCTGGACACCTACAGAGTTGCTCTGAAACCCTGACTGCAAATGTTACCTGAGCTGGTACCTGGCCACACAACAACCAGAACTTTGCAGCTTGCTAGCCAACACTTATTTGAGTAGACCAGAAGAAAGACTTGCTAGAAACCAGGATTGTCTCCTTGCAAACCTGACACCCCTCTTATCTGTCAGGAATCCCCTTGCAGCTCACACGGCTATAGGACAGTGCGTTAGATGGGGCAGTAAATTCCCTGTCTCAGCGCTACCAAGATGTTGTACAGCTGCCCTTCATCCGATCCCAGGCTGGGTTTCTCCAGGTCCTCTGAAAGAGAGGAGAGAGGTAGGGCAGAAAGTGGAAGCCCCCTAAAAAGAGGCACTTTGAGAAGGATTACGGGCCTGGCACATGAAAACTTCTCAGCATTTTCTGGTCCAAGCCCTGCTCTGGCTGAGAACAGGAATGCCAGAGAGAACAGGAATGCCATCACGAACAGCCCAGGGACCCCCTGATCCTGCTTAGCTGAAAAACACTTGAACTTCCCAGCCCTGCTTTGATGAGTAACACTGTCTGAGCAAGACAGATGTTAGGTGAAATAATTCAGTTCCATTTTGAATCTTCCCTTATCACTAACTTATTTGATTCCATCCAGAATTTTTTTCTATGTTTTTAAAGGGCACCTATCTACAGTTTAAGAGTGAATAATCCAATAATACAACAGTAGGGCAATCTAAATTACCTCAAAAATGGATGAAAGCTGTTATATGTAATAAAAATGATTTTGTTTCTCAGCTGGCATACATACATCACTACCTTTTGTCTGCTTTTTATATAGCACTTAATGGATTAATATTTGCATGAAATCATCGTGCACCTAGTAGCCTTGCTGATGTGCTGGGACTCCTCTTTTCTAAGTCTTCAACGAAGAGAATGATGGTCACTGCTCCAGTAATTTAGAGGCAAAGTGTTAGATAAGGAATGAGAGACACAAACATCCCTGGTATGGATGGATGGAAACAACAGTCAGCAGGAGAGATGGCAGCCTCTGTCTGCCAGTGGTCCAAACATCAGTGGGTTTCAGGAATAAAGAGTTGAGATGTGTTAATGAAAGGTCCCTGGAAATCACTTAATTAGGGGCAGTTTAAATTACTGAACTCAGCAGCAGCTCAGTGCAAGTGATGAATTCTGAATATCATGTTAGAAACACAGCTAAGGAAACTACTGGGCTGGCAAATGCATGACAATCATTTGCAAAACTCATCACATGGGTAAGTAAAGCCTTTGTGAAAAAAGTCCAGGTTTCTGCAAACGCAGCTGTGAGTAGCTTAATATTAAAACTTGGATAGGGGGAAGGACAGAGCGAAGCAAGCTGTCACCACAGACCTCTCCACCACAGACAGTTTTCCAAGCTCCAGGGTGGATCGTAGGGTTTGGTTTGTTGGTGAGAAATGAGTTTGTAGGCTATGCTAATGTAAATGCATATAAACCATAAATGAATTTGGTGACACCCTTCTGAAATGGCAGAAGGAAATGCAGTGGCTGCATTTCAGCAACAAAAAAACTTGCTTAACCTTTTTAATTAGCAGATAAGAGAGGAAATGAGCCACATAAAAAAAAAAATTAAATTTGGGGATTATATGCTCTGATAGTTAAGCATCTTGCTAATTGAAAGAAAACTATGGTTGAGACAGAGTGAACTCGCCTACATCAGTGGCATGAAAGCAAAAAAGTGAGGGAATTTGCATACCTACTCTCTGACATTTTGCTTACTGCAAAATTCTTAGTGCCACAGAATGTAATGACATTTTAAAAGATTTCAAATTCAACAGCGAAGCTGAAAGCAAAAGGTATGCAGCAACTTCTAGAAACAGCTGAATGAGACCTTTTGTTGGTGATATGTGAATTCTGTCCCTCTGAATCTGTTTATTAATCTGAAATTGAAATTACAGAACTGAATGAATCCTACAGAAATAAGTTCCTGAAGGGCCTAATCAAAGCCTATCAAGGTGGATATGGAAGACTGCCATTTCCTTCAGTAGCCTTGCCATGAGGCACTAAATTAATTTGCTCTGGGTGCCTGTTTCTGTGTTTATCTGCTATTCTAGGACTTAAAAATGGAGTAAGTTAATATTCAAATAAAGTGAACTTTGATTCTATAATAATATAGGCTCCAAAGGTACTAAACTTCTATACTAAAAATTGTATTTCTTTTAATTATGGACTAGAGAGAAAAGTTTGAGATACCACTGATAATCTAAAACATGCACTAAGAAAAATCAGAAAGCAGTTATTAGCTGCCTCTGGGTAGAGCCCAATATTCAGCAAATCATTTTGTGTTGAAGTCGAGACCAATGATATGCACATGCAATCCATAAACAGAAAATGAGTTCCTGCTTACTCTAACCTATTTTCCGTCTTTACATGAAGATCTGGCCTGGCTAGTTTACACACTTAAGTCCCTAGAATTTTAGTTTGTCTGGTATGATTCACATTAAATGTCCACGGTTAGAGCAAGCTCACGTGTTGACATGGACACTTCTAGCCCACCAGATCAGATCACACATATCCATTTCAAGAGCTTCTTGCTGAAGGTATTACTGCAGCTGAAAAACAAAGAATTTACCCTACCACATGATTATGAACCTGAAGAAAAACATGTCATGATTTCTGATATCTCTTGTGAAAAGGGGAGATTGAAGAGAATATACATGAAGAGGTTCTGGAAGCTGATACTTAATAGCTTTTCTCTGACCAAGAGGCATGGTGGTGGAAGGTCATGTTGAGTGTCACATGTGCTTCCACTGGCTGTAGGGCTTCACAAGCTCCTGTGTTGATGCCCAGTCAGTAGATCCATCTCTGCCTGCCAGAACCGCAAAAGTGTTTGTCCCTGCGGGAAATACGTTCCCAAATGCAAACAGCAGTTTTCTCAGCTGGTAAGAAAAAGCAGACTAACATTTCTACTCTAGTCTTACTGTCTGGTTGAGGGATGAAGGTTTGATCCATATTCAAGTCTGCAGTCTAGTTAATTTCTATGGCAAAAGGAATATATGCATCATTACATAAGTCCAATGGCCCATAAATTGTGGAACAGTTGTACATATAGAAATAACATATCTTAAATGCCCTACAAATGCTTCAGCACCACTCTCTAGCCACTGCATTATTTTAGTGTGTCTTAATACCTTGCAACATCAGAACTCACTTAATTGGAGGTTATTTTTGCTGTCTATTATGGAAATAATGCACCATCCTCTACTGTCCTGGAAATAATTTCGCCATGAGTGCACTAGTAAGAACACAAGACTCATGAGGAAGATGAGGGTCCATGTTAGATGAGCATACAGACAATTCCCAATCAACGCTGGAAAAAAGAGATAAAGACAAGATCATGTGGTTTAATTTAAAGACTTCTTCTAAAAGGTTCTGTGCCAACTCTTGTCCTAGTTTATATCAACATAAATCAGAGCAAAATACACCAGCTGTAAATAATATTACACTGAATGTGGTATAAATAATACCATAATCTAGTCTAATAATCTCATCTAACAAGTTTTTTACTATAGTGTGCAAAGTATCTTCAGTTCTAGAATCTCCCAGCCTTCCTCTGTTCTGACAGCCTTGATGCTCTCTGTTACATTTGCCAGTTCTCTTGTGAAGAATTTCTTGGCCTTCTAAGTTTTATGACCTTCTATACTTAATACCATTTTCTACATATGTTTATTAATTGTTTCAGAACTGACCTGTGGGAAAAAAATGCTATTTTATTTCAGTAGAGGTCAGTTCCAACAATCAGGTGACAGCAGACTCATCCTTGCTGTTTGAAGTAGCTGATTTCTGTATTTCAAGGTTGCTTTCATTGGCTTGGCTGCTGCTTATGATCAGAAAGACAGCCAGTCCCCATCAAGCACTCAGAGTGTTTTTTCAAAAAGCAGTTGTATCGAGTAGTGTTTTAAGTGATTCACTATAGTTTTAGATCATAATGTACAATATGCCCCCTGCAAATGACAGAACATGACCATGTTGGACATAATAAGCCTATTCTTGAAAAACATCATTTGAAACAGTTTTCTAGCAAGAAACCTTACTTAGCAAAGGTTATTATTGCTAATAAAATGCAAGCTTCCATTTCAGGGTGTCTTGAACCACTGAGAACCTGTTTCTGAATGGTATAAACTACTATAGCTTCAAGAGGCTTTTGTTTGCTTATCTCCTGGAGCTGTATCTATTCACAACTGTGGAGAATCAGGACTACAGCATTTCTGCTACTGTCATTAGGAAAGATTTCTGCCCTCTTGTTTGCTGTACCTACCCCTCCCTTTCCCCTTCCTGGGAAATTATGCCCGATATAGATACACCCTTTGCTGTTCTTTGGTTTTGCAGCTTTCTTCCTCTGCAGATCTTTTTCCCTGAACAGCTATTCTACCTTAGATGCAAGTATCTTTATCACCACATCCAAGCCCTCCAGCCAGCATTTAATCCTGGATGCAGTCATTAAAAAGAAAAATAGTCAATCATGCTCAGTAGCAAGTTTATAAACAAAACAGTGCATAAGTTCACAAACCAGCAAGCTCTGCTCAGCACCTTGCAAAATCTCTTCTGTGCAAAGGCCTCCTTATTGGACCATGACTGAGACTCTTTGTCCTCTTATTAACAGCACAATAACATGCAGTAGGGAAACAGATCCTGGTGCCCCTATGGAAGGTAACCACTAAAGGAAGAGGTCATTGAGGGATGGGGGTTTTCTCCCATGTTTCAAATCCCCAGCGAATAGAAACAGGCCTAGATTAACCTCCACACCTATAATAACACTACAGCTAATGATCCAAGCCCAGGCAGACAGCAAATTCAATGCTTCATTGACTTAAGCACTCACAGCAGCGGCTTCCTATTCTGCAGAAGAGGAATAAAGTCCTAGAAAGCCCCTTCCCCTCCCTTTGCTCCCTCTGGTCCTGTTTCATAAAAAAAGCTGCTGCTTTGTGGAAGCCTGTGCAACAGTGAAGGCACCTGAAAACAAACTTGACATGGGGGCCTGTGGAGACCAGACTCTCTCCAATAGTCCCCACAGTGCAACATGTATTGGAAGAGGATTTTCCAGACCATGGGGGAGGAGGCTGAGCATTACACATGAGCCCTTCCTCCCTCAACCTACCGTACAGACACTGCTGACTGCATCCCGTTGCACACCAGAGTGAAAGGGAAGATTACTCTTGTCCACACTCACCTTGAAGTAAGGAAGAGAAAAAAATGAAATAGGAGAGAAGGTAAACATTTGGAAGAAAAAGCTGTTAAGAAAATAAAATCACCACATTTAATGAAATTTTGTCAACACTGGAAGTCTCAGAAAAGACACGAAGAGTCAGTGACTGTGCACTACCTCTCAGACTGCTGGAAGCAATGAATGACAGTGCAAAACATGCAAGAAGAAATCTCATGTCAACTCAAATAGGGATAAAAAGATACCACAGAGGATGTACGCAAATATATTTTAATTTTGTGATTTTTTATCTAGGAGAAAAGCAGTGGGGAGTTTTATCTACAAAATAAGACCAGAAAAATAATTATAATAAAAAAGCCAACCAGAAAAAATTTAGCTCCTAAAATGTTTTCTCTTTCACTTTGGTATGAAAGCTTTCTCCTGGTGAAAAGATTCCACAGCATGGAGTGTGCCTATTTTAAGTGCCTGCAGTGCTAGGAGTTGAAATTGTGACATTTCAAAAAAAAGAAAGAAGGAAAAATTTCACCGGTTTGGAAATGCATATTACATTTACCCATGCATTATTCATTAACAATTGCTTGCCTGCCTTGGGGCTGGAGTGGGATGCTAATCCCATGCCTGCAGTTATTTCTTAGAATCATAGAATGGCTTGGGTTGGAAGGGACCTTAAAGATCATCTAGTCCAACCCCCTGCCGTGGGCAGGGTTGTCACCCACTAGATCAGGCTGCCCAGGGCCTCATCCAGCCTGGCCTTGAACACCTCCAGGGATGGGGCATCCATAACCTCTCTGGGCAACCACTTCCAGTGCCTCACCACTCTCTGAGTAAAGAATTTCCCCCTAACATCTAACCTAAATATCCCCTCTTTTAGTTTAAAAACATTCCTCCTAATCCTATCACTATCTGACTGTGTAAAAAGTCGCTCCCCCTCCTGTTCATAGGCTCCCTTTAAGTACTGGAAGGCCGCA
>JAVKLA010000053.1:37063764-37130056 GCA_034782735.1 Sagittarius serpentarius
GAAGCTGCTCAGCAGAGAGGGACCTGGGGGTGTTGACTGATAGCTGGCTGAACATGAGCCAGCAGTGTGCCCAGGTGGACAAGAAGGCCAATGGCATCCTGGCCTGTATCAGCAATAGTGTAGCCAGTAGGACCAGGGAAGTGATTTTGCCCCTGTCCTTGGCACTGGTAAGGCCGCATCTTGAGTACTGTGTTCAGTTTTGGGCCCCTCACCACAAGAAGGACATTGAGGTGCCTGAGCATGTCAAAAGACGGGCAACAAAGCTGGCGAGGGGTCTGGAGCACAAGTCTTATGAGGAGCGGCTGAGGGAACTAGGATTGTTTAGCCTGGAGAAAAGGAGGCTGTGGGGAGACCTTATCACCCTCTACAACTACCTGAAAGGAGGGTGTAGAGAGGTGGGAATCGGTCTCTTCTCCCAAGTAACAAGTGATAGGACAAGAGGAAATGGCCTCAAGTTGCTCCAGGGGAGGTGTAGATTGGATATTAGGAAGAATTTCTTTACTGAAAGGGTCATTAGGCATTGGAAGGGGTTGCCCAGGGCAGTGGTGGAGTCCCCATCCCTGGATGTTTTTTAAAGTCATGTAAACGTGGTGCTTAGGGATATGGTTTAGCAGGGGACTTGTCAGTGTTAGGTTAACGATTGGACTGGATGATCTTACAGGTCTTTTCCAATCTAGGCAATTCTATGATTCTATGATTCGAAAACAAGCTCTAAATCCTAAAGCTGATGTGGAGAGCTCTACAAGACTTGGGTAAGAGTGAGGGACTTCTTTTCCTGTCATCATTTTGCTATACTTCAATGTATACTTCAATGCTCACTTCAGTTGCTCTTCAATGCAATGTACACTGCAACCCCTTTGCCCACTTCTGCAATTTAGTCTTATAGCAATAGCTTCTAGGTTCATGTAACTGAGAATCTCTGCATTGACTTAGGAAAATGTGGAAGAGAAAAGACAAAACATTTATATTGCTTACAAGGCAACAATGAGAATCCAGTAAAAATCCTCTCCGGGGCATTGTTTTCAGAAATCTCATTATAGTTCAGGCAATCTATTTGTTTTCATAGGACTGATTTACAATGCATGAAGGCTTCATGTTGACAGTACTACAGAGCTATGCTTTAATTTGCTCAAGGTCACACGTGAGATCTGAGGGGAATTTATGAAGTGAACTTTTGCCTCCACTACCAGCTAGGCTCAGGAAAGTAACCCCACCGCTACCTTGCTAGACAAACTCAACACAGAAATGCCCAGCTGTGCCGAAAACCCCGTACTACACAAGCTTTGCAGTATGCAGAAGAGGATTCATCAAAAACACAAGAGAAGGAACAGCTTGCTTCGTTGCCTTCCCCTCACAAACACCCACATGGAGTGTGCTCTGCATCTCCTGCACTTCTTTCATAGCAGCGTTCAATGTTAGCATATTTTTTTAAAACCGTGGAGGATATATACCAACCCTGGATTAAATATTGGGCATTTTTGCAGCATCATGGTTTTTTTCTTAACACAGTTTGACTTAATCCCCTCCAAAGACTTCCCGTTGCCTACTGCACTTCTTGGCTGCCTACTTGAGGGGGAAGCACTGCGAAGGGAGGTCGGTGCTATGCAGGACGGGGCACTCCTGCCCAAGAGCTGCAGTCTCAGGACACACCACCGACCTCAGGGCCATTCCCATAGTTCACCCCTCAGTAACAACCCAATCTACTCGTTATTACATTTCTCACAATCCTCCTTCGCACCACACCATCAAACCCTATATGCTGTCCTGGGAAGAGGCGCCTTCCACCGCAACCTCCAAGGGAGAACAGAGTCCTTCTTCCCCTCACAGGGCGTACTGGGGAACTGGTACCCATTCTTGCCTTCCACCCCTTTCTGAACTACCTTTTCTTTTTCTGTATAGTCTTGAGCATCGTGCTATTATCTCAAAACTTTGTTCGATCAAAGGGGCGGTGTTTAAACCCATTGTGTCCCCTTTTCTTTGCACAGCTGATAGCAACACCTTGCTGAAGGACACACAGGGTGCAGGAAAGCATTTGCTGTAGTTACTACAGGCTGTGAGAAAAAACACTCACAAAAACTGCTACACTCAGCATATTTCTACATCTTGTGAAGCAAACACTCAGGAGAATGACATGAAGCCTCTTGAAGAGAAACAGCCCAAACCTAATTCTTCTCACGCTACCAGACCCCAAACTAGACACTAGATTTTCGACCTAAACTGGATTTTCAGCCTGTTTTCCTAATCAAACATCCTTTCCCCTCGCCAAGGAGGGCGCGGAGCCGGCACCTCAGCGGCCTCCCGCCCGGGGGCCTGAAGGCGGGAAGCCGCACGGCACCTCGGGACTTGTAGTTCTCCGTCCAGGGCGACATGGCGGCGCCGCGGGCTCTGGCGGCTCTTGGTGCCGCGCTCCTCCTTGCCGCTGGCGTCCTGGCCAGCAAGTACTCCCGGGAGGCCAATGAGGGGTTGGCAGCCGCCGGCGCCAAGCGGCGGGAGACCGGGGAGTTCCGGGTGGTGAGGCTGAACCAGGTCTGGGAGAAGGCGCAGCGGGTGAGTGAGGCGGCGTGGGAGGAGGGGGGAGGATGGCGGCGCTCCGAGGGGGTGCTCTGGCAGAGCTCTGAGGGGGGACCTGGGGTCGGGCTTGGCCGCTTCAGACACTCATTCCCTGTCAGCCGCCTTAGGAGATGGGGTGCGGCGGCTGGAGCGGGGGACTTGTGTGTGAGGAGAAACGGAGGCTGTCCGGCCCAGCGTCGTCTCGACAGGCCGCGGCTTGGTGTTGGGCCTCTGGGCGGAGGTGGCTTTTGTTTGGTTTTCAGGCCTGGCTGCTTCTGATGGGCAGCTCAGAGCAAGACCCACACAGCCCCACTCCTTGGGGTTGTCCCCAGGGGGCTGGGAGCAGCGGCGCTGTGTAATGTCTTTCAGGTGGTGTCTCCTTCCCCTCTCCTGCCATATGTATCTGTGTCATGGAAGTGTTAAGCTTCCTGTGTTTAAATCCAGCAGTTAAACCACATGCCCAGGAAGTGGAAGAGAGAGTGAAGTCCCTCTGGTACCATGGAGGATCTGAGACTGGCTCCTGCACTCGCTGGTTGAATGCTGCAGCCTTTTTGTTAAGGAGTGTGATGCTCTCATCTGCCTGAAGGCAGTGGCCTTAGTTCCTGTTTTCCTCAGGACAGGAGCTTACTGCCCAGGAAAGTAAGAAACCCTCCACTTTGGTTGTTATGTCACCTTCATTTATACCAGGTGATGTAGTCACATGCAGGAGGACCAGCAAATGGTAGCACCATTCTCAGATGAGAGCCTTAATTTTGACAGTGATACTTGAGTTTCTGTCACTCTGAGCTAAAAAAATATTTAATTAAAGAAACATAAAAATATTTAATTACAGTGGAAATATTTAATTACAGCTAAGCAGAACAGCTCCAACAGGAGGGGAGGAGCGCACTACACACACGTATTCATCCCGTGAATATTGTGGAGCATGGAAGTTAGGGTCATGGCTGGTAAAGGTTTCGTTCTTTCAGGCAAAAAACTATAGTTAATATTAGTTCTGGATTTCCTGTATCCTGGATAGACATTTCCCAGCCTGAGCTATTGAATTAGAGGCAGGACAACACTGGGTTTAGTCAAAAAATAGAACCCCTGCCATAATGCTGCCTCCCAACATGCCAAAAGAAGATCTCAAAAACAATCCTTCCTTCAATGGGAGAAGGATGGCAAGGGGGATAGGGCAGTGTGTGATGATGAAACTCCAGCTGTGAACTGACAGCTGAAGAAGAAACAACATCGAGGCTAGAAATAAAATATAATGATAGTATTGTCAGTTTCCTTTTATTTTTCCAATTAAAGTCTTTTTTCATTTTCATACCTGGATCTTCTGGAATTCAAATTTAAGATGCTTTATATCATCTATGTTAAGATTCTAAAATGTAAAATGAAGATAACTCTGTCAGAGCAAAGAACTAAGCTTTCGTAAATTCTCTATGTGTGAGCCAGATTTTAGAAAGGCAACACCTGCCTGAACTAAATTTGCCACTATCTAAATTTCACTTTTAAGTACGATTAACACCCAGCCTGTGTTTTAGAAAGTGTTTTTTCAGCAAGGTCTGAAATAAGAGGAAAACTATACCTGTGTGTTTGACCTGCTTTGAAATATTTGGGTGCACCAATGCTGAACTCTCTTTCCTTCATTTTGGCAGCGGTAGAGATAGTACTGAAAATAAAGAACTCCTTTGTTTTGACGTAAAAGATAGATATCACAGTTCAGCATTGCAACCCACAGCTGAATGAATTTCCTTCAGAAAGCCCCGAAATGTTACTTAGTGGGAACTATGAGCTGGCAAGCCAGAATTCCTTCCTGTTTCCTTGAGGTAGGAGGGTTTGTTCTTTCTCCAGCATCTCTTTTTGTAGGCATGTTTTATATAAAAACTTTAAAAAGTGATTTTAATGTGAGTTCTTCTTAGTCAGACCCTAATTCTATAGTTATTTGAACCAATGACAAATATTATGTAGGTTTCACATGGTAAGTGGTTTGGCCTGCTGATCTCTTAACAATCCACTGTGCCATGGTTGTTGCCATTGGTATAGTTCTAGCATCGCTTGTTATCGGGGCTTCCTGGCCATCCCAAAGCAGCAGTGGGCTCGAGAATCTAGGGCATGTTACACCTCAAAAATGTGTAGTAAAGACCCCTTTCCACTCAGAAGCAAGGGTGTAGGTAATGATACTGCAGGTAATGATTGTGGCCAGATGAACAGCAAATGACTTAATTGTTGTAATGTTTCACAGATTTCCAGTGCTTGTTCCCAGAATTGCTAGGTACCTATCTTGGATGTTGTCCTGGTTTCAGCTGGGATAATAATTGTCTTCCTAGTAGCTGGTACAACGCTGTGTTTTGGGTTTAGAGTAAGAAGAATGTTGATAACACCCTGATCTTTTCGGGTTTTGCTCAGTAGTATTTAGACTAATTCAAGGATTTTTCAGCTTCTCCTGCCCAGCCAGCAAGAAGGCTGGAGGGGCACAGGAAAGTTGGGAGGGGACACAGCTGGGACAGCTGACCCAAACTGGCCAAAGGGGTATTCCATACCAAGGGACGTCATGCCCAGTATACAAACTGGGGGGAGCTGGCTGGCGGAGGAGTGCTGCTCGGGCATTGGTGGGCAAGTGGTGAGCAGTTGCACTGTGCATCACTTGTTTTGTGTATTCCCATCCTTGTATTATTATTATTGTCACTTTATTGTTGTTACTATGTCATTATTAGTTTCTTCCTTTCTGTTCTATTAAATTGTTCTTATCTCAACCCTGGAGTTTTACCTTTTCTTCTGATTCTCTCCCTCATCCCACTGGATGGGAGGGAAGTAAGTGAGCGGCTGCATGGTGCTTAGTTGCTGACTGGGGTTAAACCATGACAGATGTTAATATCCAGGCAGCATAAGGAATGAGGAATAAGGAATGAGCATAAGGAGCTTGGGGCTTTGTTATTTAATCATTAAACTTAGCTTTTCAGCTTTGCTTCTAGTTAGTTATTCTAACATATGACTGATGTTAGTAAAGTGATGTGGAGTCTTACCTGTTGACATATTTTCCTGGTGTCATTCAGGGTCCTACATGAGATCATCTTGAAGGAAGCAGTTCTTGAACTATATACTGTAAATTAGCCTATGTATTCACTTCCATGTTACATAAATGGGACAGGCAAGGGGCTTCCAACAGGTTTCAAAGGATTTATAATGTTTAAATGGACAGTTACTTGAGTTTCATACTAAACTGTAATGAGAATCAGAAAAATATTATTGGAATTGGGAGAAATGTGAATAGAATCTTTCTTTTTTCCCTTAAGAAACAATGGGCTTAAGGTAGTTCCTTAGTTTTTATTGAGAGTTTAAAATGTTTGATTGATGATGAGATGTCTCCAAACTTTATGTTTAGAACTTCTGATATTCTTCTCTGGAACTTTTAGAAAACACAAAACTGTATGTTAGACAGAACTAACTGCAGAGAGTATCTAACATAAACTGCATTGTGTAATCTTTTATACAATAGTGTGTCTCTGATGATAAAGTCATAGATTTAAAAGATAGTATTTTCCTAGCTTTACAGTAATTAGGAGCTGAATTAATTGTTATCTAAGTTATTGCTGGTGATTTTTTTCCTGGATTTGCTCAGCCTAACTGCATATTAAGTCCATGCTACTTGAATGCTAACATTAGAGTACAGAACTACTGAGATAATCGGTCATTTCCTTCACAGTTTATAGCAAACTTTTCACTCAGGCTTCCTCCTGAAGCATCAGGGCACAATTCCTGTTGAGCAAAGCATTGTTACTTGGTACCACTGCAGCAATGACATTCTGGCTTTTCGGGTCATCCTGCTCCAGAAAAGCAAATAAGTACATGATTAAATTTTTTTTTACTTCAGCGCATACTAAAAATCATAAATAAAGTGGTTCCTTCTAAGTGCTTAACTGTTATCAAGCAGTTCCCCAAAAGTAGATGGTAAAGACGACAATAGGGATGCTCCTTTGCTTTAGTATTAGAGGGATCAGAAGTTTTAATGCATTCTATAAATTTTATATTTACCTGTGATTCTAACTACTCTAGATTTTAGTAAATTATTTCGGTAAGCCAACTGCAAGATGCAGGAAAAATTTAGTTTAAAAATTAAAATAATTATATTCAGTAGCACAAGACTAATTAATAGGACAGCGTAAGCTGAAAACAGAAACAATAACATGCATAGGTTCCTGAATTCCTGTCAATAGGAATTTAGTGCATTAGCTTAAATAATGACATTTTTCCTAGTTACTTTCAAATAACCTGCTGACGCTGAAATGAATGGCTGAATCTTTTCAGTATCATTCTGATGTTTAAAAATAATACTAAGTTCTGAGTCTGTGTTTATTAAACATACTGCTTCCATACTGAAAATGAGAATTTTTATAATCTGTAATCTTATTTTAATGCCAAAAAAATCCCAACCTTCAGTAAATAATCTTGTCCTAGGACAGATGAGCCCAGGTAGTTCAGAGCTGAATCTGGGCTCCCAGGAGCTGGCTGCTCAGTGGTGGGAGGTAGGACTCAGACAGCTCAGGCAGAACTGTATTGGAAGTCACGCTGCTCATGTTTTTTGATCTCCTCTCTTCTCTGGGCTTTTCCTTACCTCACCTTGTTATTAACATGCACGCACACACACACACAAAAGTTCTAAAGCATTAATATGATTTGTTATATGTCTTTGTTTTAAACTAAAGTGTCTAAAATCTGGAAGTTTGGACGTTCAGGCTCAACTTACAGCAGTGCTGATTAGCCAACTGCATATTAGTCATTGTCTCTGTTCCTGTTTTCTCTGTATTTCACAAAGTTTCGAGCTGACCTATCATTCCTTTAAATTTTACGGGTTTTTTTTTTTCGTAGCTTCAACTTCAATATCTTATCTTTTTGTTCTGTTAAGTGGGACAGGAATACCTCTAGGTTTTGTATGTTTTTAATGCACATAAACCATGTTAAGAAGTGATCTTAGAAAATTTTGCACTTTGATCATAGTAAAAATTGCTGATGAAGTGGCTCTTTGACCTGCAAGGCCATCCTTGTGTCCTGGTAGTCTGCAAAGCCACGCTGACAAATAAAATGTACTTACTCATTATAACTGTATGGTTAGAAGGTGGTCCACAAGAAAGCACATGTGGTGACATGTTGTTTGCAAAATTTGGTCGTTCCTGTCTTTTCTGAATTAGTGAAACTGAATTGATATAATCAAATTTTTTTTTCATTCTTTGTTATTGGTACTGGGCGTTTTTAAGATAGAATCATTTTTAGAAGGCAGTCCCGTTAAAAGTGGGGGAAAAATTCCATTTAAATATTACTTGAAGGAACACCGAAGAAAGACACAAATTTTTAACCCTTACGTAATTTTGCTGTTGTCCAAGTAGCTGAAAAGCTGAGAGAGAAGGCTACATGATCACTCCCTGTTAACACTAGTATGTTGGGGAGCATAGCCGTGTTCATAGGCAAGAGATGTTATATATGCAGTGGGTCATACCATAAGGCCCTTAAATTCAGATGGATACGTAGCATTAGAGTAAAAGAAAAAAATACTGTGCTGTACTGGCTACACATCTGTACTGGCTTCTGAGGTAACACTGCAGCAAGAGATGACTCCATATAACTGAAAGCAAACCTTTCTTTATTCTTGTTAGCTTCATCTCTCTGCTGTGAAACTGGCAGAGTTGCACAGTGATCTAAAAATACAAGAAAAGGATGAGCTAAGCTGGAAAAAACTGAAGGCTGAAGGGCTAGATGAAGATGGAGAGAAAGAAGCCAAACTCAGACGCAACTTAAATGGTAAGGTATATCTTCGCAGAAGGAGTTTAAACTTTGCATCAGACACATGCATGGTTACACACCTGATTTGGGGTTTGAACCATTAAATAACAGTTTGTCTTTCCAGACACAGAGCACACAAGAATTCTTTGGAGGTCAGTAGGGAGCTGCAGGAGGCTAACAGATTCCTTTGCTCCTGATGTTTTCAGAAGAGGTCATTAAACCTGGGACGTCTGTGCCTTAAACTGTTAGCTCTTTCACTGTGAGCTGCAAAATCCAGCCCTGCAAGTCAAAGATGTAGCCAATCTCTCATCTTCCATACACCCATAGTTGGTTCTAATGTTTCTGTATCTTCGATTCCCTTGCAGTCATTATGACTAAATACGGAATGAATGGAAAGAAGGACTCTCAGCTAGTTGATACCAACTACATTAAGGACGGTACAGAAAGTGATACACTAGATGATCCAAGACTAGAAAAGTTATGGAGCAAGGTGAGTAAGGTTTCCAGGAACTGGAGTGTAGGAAATAGAGTTTCCTCATTGAACGATTGTTTGTGTCTTCTGAGAGCTCCCAGACTTGGAATTGAATAGCCTTGCTACTCTGCTTTTAAGAGTGGCCAAGCTGCTGTGCACTGTAGCTCACATCTTTATGCCCTGAGGGCATCCCATCTGCATCCAGGTCACCAGGTACGGCAGGTCCTCTTTGCCAAAGACGACCCTCACATCAGTCTGCATGGAGGGTAAGATCCTGGGTCCACTGAGGAGAAACAGGGTTCCCTTTGTGTGACTGTTACACTGTGTGGTAGTATACCAATGGTTTTCTTCCTGTTTTTCTTATTGTTGTTTCTGGGCTTTTTTGAAAAGATGCATTTAAAATAGAACCATTTCATAGACTGTTTAAAAGTGAAATGTATAGTGGGGAGTGTTAAAAAAGGACTTTGCCAACCTGGTGTTCGAGTGAAAATTTCCAGGATTTGCATTAATGCAAAAAAAATAGGAAGTGTACTGTCAGTCTAGGCAGTTAAAACTGGCGAAGTCATAATCTTCAAAAATTAAATAATTCAAGTTTTAAGAAACAAGTAGTTAGGTGAAGCGGAGAGATCTTACATCATTCTAGTGCAGTGGTAGTAACGCAGAGAAAAAGATTTGCTGGGTTTTAAAATGTTACTGTAACTAGATACAGCTCTGGCCAGGACCATGATGTCACATGCTTTGGGGAACGGGAAAGTGCATTAGACAGAAATATTCCCTAAGCAAAAAAGGGTTCAGGCTGAATAGGTATCAAAAACATTCACTTTTGATCATGCATTTGTCATGGTTTAAGGCCAGCCCAGCCAGTAAGAAAGCACCATGCAGCCGCTTGCTCACTCCTCCCCACCCTGCATCAAATAAGTCACCAGATTTGTGGGTAGCGCTCCAGCTGTCTGAACAGTGCTTCCCTAATTGCTAAAAAGTAGTCCAGTGAGGAACAGATCACTGCAGAGCAAACGCACAGCAGGGATAAAATCTTAACTTGCCAGTAAAGTAAGATTAAGTAAAGACTGTGCTTAGTATCAGGCTGCATTCGTCATGCAAACAGTCCCCTTACAATTGCGCGTGGGGCTCCACAGCCCTTAATTCTGTATTGTTTCCCATGGAATAGAAATGACAGATACTTTTCTGTGATAGTCCATAGCAAGTCTAGCTTTTTAAGTCTGAAACACTCTTCTTTTGACATGATTAAAGGCACCATATCTGTCGATGTCTAAATCCTGACCTCACACTAATATGAAGGGATTTAAAACAAAAGATCTTAAGGGAAAGCTGTTCTTAATAGTTTTCTAAATGCGGTGGGAAGTGGGGAGAAGATTTGGCACTTTAGTGCACTTAAAAGCACTTGGCCTGGAAAGCATAATGAGCTCATGTTTCTTTCAGGCCAAGTCCTCTGGGAAGTTCTCTGATGAGGAGCTGGATAAGCTTTGGCGAGAATTTAAGCATCACAAAGAAAAGATTCGTGAATACAATATTCTGCTGGAGACTGTGAGCAGAACAGAAGGTGCCTGAACGTTTCTCTGATGTTTTGAGATCAGTACAACTCTTCTCTGCCCATTGCCTCCATTGTTTCCAAGTTTCTTTGAAACTCCTGAAGTCTGACATTTCTGTCAGAACTGCTTGCAGATGCTGAAATTTCCAGATACTTGCTGGGTTTAGTGCTGCATTAGCTGCCAAAAATCTTGCCAGCTAAAGAACATGTTGCCATTTCATTTTTCTGATTCTGCCTGCATTTCAAGCAGGGAAGATACCATCAGATTAGCAATGATGGCCATGGTAGTTTGCTTGAAATTATGCAGCAAGTGTAGATCCACTGCTGCAAAATGTGATCCTAAAGTCTGCAGGACGTACATGTTTTATCTCACCAACTGGGAGCCCAAGAGGATATACTTGAATATCCTAGGCACTGAGCTTGGGGTGTATTAAAGCATCGAGGATCTGAATCCAGCTTTCTGTACTAATCCTAGCTAAAACTGTTAGAGCCAAAGTATTCTAAAGCTTATAGGCAGTTTGATGTTTGCATTGTAGAGTCCAAGCTGGAAGCTGCTAGAAGTCATTTCAGCATCAGATGTCCTGATTGGTTCATAAAATGTCCAGGGAAGAGGGCACAGAACTCATCAACCATCCCTATCCCATTTCCTTGGGATATTGCTAACCTAGGAAAATAAGAACATTTCCTTACTAAAATCTTGGCTGGTGGCTAGGAGTTAAAAGGCATTTCTGTAATATCACCGTCCAGAGCACCGAGGGGCATTGATCTTAGTATTGACCTGTAAAAAGGAATTACTGCTTCTTAAAGTATGGTGTTGATGCTTTATTTACACTCAGCTCAAATGCTAAGAACTTACCATCTTTTATTCGCCTCAGATTTGTGGGATTTCTGGAGCTTTTGACCTATCAGGATTTAGCCCACAATCCATAACACTTTTCTTCTTCAACAGATATCCACAAAAATGTTATCAACCCATCTGAAGAGAACCTGGTGAAAGAGGAAATCTTGCATAACAAACACAGAGAACTCAAAGACAAGCTAAGGAGCATCAATCAGGGGTTTGAGCGTTTGCGTAAAGTCAGTCACCAGGGATATGACACAACCAGTGGTATGATACAGTGGGGTTTATGCTTATTTGGGATTAATATCATTTAAAAAAAAAATAAAAATCAGTGGGCAAGTAATAAGATGTAGTCATGGTATCACAGCACATGGTGTGACCACAGTGGGCTGAAGAGATACAGCCAAGCTGTTCTGTTTAGAAGCCAACACTAGAAGCCTAATGAGAGGATAGGGACGACCTGTAAAGAGCATAGTTCTGTCTTCCACGCCCACATGGTAAGGGATATTACACCTTCAGCCCTGGGAGGGCAGGTAAGTGAGACAACATGCAGGGCAAGCAATGCCACTATTCAGTTCCTAGAGGTTTTTTGCTTTTTAAAAAATACTTGCGACAACAATACTATAGTTTTAAGTTAAGTACTTGGATTTTTCTCCATTTTCATCTGAATAGACCTATTAGTAATGCAACGCTTAATGTATCTGTGTATGTATGTGAGAAAGCATGCTCAGCTTTCATAGAAGCTAGGCATAAAAGCATTGTGTCCAGGTTTTCATATAGTGGTATGTGTTTGTTTAGAATTTGAAGAACCAAGAGTGATTGATTTGTGGGACATGGCCAAATCGGCCAATTTCACTGAGAAAGAACTTGAATCTTTTCGGGTAAGTAAAATTCCAATTAGAGCTCTTACAGAAAGATGTTTTCCCACATAAAGAAACAGTTGATGTTACTCTGGGTGAAGCCACTTCTGTATTGCTCTTCAGACACCATAAAAGACAGTCATATTTCTTTCTTAATATTTCAAATATATAAACATGTATGTAACTGGTCATATGCATGGTTCTGTTATAATCAGCAAAATGAAAATTCTGAATCCTGTGAAAGCAAGTGTTGCATATTTTCAGTCTTTGAAAGATCAGGTCCTGCTTGTTTGTTTCCAGTGCACCAGATTTCCCTCTCTTACCCAATGTCTTAATGTAATTATTTCTTTGGGAAGCAGTGTGCTCTATATCCAGCAATTTCCCTCTCATGCCCACCTCTTGCACTGCTAACTTCCTGTGTTGGAGCTGTGTTGAACTGACCCAAAAGTACCACGATAAAGACCACTTTTCAAGGAAATATTATAGAAATTAATTCCCGTGGGGTGCACACTGGTTTTATTTAATTCAGATTACACTAAGAAAATGTTTGGGGTTTTGTTTTTTTTTTCATCTAACTCTGCCTGATCATCAGAATAGATTTTGATTGATAGCCTAGAGACGTAACTCTTCAGGGCTTCTTCATGGAGTTGCATGTGCTTACGATGTTGTCTTGCCCTCCAAGACATGGATAGGGACACCTTGAGCTTCTTTTCCGGATAAGGTAATCAGAGAGTTTTAACTGCCTGGGACAGGGATTGGGGTCTGTCTTTCTTAGATATGAAAGATCCATCTTAAGTCTTTTAACTCACACGCAGCCTGATTCTCATACACAGTGAAAGTTTTTTAATTACACTGATTTCAGTGGCACTGCTTTTAAGAGTGTCAGAGGAAAGCCTGCTGAATTCTGCAACAAGGCTTCTGCTGACCTCAGTGGGACATTTTCATCAGGACTGTACAATTGCACAAGAGGTAAATTTGGCCTTCATATCTGCCCCAATGAAAAAGAAAAACCCAGTTCCATAAGCAGGAACACATATATGCTTATTAATTTTACTGTTTTAGTAGAAATCTTCAGTCATGCAAACCCTCTTCACCAGACCAAACCTGTCTTGTTACTGTGAATGTTGGGACATCCTAACAAAAGTAAGACAGTAAGAATCACAGTGAAACATCTGCCTATTTAAAAAGTCCACAAAAGCAGAATTCAAGAAATCATGTGCTGATTCCGTTCAGCCTTGTTTCAGCGGCTGAAGTTTTGTCTCCTGACTGGCCATAGTACCAACCTTCATAAGGGTTTCATAATGAAGGAAGCAAGTCCTGTTCTGCTGGTACACTATCTGAGAGGAGCAGCTAAAATAATTTATCAGAGTGGTAAAAGCCCAAACTAAGGTCCTGAACAGAGTATGTAAAACAGAGTAGAATGTTATACAGCAGTTTCCTGTCAGAAATGTTGAAAACAAACCCCCGTTGCTCTGAAAACTGAAGAAGATTTATTAGGGTGATGGATTTTTTTATATTTTTAAATTGTCTTGAAATGAGAGGAATTTTGTCAGCCACCTGGACTAAAACACACCAGTGACCAAAATTAAGTGGGCTCTGTCAAGCAGGGGGATTTCACTGTAGGGTCTGAGTTTTTCCGGATGTAATGCATAGAACTGCTGCCATAAGTGGCATAACAATTTGAACTGTTCATATCCTCTTCATAGAGGACGTATCCACAGGAGTGTGCTTTAGTGGGTGGAGACATTACTCATTCTTTGGTCCCCCTTGCAGTGTACCAGGTTATCTGAGGACTGTCTGTGATACATCCCTGACCACCACAGTTAGTCTGGCCGCTGTCTATGGGGCAAACTAAGAGGGCTTTTTGTTTGTTAATTAATTTACCCTATTTCAGATTCATCGTAGCCGACTGCAAACCCAGAAAATGTTTGAGCAGAAAATAGCAAATCCAGGACCTGATCTTGAAAAGAGGCTTCTCTTAAAAATTGTCTCCCTCCCCCCAGTCCACTTTTCTTATGTATAAACTTTTATTTGGTATTCACTGCTATCATCTTCTAGCACCTTACAGTCTCATTTTGAGGACTCTGCAGTGGGACATTTTCAGCACCTGCCTTCAAGATTGAGTGTCTGGGTGGTGATGATGATAATGTATTGTCCAGGCATTCTTAAGAAGCAGGGAACTGAAAAAGCTTTCTGTGCTTGACTTAGTAAAATAGCGTTAGGGGTGTCTTGGCAAGAAAAGAGAGAGGAAGCCTTGGAAAGAAAATCCTGTGAAGCTGTGTGTATTTGTTGTTGTAGGAGGAGCTGAAACACTTTGAAGCAAAAATTGAAAAACACCATCATTATCAGAAACAATTAGAGATTTCACACCAGAAACTGAAACATGTAGAAGGGACTGGAGATAAGGATCATCTGAACAGAAACAGAGAAAAATATGCCATGCTGGAAGAAAAGACAAAAGAACTAGGGTATAAGGTCTGTATAAATCCAGTGTACATACATGTTGAACATTTAAGTCAGTAGTAGAGGGTATGTAGATTATGCAGCACTGATTTTGCGTGCAGTTTGAATGACTTCCAGGCAGGGAGTTTAAGGCACACCTGTGCTCCATGTTTAGTACAGGATACGCATAATTGTTTTTTATAGACCTAATTCTAAAATGCCTGAAATCTCCCTGGTCTCTGCTCTTCCTGTTGTCACATATACTGACAGCAAAATCTGAATATATGATATTGATAATTCATTGTCTTACTAAAATTTGTTTGGTATGTTTTGTTTTTCTGCTAGGTAAAGAAGCACTTGCAAGACTTATCCAGCAGAATCTCTCAAGGTCTTCAACACAATGAATTATAAAAAATTTGTTCTCCTTCATGGGATCAGTCTATTAACACAAAACAGATAATGTGGTTTTTGAACAGGATTTACCAAGGAGTCCTGAAATAGTAAGGATTGAACAGGGTTGTCCTGTAAAAGAATTTTTTTGGTCCAGTTAATTGCCAGTTTTGTATTTGCACTATCAAATTAGATTATTAGATTATGAATTTAAGTTGCACATCTTGGATCATATAAATGTTATGTCTGAATCAAGTAACAGCCTTTGAAATAAGCAGTCATGTCAAAAGGAAAAATATGTGAACTCTCAGAGGATTCCTGCTAGTAAAAAAAAAAAATTAATCTGATAGTCAGGGAAGTTATTCTGATCAATGAAAGCAAACACTGAGGTACAGGAAGTTAAAACAGAGGCCAGAAAAGTGTTTTATTTCAATGCTTGGCCTATTACATTTCCTACTGAAGGTAGTGAAAATGTTTCTACTGACTTTGAGCAGTGGCTCAGAGCTGCACTGTATATGAATCTTTCATGTGAGAGGGGGTGGAAGAGTAAGGAGGGCATGAGTATCGAGGTCAATTCACACAGTTTAGTTACAGACTAACACATCTGGAGTTAGTGAATGTATGTATGTGTACAGTTATCGTGGTCATGGTTGCTTGGTTTTGTTACACTTAGTCATTAAAAAAATCAGAACAAGATACTGGTGAGGCTTGCTTTTTTTTAAATGCCCTCTCATTTAGTGAGAACTAACCAGAGCTGGGTTTTGAGCGTGTTGCTTACTCCTTTAAACTAAAGTTCACTCACACATTAGTTTTTAAGACAGGAGGGGTAGTTTTGCACCACAGGAATGTGTCTCTATGTTCTGAATAGGCAGAAGGCTCTCTAAAGCAGCTTCTCTCTGAGCAACGTATTCTAGTGCAATCCCCAGTAAAGATGATTATTACTTTCCCTTTCAAGACCAGATTTTTCTGTTGTGAGTCAGAACTTTGGCAAACATTAGCCATCTGGGTTGAAATTTTCTATAATAATAATGCTGACCCTTTGTTTCTAAGGAGTGTTTCACATGAAACCGTTTCAGGAACAAGGTTAAGGTGAAGGTCCAGCATAGGTGAATGATTACAGCTGCTTGGTTAAGCTCTGTCTCTCGCACATTGCAGCTCTGTAGTGTGCCGCATGAGGAAGCTGTCCTCGAGGCTCGCTTGCCATACCTGTTCCGTCAGAGATACTGAAGAGATCCATTCAGTCAGAACCAGCCACTCTATATATGATTTATCCAGTTCCTGGGTCCATGTTGGGTTAAAAGTAGTAGGATTCTGTACGTAAAGACTATTTCATAATGTGCAAGTGATCTGAACCAAAACTGTGGTAGCAGTCTTTGAGAATCCTTGAAGCAGTAAGCTCTTTTTTTTTTTTTTTTACATTTTTATGTTAATGTAAGATAACAGCTACTTATATTCCAGAGAATCAGTCCATCATGAGAAACACAAGCTACCATTAATATTAGCAGTCACCTTAGAGATGGTTCAGTTCATCTTGTTTATGGTGTACGTCCCCTTAGGGTGGTAAGCTAAAAAAAGTAAACCCAAAGATAGTTAAAACCCATTTCTGAGAAAACTGGTTTGTTTTTTTCCTAGATGCTACACACCTTTTCTTCCCCAGACTATCACTTTAAGGGCTGTTCAGCCTTCCTTAGCACAAGCAATAGCTGCATTGTCTTACAGGTTTATTTTCATCGTTATATTTTTTCAATTTTTCATGTGTGGAAGGTGCAGACTTCAGTATCTCCTTCAGTTTTCCCTTTGGTAGAGTGAGAAGTAAATCCATGTACCACAGGTCAGTTTGGTGTTTGGTGGCTGTAGCTTGGATGTGAAGAGGCCCACACCACTGGCTGCTGGGTGAAGAATTTGAACACATGCAGAAAATACAGCAGCAGAGGAAAGGAACTAAGCAAAGTGCTGAGCAGTTCCTGCTCAGCAGTCCTGGCTGGGTTGGGCCAGAATGGAAAAGCTTTCACTGAGCATGTTCAGCTACTGCTGCTGTGGGAAATCTGTTGCACAAGGGAAAGCAACGTGAGTGTATCAGCCTACAGTGAAGGCGGGCAGAGTAGCTGTATGCTCTGCAGAGTGTACCTGAAATAGAATATGCTTATTAGATTATGCTTATTGAAGAATTTCTGAAGCATTCTGGAATAGCACAGGGTGCTGGATTCACGGAACACATCACTTGGGTCAGATCAGCAGTAGCAATGGTTGTTTCCAAGTGCAGAGCTGCTTTAGCGCAGGCTGTAAACAGAGGTGGTGGCTGTACCGTGTCTGTACCCACCATGCCGTGACAGTAAGCAGGCTCAAAGGCCAGGTCGGCGTGAGCAGAGAGAACACTGGGCAAGCGCTTCAATGTACAAGAGACTGACAAAAGATTTATGTGTCACAGTAATTTCAAATTAGGAACAAGTCAGATCATCAGTGGCAAAGTTTGGAGACTGGGGTCACCACAGTCACCTCGTGTTAGTTATTTAACATAGCTGTTAATGAATCATCAGGCCCAAAGATTGTTCACGCAGTCCTAGAGAAGAAAAAATATTAAACAGCAGTGGTTGCTGCCCCTGAAGCAAGCTTCCTTCCGAAAGAGTCTGTACCTGAGTTGAGTCTGCAACAGCACAGAGAAGACAGTGCACAGGCTAGTGAGGTGTAAAGTCTGATTTGACGCGTGTTTCTATAGTCTTCACCTCACATACATCAGCATTTGTACACATCAGTTAATTGCTGCCATTTTTAAGCCTCCAAAGACAATTCATATGGCCAAAATAACAAGAGTGGGTAGTCTTTGAGACATTAAACATTAAAAAAATAGCTTGAGTCACCACTCTTGTGTTTCTGTGAGTAGCGACAAAAATTCAAAGCCAAGAAGAAAAGGTATAAATGAAATATGCCTACAGTCCTGCACTTAGTGAAAGGTGAACAGTGGAGTTCACAGGGGAGCCTGCATGGAAGAGACACCTGAATAAACTAACAGCTTTTAAACAGTGGTTGAACCTTCTCTTCCTCCTTAATTGGTATTTTATCTGATCCTTTTGTAACTTCAAATTACCAAGTTTTTCAAACCACTCTGAGAAACAATTTGAAATAGAAAAGTAGGAGCAGAAGAGGGAGGAAAGAACTGTATTTATTAGGGGGAGGAAAAAAAAAAAAAGATCAGAACATTTTATGCTTTATACAGTCTAAAATTCTGCCCTGAAAAAGAACATCAATTTAAATAAACAACGTCAGTGATTTCACATAGGACAGATTTTTATTTATTAAACAGCTTGGGAGTGGAAATGAGAGGGAAGTAAATACACAAGGCATTAAATGCAACAAAAATAAGCAAGTCTTTCTTAAAATGAACACTATGACCTACATGCTGGTGGAGTTGCTCAGATCACATCATTCTACCAAGACAAGTAAGGAACAGCCACTATGGCAGACATATTGCTGTAATGATATCCCCTCTACCCTCCCAAGGGATTTTGACACCTAGTGAATCGGGCGACAGCCAGAGCATCTGAATTCACAGAGCGGTGATTATTTCCATTTTGCAAGCTGGGGTGCCGTCTGACCTGCCAGTAGTGACCCAGCTCCTGCAGGTGGGGATGTCTCCCAGCACTCCGGAGCTGATGGAAGCAGGACCCTCGGCAAGGCTCTCCTGCCCTGCTGCGTGCGGGGCTCCCTCCGCGGGGCTCCCTCCGGCCAGGGTAATGCGGCTTTTGCACAGAAGGTGACCGGGAGCGAGAGCCAGAGAAACCAGCGTAGCTTCCAGGGTGTGGCCGCCTCAAGAGCTGGTCGTGGCTGAGTGTTCAGAAGGGCTTCGAGCCCTGCCTGGAGAGCAGAAGGCAGCTCCCAGCTCAAGAACACAAAGCACACCGGTGTGTGCGCTGCCTAGACCCCAGCACACAGGTTTTGCAGCTCTGCGTAAGTGGGCATCTCGCCCCGCTGACCCTAGGCCTAGCCTAGGGAGCTGGCAGGGGCTCTAACGTCATATTTTCGATTCTGCCATTTATTCAATACGTGAGTTTAGGTGAACTGGTGCAGTTATGCTCCATGAAAGAACATAGGTGCCCAGCCAGGATCCAGCATGCCACAGTGCCCAGAAACTGGAGCACCGATTGCACTGGGAGACAGGCTGCTGAGAGCTCTGCAGGCCCTAACCCAGGATGACGTGTCAAAAGCCCAAGTACAGTGTTCAGCTCAGGACTAACTGGACAGAGGTAACACAGTTCACGTGCTCGGTTCACAACACACTGAACATCCACAGACCTTCCCTGTCATCGCTGGGTGCTGCTTCAGGCAGGTGTTTGGGTCTGGGGTTGGTTTGCTTAAAAAGGTGCCATTTCACATACAAAAATCTGCCAGTAAGTGGCAGACAGGCAGTTCTAAAATATTTTTTAAATATAATTTTACTTTCCATAGCATTTAATTAGGATACAAGAAATAAATAAAAAAGTCATGAAATACAAGTCAATAAATAGAATAGACCATTGCTCTCAGTACCAACAGACCTACCCTTGTAACAGAGAACAGGTAGCTACCAAAGACAAGGACTGCATTTTCCATATATGCTATATTACCTAAGAAACTGCTTCTAAATACCAGAATCAACATTTCCAAATGCAACACGCAGTTAACGTGTATTTCAGGCCATTCACATAGCACCTTTGGGGAAGCAGGTTGTTTAACTACAGAAAGGAAAGACACTATGGATTTCTTTTACGAGTATACACAGCCATAAAATGGAAGCGTTCATAAAAACTGTCCACTTGAGCCAAAATAAATTTATAAAATTTCCTCCGCAGTAAATATTTCAAGTTGAGCCACATTTGGTACAGAACAATTGCAACCCAAATGCTTTTATCCCTAGCCCTTAATGCACTTCTTATCCAAATCTTCACGTGTATTATCCCACCACTGAACAAAAGAGCACTCTTCTAAATCAAAAAGAAAACAGTACACAAATATTGATGCTTAACATGAGAAGGTAAAAACAACGGATAGGTTAATATAACAAGTAGATACTTTGTTCCTTCACTGATGTGGTAACTTACCAGAAAGCTGCACACATCCATTTTAATAAAACTAATCATTTTCCATCTCAAAGGTTGCCAGTCAATAACTGGTCTACTGTAACTTAAACCTGGTGATTTCTATAGGGCAAAGTAAGTGCTGAATCACTTTGAAATAAGCCTCCTACTAAAATAATAGGCTATTTAATGTTCTGCAATTGTAATTTTCCAGGCAACTTGCTTTAAAGAGGGAAAGGAGCTACATTATGTTAAGAAGAAACACACTGAGAACTGGAAACCTGCATATGAAAGCCAGTAATTTGCAGTGCTTGGTGCTAGATCCGGAGTCCAACCTCAAAATTCAAATCTCAGTTTCTAATTCAAGAAGACATTTGAACCAGTACCATTAACTAAATGGGCCTCCAATGGGGAAAGAGTCCATTCTCCAACCTCAATTCAGACTCAAGTCACAGTGTAAAGACTGTTCATTCATACCAGTTCCTGGGCCCCTTGACAATCTAGGGTTTTTTTTTTTCCATTTTTGAAGTTCAAGAAAACAAAGAGGAGAAGAGCTATGTGCAAATGTGGCATCTCCGAAAGAAGAGACTTCCACGGCAAGAGCTTAGGAATCGGGGATTACTGCTCATTTCACTTCAACAGCAGACCGCTGGCAGTGGGAAATGCACTAAATTTCTCCCGATTTTTGTTAGGAATTTTTCAGGTTATACCTTTTTCCTAATCTGTACCAAACTGACACAGATTCCTACACAAAACCCACATTCCAACAGGCTGAACACCTTCCACACGTAAATGCAGCCTGGAGCACTCTAGTTACCCTTCCCCAAGCCCTTCTTCAGGCAGCCAATAACCACAGTCTATACGGGATGCATATGTCAGACAATGTTTGCATTAGCCTCAGTTTGCTGGTGTCGCCTAACCCTTACCACTGATCGACTGTTTCAGGTCTTGTGCAAACTGACTCTTATTCCCCTGCAGAGGAATGAGCTTCGCAGAACTGCAAAACAAAGTTTTAATTCATGATTATATTAATTCAGGAGAAGAACATGGTTTTCCAGAGGTGTTCTTAGGAATTATTTTCCTTCTCATTTTATTGCCATCTGTATAAACAGCTATGCTAGGCATTTTGAAAGAAAAAAAACAGCCTCTGTAACCAAATAGGACAGTCAGAAGTCCAAATAAAGTACCGCCGCAGTACACATCTCTGATGACAGAAGAGGCGAGAGCGTACTCAGCCACATGCATACAGTGAGAATAAACGTGAATTCTCTTGAGCTCCTTCAAACCAAGGAACAGCACAACTCATCCTGTTCAGCTTTGACCGCTTACAGCTTGCCAGTGACACAGCAGAGACAGAGAGCAGGGGTAGGCAGTTCGGCTTTTTCACGTTGACAGCCTTGCTGCTTGGCCACCTTATCCAGTTGCTTATGGCTCTTCCTGCGCTGCTGAGGGCAAGCGCCGTGCTGACGCGCAGCGAGACAGGGTTCCCGTCACAGTCCAAGCAGAAGGTGTGGCCAGCTGCAGGCTGTAACTTGCACCTTGACAGTTCCCCAACCACACGTACAGCAGCGAGAGGGTCTGAACATGTTAAATGTCGTCAACGTAAAGGAGGGCTTGGCCAGCGGTACGCACACTGAAAAGAGTATCTGGTGTCAGCAAAGCCCCAAAAGCAGCCCACCTAGGACTTCAGTCACTGCAGGTAATGCATTCTCACAGCTGTCACTCGTGGTCGCTAGTATCGCGCATTCACCGTAGACAGCACAGAGATGGCAAAAAAATCATCTAAGACCAGTTCCTTTGGCTTTCAATAGACCTGATCCATCTCTAGCAAATCTCCCAGCTATTGTAAGTAACACTGAAGGCAGAATTAGGTGCACCTTCATGTCAAGTTAGGGTGCTCTGTCTTTCATAGCAGGGCTCAGCTCCCACCATCCCTCACCCAACGTACATACTAAGCTTTCCTATACTTTCCGGAGGGGAGGAAAATCCAGACATGGAGGATAATTCTGCCCAAGGTCTAGACCGTATATAGTACAAACTTGAACCGTTTGCATGACCATGCAAAGACAATGACACACACGCTGTCACACGTGGAGCGTGACAGTCGTCTGCTTTAGAACGGGCACCGGCGTTTAACCATCCTACAGTTTCCACTTCATTCCTGGTACAGACAGTGCCAGCACGTCTTCTGTTTGACTGAGGACACAGCCACAACCTTGGCCTGTTCCAGGAAACTCGCTCCCTTGCTGCAACCACGCTGGGTACAAGAAGCTACGATCCAGCCGGCCGGTCTCCAGCACTGGCCCAAACTACATTTTACAGACTCATATACTCTTCTGCCACCTTGTTGCTGCTCTTCTGCCAGTACAACAGCTGGCAAAGGACAACTGTTGCTTTCCAGCTCTCTGCTGACACCTACCTACTTCTCCATCAAATTCCCAGTGCGGATTTTTCCTGTGCTTCCCAATTTGTGTCCGGTAGTGCTGACTGTTGGTATTAAAAGGACAAAGCGTTACAGCAGGCAGAGGCAGGCCACGGGGTACATCTTCCAACTGTAGCAGAGATGTGGATGCGTGATGAATTGAGCAATTCGTTACATAATAAAACTTTGGTATCCAAAGGCCAGATTCCTTTCCGAGCATGCAATCTGCTCTATTTTCTGTATATGAACTATCCATAAATTGCCAGCTCAACCCACAGATGAGTAAAATTTAACTTATACAATAGCAGATGCTAAGGCACTTTTTAAATTTTTTTTTCTTTTTTAGGGATTTCACAACAGTATAATGTAATGTAGAGACAAATTACTGTCATGCCAAATAGGCTTTCTGATCCCACCCCCCCCACTGCGCATTCCTCAAATAAGTTGACACTTATTATTTCAGTAAAACGGCGGTGTTACATACGCCTCTGTGTACACAGTGGGATAATAAATCTGAATTATTTCTAGGTGCTTTGATGCAGACGAATGTTTGAAAGCAAGTAGGTTTTAAAGTTAACTTTCACTCATCCTAAAGTTTTTACTAAACTCAATTGCACTTTCCTAAACCTGCCCACTGTCTTCTAAAGCTATTTATTGTATCAGAATCCAGGATGTGAATTACATGTATTTTCCTGTTGCTTGAGTTCCAGCCTTTCAAAGAAAAGTCCATAGGAGAGTTGTTCCTCATCTGTAACCAACTCATCATCACTGTACTAAGCCTCAGAGTGAGGCTACCCTGAAGCCTGTCATCTTTAGAATAGAATAAACTATTTCAGTTGGCAGGGACCTACAACGATCACCTAGTCCAGCTGCCTGACCGCTTCAGGGCTGGCCAAAAGTTAAAGCATGTTACAAAGGACATTGTCCAAATGCCTCTTAGACACTGACAGGCCTGGGGCATCGACCACCTCTCCAGGGAGCCTGTTCCAGTGTTTGACCTCCCTCTCGGTAAAGCAATGCTGCCTCATGGCCAGCCTGGACCTCCGCTGGCGCAGCTTTGAGCCAGTGCCGGCGTCCTGTCGCTGGGTTCCAGGGAGAAGAGCTCAGCACCTCCCTCTCCGCCTCCCCTCCTCAGGGAGCTGCAGAGCGCCATGCGGTCGCCCCTCAGCCTCCTCTTCTCCAGACTAGACAAACCCAGCGTCCTCAGCGGCTCCTCACGGGACGTTCCTTCCAGCCCTTCCACCAGCTCGGTTGCCCTCCTCGGGACACATTCAGGGACCTTCACATCCTTCCGAAATTGCGGGGCCCAGAACGGCACGCAGCGCTCGAGGTGAGGCCGCGCCAACGCTGAATGCAGCGGGACGATCGCCTCTTTTGAGCGGCTGGTTTTGCTGTGGTTGAGGCACCCCCGGGCGCGGTTTGCCCTCTGGGCTAACGGGCCACGCTGCTGACCCGTCCTGAGCCTGCTGTCGGCCCGCGCCCCCAGATCCCTTTCTGCAGGGCTGCTCGCCAGCCGCTCCTCTCCCCATTTATGCTTGTGCCCGGCATTACTCCCTCCTAGGCACAGAATCTGGCCCTTGGACTTGTTAAATTTCCTCCCATTAATCATAGCCCAGTGCTCCAATCCAACTAGGTCCCTCTGCAAGGCCTCTTGTCCCTCAAGAGGGTCAACAGCACCTCCCGGTTCGGTATCATCAGCAAACTTGTTAATGGTGCGTTCAACTCCTGCATCCAGATCCTTGATAAATACATTGACCAGAACCGGACCCAGGATGGAGCCCCGAGGAACGCCGCTGGTGACCGGTCGCCAGCCAGATGTACAACCGCTTGAGCTCTGCCCTTCAGCCGGTTCTTCACCCAGCGCGCCATGAACCTGCTCATCCCACAGCCGGACAACCTCTCCAGAAGGATGCTGTGAGGGACAGTATCAAAAGCCTCACTAAAATCCGGAAAACTATATCCGCCACCTTCCCCTCATCCACAAGGAGGGTGACCTTATCACAGAAGGATACCCGTGTTGACTGTGCCTGATGATTGCATTGTTCTATAAATGCCTTTCAATCATACTCAGTATGATGTTCTCCATAATTTTTCCAGCAACTGAGGTTGGACTAACAGGCCTGTAGTTCCCTGGGTCTTCCCTCATGCCCTTCTTGTAGACTGGAATAACGCTGGCTAGCTTCCAGTCAGCGGGGACCTCCCCAGACTCCCAAGACCTTTGGTAGATGATCAAGAAGGGACCTGCCATAACATCCGCTAGCTCCTCCGGTACTCTGGGATTAATCCCATCAGGCCCCATGGATTCGTGAACATTCAGCTGATACAGCTGGTCAGGGAAAGCATGAAATTGAACTCATCAGAACCTGTGACATTTTTTAAAAAATGGCACTTTTCGTTAAGTCCACTCACATACACTGAAAAGACACATTTGCAGAGCTACCTCTGACAAATTTCCCTTTAATAACTCCTAATTCTTCCATCCTTACTCTGCTTTGTTTGTTCTTATTGCTGTATGATGTTAAATTAACATTTCCTTTCAACCTAGACTGCAAAATAATGTTTGTATGACTGGCCAAATGAGAGCTGAGGATCTTGCCAGATAAAAGATGACAGAAAAATATAACAGCGCTGTCATCTGAAAAAAATGCATAATTTTAACAGAAATGAGCACCTAGTAACCCATAAAATTCTGTGTCTTCTTCCTGTGGTCGTTTTAGCAACAGCATGTGTGCTTTCCCAGATAAACTAGAAAAGGTACTTACCAAAGGGTACATGTTTCAACATCTCATAAAAAAAACTAATCACTCATAATTCAAATTTGAGTATCATTTTCCAAGCTACACTACTTAAAACTGTTTTGTTTACAGCAGAGAGGAAAACAAGGAATTTTTCCAAGCTATTTGCTAAAAACAACTCTTGGGGCAGATTTTCACACACATTTAGATGCCTAAAGACACCTACTGGTATTTTCCACCATTAGGTGCCGGAGTGCCATTAAAACGCAGACAGCTATTTGCATTGTTGGGCAATTAAATGCCTCCAAACTCCAGCCCCCCATCCAGCAACACATGTTAACTTGGAGAAATTCCCTCACCCAAATACTTGCATATAAAAATGTTCCATAACAGCTTATGAACAATGCCATAAAACCCACTGAAGTAGTAGTTACATTCGGCAGTAACCTACTGAGTAGGACTACCAGGAAGAAAGGGGTACGTACCGAGCGCACTAACGGTTGTGCCCAAACACTGCATTTGCTGACAGTGTGTTTTCTTATCACTGAGAGCACTGCCCCCCAAACTGGCACTTCTGCCATGTTGACGTACTTCAAGAACATCTTAGGGAAGTATCAGCTGCATCACATTGTTTTGTTCTTTTGGTAAATGATTCCTCATACTTCTGGTAAGGGCAGGAGGAGACCTGACTCTGGCAGAATGGTAAATTAAAAATGAGCAAAGCCTTCGTTTTTACCACCAGAGGTTACAAGTCGCATTTATCTCCAAAAACATGGGAGACCTTTGGGGTTTTTGCAAAGAGCTCTGAATCTGGAATCATCCTATAGCAATCACAAACTGTATTTTATATCACTTATGGGCAAGTTTTATGCAAGACGTGTGAACAAACCCCTAACTATTTGTACATTAACAGCAGTACTAGAGTTAATTCTTGGAAGCTACATGGTGAGCACAAGCCTGCTCATAGGATTATGCTTTGACTTCCATTTTCCCCAGTTCACTACTGGAACTTGAAAGCACGTTATTTTATTTATTTAGGAAAAACTTTTCCATTTCTGTGAGCTCTTATTGTTCAAATGAGAAAACTTTAGTTTCTTCAACAGAAATGTCAAGCCTATAACTTGACAGGGAGGCTTGCGAGGTACTACAAAACCAACAACCAACCAGTTTTAACAGATGCAACAGTAAGGTTTGGCCTCCTGCTTCACCATCCTAAATGTAATTTAGTGTAATTTAGAATATGAAGTGAATTTTAAAAATAAGTTAAGTCATCTGTTCTGTTTGTCCTATTCAAGTGAAGTAAAAAAAAGAGAAACAGAAGCCTGAAAAGTAAAATACTTTCTTTGTGGAAAGCCTTATAGGATAAGTATGTTGACATTAACAAAGGCTATAAGTAAAAATTTATATCCAGCCACCCAGCTAATCCTCGCTGAAGTTACTATGACATACACAAATACATGTGCACAGAGAACCATGTGCATGCATGGATTCACAGCCCTGTTCAACCTGAAAAATATATTTTTGAAATTGTGACTCCTCCTCTAAGGTCAGCAGCAACCTGATGACTATTGTGTCAAATCTTTACCCATGCTGCAAGTCCAGAATTCAATGCAAGCAATTTTGAGCAACGTACAGGAAGGCAGCCTTTGTAGGGAACCTGGGCAATATATTTTCCTGGTAAATATATTTTTACGATAGAAATATTGCGGTTTCACTATATATCATGACGGAAAACACTGCATTTCAGTGCAACAGGCAAACTATGCTCATTTTAAATATTAAACATAAATAGGCACATAGCAAGAGATTTAACCCTGCAAGTCCTCCAGTAGAGGATCCTTAATTGAACAGCTGTTCAGTTAGATAAACCCTGTCCTAAGGAGCTGTAAGTCCAGGCCATTCCAGTTGTACTGAATATGCATTTACAAAGCGGATCCACACTGTCCACTTGTCAAATAAGAAAAATCTTTTAAACTGGGAATCTCATAAGAAATATTTCTTTTCCCTTCAGAAATGTGCTAGGCTGGTAAACAGAAAAGTACATCTCAGCACAGGACAGATGACAATGGCAATTGTCAACTCTCAAACACATTTTTATTTATTTGAGAGATTTCTGATATTCTACATTAATATTAAGGCTACATTCAAATAAATGTATAGGTTAAATTCTGCCTCAAAATCAAACACCCACCTCTCATTCTAAATCACTTAGTGAAACCCTCACTGGCACAAAACTTCCACTCACCGATATAAATTATAATGCGTATCTGAAAAACAAAATTGGGTTGTGACATTGTATCTTAAGAGGACACAGTTAAAAAACCATCATACCCAAGATATCACTCCCGATAACTTCTGGAAGCCAAAGCTGATACATTATCACAGGCCAAAATTTTGTTTTTTTCATAAGTACACTGCCTTGTTAGTCTAGTGTCACTGCCGTAACATTTTATTTAAATAACATTTTGTATCAGGACAAATACACAGAACACAAGAATTACATAGACAATGCAACACAAGAAACTAAGTCAAGTTTTGAATCATGTAATCTCACTGTACAAAAGCAAGATGTTACAGCCTTGTGGATAAGCCTATATTACAAGATAACATCCTGTTGTGCCTCAATTCTGTAGCATCTCTGAAGACATCATCCTCTTACACAGAACTGGTTTTATGCTATTTAGGGACAGCAGAGAATTATTCAATGAACATTTTAGATTCAAGGTGGATGATCTGCTTTTGATGCTCGTTTACATTAAGGATAGTTTCGGAGATAGAAATAAAGGACTCCATCTTCAAAAGTGAATGTTTCTTTTGAGTACCTTAATTTTAAGATATTCTGCATGAGACACCTGAGACCTGATTTTCAAAGTGATCCAAACGTTCAACTCCAGCAAAATTGCTAAGAATTACAAGTACTCAGCAACTATGAAAACAAAGCCTATGGTTTGACATGGTTTTTAAGAACAGAAGCACCCAAAATGTCCCTTTACACTACTTTGGTTTACAGACATAATTAAATTAAATAATTCGTTTGTGTGTGCTCTTGTCTGTATGCATACATATATGCATCCCTGACACTGCAGCTTTTAAAATCTGAGCAAATTTAGCCAAAGCTGCAGAACTCTTGGTGAGGTATAAAACTGAATTACCCATAGGTAAAGTTAAGCATCTCCATAAATAAGCTTATAAATTGAACAAAACTGTGCCTGCAAAAAATCAGACACTGAATTTTCTTGCTTTTGAAAGAGTCCATTAATATATTAATAGAGGTTTTACATATTTTATACACTCAGATATATACATATATTTTATAAGTAATGTATGCTTACATACATACATATGCACACATGCAAACATATGTGTACACTTACCACTCACACACTCACATTCCCTTATCTGCACACATTCAAGTTCTTCATTTTTAAAGAAAATGCCACCATTTAATAGACACTGGAAATGATTCCAGGTTTTCCAGGATTCTAGAATTATAGAAAAAGGTAACTTACATGTGTCATTGCATATGAAAAAAAATCTGAACTTTACAACTAAATTAAAATAAAAAGAAAGACCACACACACCCCTCATGCTACCAGCTTTCCAATTAGGAATCAAGATATTGGAATGAATCTGGTATAAATGCAATAAGCAATGGCAGCATTTTGTATGAGGTTTTTTTACAATAATGTGAATCTTTTGGAAGACAAATTAGTACCAATTCATGGTGAGCAAAAAGTTCTTTCCTAGACAGGTCACTGTTGAGCCCCTTTTTTCTTCTGCTCTAGCTCCTGTAAGCGTTCCTCCCGGCACTGAGCATGCTGTGTTCCCACTTTGTGGGCTGTCTCGGTGGCTGCAATGTCAATCTGTGCGTATCGGGATGATCCACTCCCTGAAATACCAAATGAAATCCTGTAAAAGACTACACCACTCATATATTCCTGGGTAAAACTGACCCAGGGTTAAGCTATTGAGACACTTCCACAGATTTCCTAGATGATCTTGGTCTGGTCTTAAAGCAAGCTCTATAAAGGGAGTAAGATGATAACCACAACTAAAAAAAAACTCAAAAGCTTTGTTATCTATGTTTTTTACCTGTCTGGTTTTCTTCAAATAAGCAAATGAACCACTTGTATTTCTGCCCCAGGTTTGAATCTCCACCCCTGCTCCTCCCAGCAGAAGACAAAACTGAACTCGGATCTGCCACTTCTGGGAGGCTTCATCAGCAGGCTGCTAGTCAGTAAATGAGTAACATCTGGTATTTGAAAATAAAACACCTTTGGTAGGGCAGCTGGCAGGGACACTTCTTTGTCTGGATTAGGCACCCTCTGAATGTTTACCAGATCCACCACCCTCTGCCTCAGACAGAATGAGAATTTAATTGTCATTAATTTCAGTTATTTCAATAACATCAATTGGCAATAAGGGAGATAAAAGCTGCTCAGTCTGTTCCAGAATAAAATGGTTCTGTATAGTTGCAGACATGCAACTCTAGAGGCTGGGAAAACTTTAGTATGAAAAATAAAATATTTATAGTCATTAAAGGCACCATCAAAGTTGTACAAGTTGAGCTTGGGAGGGTGGTTGACATTTAGGAAAGTTTATGGCAGTTTATGGAATTCGGCTCCTCATTCTTAATGCCTTAGTTCACTGTCTTTAAGATGAAGATAAAACATTGGTTTTACATCTCAATGCGATCTTGTCCAGAGAACTACATTAAAGTCTGGGAAAAGCTTTGAATTACTTAACTAAAGCCATACAAACATCCACAAAAAAATGATGGGGAAAGTGCTAGCATTTCTAAATTAATAAAATAGCTGAAATTAAAAGTATGAAAATTAAAATCTCAATAGTTGAAAACTATACATGGAAAACACATCAATACTAAATGTGAGCAATTAAATGTCAGATCCTGATTAGGGGCTTTCTGTAAGGAGGAATGCATCTCTAAATGACAATACATGGTAGCTATATTGCATGTTCATGTGCTAATTGTCCAAGTTAAGCATTAGAAGTAAAATACTCAGATTCAGACAAAAGAATAAAAAAAAAAAAATCAAATACTTGGGCTGGCTTTCTCTCTGTAGCACTTTCACACACCCTCATAGACAGCAGATAGAAGAACACTATGTTCTGTTCTTAAGCATTTGCTGCATGGCTCCAGAGTCAGTATCTTCAGGAGCAAGCCCTGCACACCTACACCCACAGCCCTGTTTCTGAAGCCAAGCAAGAAAAATTAAGTGTAGTCCTAATACGTGCGAAGAAAATCTTGAGAACACGAAGCAAATTACTGTCTGTCAAACTCCACAGACACAGAAACGTTCACTTTAGAAGGAATGCACATACAAAGCACCTGTCAGAGGAAAGCAATGTCTTATAGAACCTCATTACTCAAAATCTTTTCCAAAAGAGTTGGCAATTACAAGAACTGCCTCACAAATGAACAGGGTTCAACTCCTCTGTTAGCAAGAGCCTATGGGTAGATGAGAAATTAAGATTCCCTGTACCCCACACATTCTGCATTACTGCATCCTTTGCTGTTTAAATAGTATTATAGACTTCCTTACCTCTTATGCTCGTGCTATGTTCTTGAAGTTCCAATTCCATGTAATGAAGCTGTTTTTTGGAAGTAGGGCTGACAGGAATATTAACATAGGTGGCTGTCTCACTGTGGGGTCGATCTGATGCAGGGACATCAGCTGAATAACCTACTGCCCCTTCTAAAATAAGTAACATGTTATTAAAGACACTGTTTGCAATGACCAATGACCCATTTCATAAAAATGTATTGTTCCGTCAAATGTTCTGAAACCATACATTCAGCAACAACAACTCATCTTGCCAAACAGTACATTCCTCAGTCGTAGGTGGGACATGAGAAGACTAAGGTTCCTACAGAAAAAGATCCTGAGAGACTGATCAAGTCAGGATCTATGCAGAAGACCACAGACCACTGCCAGTGATCTCGCTGTGTTGTGACAGAAAGCAAACACTATGCAGAAATTTTCAAACAGAAGCAATGTATGCAACACTGCCTCACAAGGCTTTCGGCTCTAACTCAGGTTGGTAAAGCCTTACATGAAGAAATCTGTTCTAGGAAGATGTGAACTATTATATCATCTGCAAAATCACTAGAAGTTCGGAAAGTATGTCCCAAAAACAGGGACTGAAGAACCATTTCAAGCAAGAGGAAGGCAAGCTTGAGGAGACAATGTTGACAGCTTCCCTGTACCAAGTTGAAAAAGACAGGAATGATGCCAAGTGGGGACAGAACAAGTAATAAAATACTTCAATTGCAGGGGAAAAGTAGAAGATTAGACAGTGGGAAAACCTTTTTAATAGTAAAGATCACAAGAACACTAGAGGAAATCCCACAGAGGCTGAAGAATTTCTGTATCTAGAAATTTCTAGAAGAGAGAGACTAACACCTACCAGGAAACAGTTCTCTATGGAAGATTCTGACTTAAAGACAACCTTTTCATCTACTGGCTGAATCTCAAGACCTCTTCTAGCCCTACTTTCAATTATTCTAATCTTGTCAGAAGTGAAACTAAGAAAGAAGGTAGAACGTTAATGTTCCATTCACTGGCCAACCAGGCATTCTAGCTTTCAATCCCTTCCTGATATCAGGCACCTACATCTAGTTTTTCAGCCCATGAATACCAAAAGAATTCCCAGAATTACCTGGGCTACAGGAGACCCAGATACAAGTCTCTATTCCCTCTGTGCTTGGGCAAGACTTTGAGTCACATTCTCATTGTCCTACGCAGCAGGATGGTAATCACCTGCCTGCCCAGTCCAGTTGAAGTTCTTATGCTTAAACACTTCCTGCTATTACATCAGTTTGGGACAGAGGAGTGCAGAGGCAAAAATAGTATCACTTTCATGTTCTCCCTTTCCCTGAAGTTCTCCCATTAAGCCCTTCCTTGTCCTCACATACAACTGGTATCAAAACTTTATTTGTCCAAATCACTGCTTTTCTTTTCTGCCCATTCAGACACTGTTGAGAGGTGAATGGAAAATAAGTAGGTGATCAAGGCTTTTTGGAGCACAGGAGAGAATGACTTCTTATATCCAACCAACAGCAGCTGTGAATAACCGTTAAGGGGAACTTTTTCTTCTTCTTGGACTGTATTATGAATAGCAGAGGGAGCTCATACAAAGTTGGGCAACAGCAAGAGTAGTCAGAGGCTACAGAAGGTTCCAGGATAATGGAACCTCTCCAGGCTTAAGCTATTTAAATTAAAGGAGTCTAGTATGCAGTCCAAAATTTTAAAAGCCTGGAAAGCTGGCCAATCTTCTGACAGATTTCCATAAAGAAAACACAGGAACATCCACGAAAAAAACAAACATTTTTCTGACGGTCAGACTTCAAGTTGTTGTTCCAAAGCCAGTCATTAGGAACAAAATGAAAAAAAAAGAAAAAAAAATCAAACAGAAGAAATTTCTGTATCTTCATCAAACATCATTCACAGAAATTATTCTCAGTTATTCTGTCTAAAGTATTTCAAAGGAATTTGGCCTGACTGTGCCAAAAGGGATTCAGCAGAATGGTAGCACTGAAAACCTGCATCCCAAATAGTTAAAGGTGTAAGCAAATAAAAATCTTAAGGACTGATAGAGTAATGAACAGTCATGAAGGGAAAGATAATTTTTTACGTCTTTCTATACAATGTTAAAGTGACATAGCAGGAGTTTAAGTGAAGTGTCCTCAAAGCTAACTAGCAGGAAAACTAGCAAACTTCTTTATAGAGCTAAACAGTTGAAATGTTTCAGGAAGCTGAATGTCATACCTGATGCAGAGAAGCCAAGTGATTTTCCTGAGAACTAAAAAAACACACATGGAGAATAATATATTAATTGGTAGGGCTTTGTGCAAGAAAAGCAAAAGAAACCCACAGAACAATGAAACCCCTGGCAACAGTCAAATATTCTTCTCAAATGAAAAAAAAACCAAACCAAGAACAAAATGGGCAAACTGGAATGGAGGGAAAGGAAAAGTCTTCCATTGTTTGGTCAGTGCTGTCTTAATAGAAACTGTGCCTTCTTTGTAAACAGAAATATTTGGCTTTTCATTTTTCCTTCAAATAAGAAAAAACTAAAACTCATTAGACACTACAAACTGGCTTATATTTGTTTGAAGAGAAAGGTTTATTTGAAAAGCACAAGACAGTTAAAAGCTCCTACTAAGAAAACAAGGCACACACAGAGAGTCATGGACAAAGACAGTGCTCTTAGCAGTCCATTCTGGGTGGACAAAGGTAGAAGATGCTTACAAGATGGGTCAGAAGACCAGTATTTGAGATCATTATGGAAGGAGAATTTGAGAGAAAAACGGACCAAAATGCTCGGTTACAACATTCTGAAAGAATTGGTAGAATATCGTGATGGCTTGAAGAGAAAGGAGGAAAAGTTAGGAAGAAAAAAAGATAGTTAAACAAATAAGAGAAGAGTAAAAGAGAAAATGCAGTGACACCAAAATGAGGGGGGAAAGAAAGAAGAAGATAGTATAAGGAGGGAGGGAAGAAGAAAATTATATTTGAAACTGGTGTCTTAGCCTTTCTTTCAGCAAGTGTTAGTTATTCATATTTTCTACCCTATGTAGGCACCATTCTCAGAAATGCGCGATCAAGAACACAGAAAGAAAACCAACACCATAAACACAGCCCTGAGATAAGTGTGTGTGCATGCGCATGTGTGAGCATGCAAAGCTGATGTGTTCAAAGGGCAACATCTCAAAAATAAACATTTAGAAGAGATCACAACAAAAAATGAAACAGAAAAGAAACAGGAGGTCTTAGTGTCCTCTGATGCAACTGGCTGCAAAGACCTGTACTCACCAGGCTCCTCAGGGCTAATAGGAGTTCCAGGTTCTGCAGGAAGTGTCAGCATCTCATAACCACCTTTAGGACCTAGAATACAGGAACACCATCAACAAGTTTGGATTTGGGAATTTGCACAATGAAAACAAAGCATATGATTTTTTAGTTTTGACTTGTAACCTTTTAATCTGAATACTCATACTGAAAAATCTCAGAAAGTATAAACAGTGGCTAGTGTTGATTTTTCTGTGATGGTGATGCCAGCATTTTCTAACGAGTGCAACAGCAAGTAAATAAATGTTAGACATTTTTACATGGCCACTGAAGTCAACAGTGTGTTTTGCTGTACATCGATGAGGGAGCAAAGCTGTCTTGAATGCATGAATCAGGGAGAAGTGCGTGGGTGATCTTGGGAGCATCTGGAAGACTCTTGTTAAAATTCCACCTCCAGCATGATGGATAACTTCTTGATTTCTGACAAAGCTCTGCAGAAAATGCTTAAACTAGCCCTTCCAAGGATAACTTAGCTTTCCAAGTGCAAATCATCATCTTTGCAAGAAGCCGGGTTGCACAACATCACTGGTGCTTCCAGATCACTAAGCTGAAAAAAGACGCCCAAGTTCTCCCATGATCTCATACTCCACCCCAGTTCAAACAAGGCAAGCTAAAAAGCTGTGGCCATAGAATGAACATATTGGGATTAATTCTGAATGACAAACATTCATAATTTTATCTGCTGGTGTTGTTTCTTTCTTCATTATCACAAAGAAGTATCTTTAAATGTGGTGGTGGGGCTTTCCCACCATGTCACTGCTAAGGTGCAAGATTTCTCATGGCTCGAGGTGGGGTTTTTTTGGTGGGTGCCCTTTGTTAAAATGCTGGCAGCATTTTACTCCTGTGAATAAGATTACTGCCTATGCTCTGACACTTATCTCATCTGTCACTGCCTCTTCTAAGCTTATCCCATCTGTCAATGCCTTTCTAACAAAAACCCTGCAAAGCAAAAACCCCAAAGAAATACGTACGTCTTACAATAGGGAATCAAGTCATACATTACCTTAACATTTTCTGAAGTTTAAAATAATTTAAGTTTAAATAAATTTAAATTTACATGCATACACATACCTCATAACCACTTAGTACTTACCAGCTTGGAGACTGTGCCCTCTATGTACTTTCAAAGACCCAGAAGCTGCCATGACAGAAGCACCACCTGTTTTCAAAGAGAGATATTCACATTAAATCTAAATACCTGTTGTTGTTATTAGATATCTGCTGTGCATCAGCATTTTTAGTAGATGAACCTGAAACATCAAGAAAAATTTCAGTAAGAATTACAAGTCATTGTTCTTCATTTAAGCAATATTCTTTTTTTTTTGGTAAATTCTTTATCCTGAGATTGTGGCACTATAACCTAATTTTGTTGTTTTCTTTCTTTAGAAAGAAAGGATTACTTCTATCAAACTTCAAGATACTGGCCTCCCTGGTTGTGGTGAGTACTACCTTACTCACAGAGACAGTCGTCTTGAACTGAGAAGTAAAATGGCAAGGAAAACTGAGTGGGGAGCTGCCTTTGCAATCCATAATGTAGCTTTGGCAACCACAAAGTTCAAAGTGCTCATTAAAATCTCATCAGACTGGATCCCAAACTTATTAAAGTTAATGGGAAGAACTGTATCACAATTCGGTAGTCCACTATCCGGTTTTAGACATGCATAAATTGGGGCAGGGTGAAGGGCAGGCGGAGGATCTAGCTTCCACAGGGTCTGAATCCAGGTCATAGCTGGTTCTTGTGAAACACTGTTCCAAGCGTCACAGCCAGGAAAGCTTTCCCGAGGGCATGTCGGATGGCACAGTCAGTCTCCTTTCCCCAGCCCTATTCAGATCAGCAGGAAGCTGTCCCAGGCTCAGTATTAGATACGGAAGTCTGAGGAAACAAGAGCGAGCAGCTCGGAAACCTGCAGAGCGGTGCGCATCTGATGTCGTTTGTCTACATACACACATCCCTTCTTTATTTAACCTGCAGACTAATCAGCTTTATACCTACCTGTTCGGATAGCATTATCCCTATCCAGCCATGAATGTCTTGTCTCTACTGTTGTCACTGTGGGCACCTTAATCAAGACGAGTGGCATTTACTTCCTCACGTGAATAAATTCAAGGGAACTTCTTGTGCCAGAAAATGGTACTTAACAGAAATAAGGTAGGAGGCTGTGCTTATGAGTAACCCTGTCACTGGTGACAGGGCAGCTGTGCCATGTGCTGCTGGGTGTTGGGGATCACGTATAAAATTAACACTCTCTTCTAAGCTGATGAATAGTCTCTGAGAAGGTGAGACACTTCCCTGCAAATTGTTTTTAAAATAGTGTCCAAAAATTACTGCAATTCTTAGGCAACGTGAAGAAAATCTATAAGATAAATAGTAGTCTCAAATACCTAAGAAAACTGCATGACCTAGGAACATAAAGAAAATAGCAATTTCTTAATTTTTTCCCATGTATAAAGTATACACTCATACAAATTTTTTTTCTAAATCTAATCATTTCCAAGCTTGTAAAATCATTGTTACACTTCTATAAATCTAAATAAAACCCACTTAATGAGGATGATACTTTAAAAAATAATAAATACCTCTTTCAGAAATGCACAACTAAAACCTTTAGTTTTGTAATTTTTGTGTTCATAAAAGCATACATTGGGTAATCTAAGGCTACAAAAACAATTTTCAAGCATACCATACTGAAAAACTGATTTTGTATTTTAACAAATGAGATCAGATTTTACAGCCTTTACATACTCTGATGGGGACTTAACCACTATTGAAATTTGGTTTCTTTACAAGACTGCTGATAAAAATAAATGCAAAAATAGGACAGCCCTGGCCTAGCTGGTTTACTTATATTTTCACTATAACTGATTTTCATGTTTCTCATCTCAGAGCATCCTGTCTCTGCATTTTTAAGAATATCAGAATATGCTTTATGCAGCTGAAAGCTGTACATTACTTTGAAGAAAGACTACAGCTTTATGGTAATTGCAGCTTCATCACAAAACTAGTGTGAGGGGTATTTTCCTCTCCCTCAAAAACTTAATGTAATTCAGCAGAAATCATTCCAGAGGAAACATGGAATTTTAAGCAACACTCTTACTATTTGTGAAAACCACACAGGACAGCAAAGGAGATTTAAAACAATAAGATATTCCAATCCATTTATGCTCAAGTTGAAGTTTTCCCATTTGGAGCTCATTTAAAAGAACTATGTTAATACTTCAGGATTTGACTTGTTGCATTTTCCTCATTTTCAAATCTGGCAACTAACAAATATTTACATAGTCAAATTTCTCATGGAATTTTTTTGAAGCTTTGAACTACATCGTATAAACATATGTCAACAGAGACTGACCTAGATACTTTCTTCCTTCTTCTTTACAGCTACCACATAGACTGCTTTGTTTCTCGTTTATGAATCCTAGGCTAACACTTGCAGGAATGGAAAAAGCAAGTTAGCAAGATAAATTTCTGAACATATAAAGCATCCAGCAGGATACAGATGCTCCCTTCCTTCATACTTTTTGTCTTACAAGGGATAGTTAAGAATAATTTTTTCAGTTTCCCCTGCCATCCAGTTCTGTGTGGCTGATTCGCTCAAGTCTTTGTTAAAACTGAGTAGCTCATCAAGAGAGTTATTTCTGTTCTACTTTTCTCAATGTGTAAAAGGAAGAAGATACTCAAAATGTGATAAAATGAAAATAAGCTGCAGAATATTTTGCATTCCTACATATGATTAGACTCAAATGTCTGATGTAGCTCAATGAAGACAACCACTACTTGAAACATTTTTCTAACTTCATAGTCATTTCTTTATGCCCACTCTTCAAAAATAAGCACAGTTTACAACACATGTGCTACAAGAAAGAGCCATGAAAAAAATTAACAAACGAGAGGGAAGTGGGAATACATGCTATAAACTGAGCCCAGACAGTTTACATTTTCAAATCCTGTCACTTGTCATTACATGGCCAGTGAGTACACGCATGCAACACTACACTGCATTTACTAAGTGATCACTTCTACTGCCTGGCCTCTACTTTGCCACAGAGTAGGTCACAAACTCCGCAGGTCTGGGCTATTGAATTTGCTGACAAGGAGTCAGGACAGAAGAAAACACTATGCTTTATGATAAATTCTTTCTTCTTGTTGAATTAAAACTACCTTTATTATGAAGTACTTTGATCCACTCAGCCAAGCAATATTTCCATCTCCTCCTTTGAAAACAGATACCTTGCTTAAAAGAGCATCCAAAAGCTAGAGCTACTGACAGACAGAAATACTGCAAGTACACCAGAAGCTTTTTCCTGTATATGTAACAGAAGACTTCCTGGTGCTATATAATTGCCCTATAAAACTTCCCTAAGTTTGTTACTCTTCAATTTTCAAAGTGATTTCATATATTTTCTGCTATACAAATGGCATTATCTGCAATACATAAAAGCTGAAGGGGATGCTTAAAAATGCTTACTTGCTCTACAGATTTCACCGTATTTGGAAATGCCTCCTGTCTCTCTAACAGTCAACTTCAGAAGCAGTAGAATCACTCAAGATTAGAAATGCATTCAAGCACACTGACTATTCAAATGTTGCTCCCCAACGATGCCTGTTTAGTGTGTCCAAAAGAATCACAGAGGATCTAACTACCTCTAGCTATTTTTCATCTTCCTGTGCTGTAGGACCATTCCAGCCCAGCCTCCCATCCTTAAAAATTCAAAAGTGTTAAGCTAGAACCATTACCATTTTCCTGTACCAGGAAACTCAGTGTCTGTTTTTTGAAAAATACACCTTCAAAGATGCTTTACATACATTTACTCCAAAAATCTTGATGCATCTGCAGTTCAGGATCTACACTGGCCAAGAATGAAGGTCACATAATATGTTTCCTTAATAGAAAAAAAAAAAAAAAGCTGAAATAATCACTATGTTTGCAAATAAGGTTCTTCACCTTTGTGTTCTAGAAGGCTGGAATATGTAATTTCCCCAGATTTCAGTGTCGGAGAAGGCACGGGGGAGCAAATCAGGAATACAGAAAAGGCAGGACTAGAGTGTCACTGCGGCATGGACTTACCACCTTCTGTCATCCCCAAAAGAGGGAACAGGAACTTGCTGGATCTGCTCAGCCCACAGGATGAAGCAGCAGCATTTGACTCATTCACTAGCATGTGGTTTCACCACAGTGACTTTTTTTTTCCCCCCTACCTCCTGCCAGGCCCCTAGTAGTTCAAGGTTTTAAGGCCAAGGTTTAGCTTGTAAATGCAATATGTATTTTAATCAGCTTACTTTTTTTGAGCTCCTATTTTTCTTCTCCTACAGAATTATTTTGAGTGCACTTATAAAATAAAGCACAACCAAGAAAGAGCATGCCATATTATGTCAGGGTTTTATTAACCGGTTTCCCATTATAATAATGCTCTTCTATTACAGTGTTTAGCCCTATGAGATATGACATATTTATGGCGGACACTGTTCAACACACAGTCCTTTACTGGATCAAAAAAAGTATCATAGTGTACTTTGTCTTCCTACATCGGAAGACCTGACAACACATTTCTCGAAAAAAAAATTGTGAGTTATAAATTATTTTCAACCTAAGCAACAACACGCAACACAGTATGGCCCAGATTCTTCTTTCTCACTGCTCTCAATTAATTCCTTGAAAGCTTACTCCTAATATTGGAATAGAAGTATCAAGCTGCATAGACTTGCAATAGATTTTAAAAATGCATCAAAGAAAACCTATTATTCCATCATAAAAGCTAACCTGTCAGACAGCTGAGTTCATTTTCAGCACCCATCACCTGTTACGTACTTAATTTTATTCCTTCTTTTTATCTCCCTACTTTGATACCCTGTCTACCTAAGAACAATTTAATAAAGATACAATGTCCATAATCAGCATTCAGCTGACATTTCAGCTGAATTCCAGTCCACTGCGTTGTTTTATGTTTATTCTTTAATTCATCCTCTTAGAACATTTCCCATCAAGCATTACGTAGGTTTGGTATTACAAGCAAAGAGGCTGTCAGATAGCAACAGTCTGTTGCAACGCTGATTAATTTCCTCCTGTGGATTATGGAAAAAATGGAACTGCACAGACAAAAGAAAGAAAAGAGGATTTAAGAATCACAAAACAATATTAAAGTATGCGTCTTCCATGGGAGGATATTTGTTAACCTATTTTCCCATTCAGCTACTGATTTTTGTAATGCCAGAGCCTGCAGCACAGAAGTACAGGGAGATCAGACCTCCCACTATCGAAGTTTAATTTGAGTGTTGAAATGCCCAAGGTTGGGGTCTGGCTCCTGGGAAGGCCTACGCAATCAGTTTCCCTGTAGCTAATGAAAATGGACAAAAGTTTCTGAAATATGGTGCAAAGAGCCTGCATGAAATGCCTTCTCCAGGGGTTGCAGAGGGTCCCTAAGTACTTCTGCAAACCCATTCCGGCTCTCAACTTAGCCTCTCTAAATAAGACTCATGGGACTCAGAGTGCTCAGTTCACTTGGAAGGACTGGCAACTAAGGACAGAAATAGTGGTATTTTTCCCCCCCACAAAACAACCTCATGGTTTAAACGTCACAAAAGAGGAGAACTGTGATGGAGTTCTACTCTGCTGAGAAAATCCAAATTTTTTGAAGGAGAGCATGAAGACATTGTAAGTAAGAGCTGGAGGTTGCTATCTAAACCACTGCAATGAACTAGAAAGGAGCACAAGATTTAAATAACAGGCCTAAATAACAGCAAGAAACACCACAAGTGCTAGGAAATATATTCTAAGTGTAAGAACACCAAAGAACTTCGATGATCTAAGGTGGATTATGGATTCTCACTGCAGAGCTTGCTGTGGAATAATTGCTGGAGGTGGCTCAGAAATTAAACTTACATTTCACATTTTAAGGAAAGGTACAGCACTGAAGAAGCTTCCAGGGTGGAGTGCGGCTGGCATAGAAGGAACCCATTCCACGGAAGTTCCCTGGGCAACATTAGATGTTGGCAACACCAGGGGAGCTTGGTGTGCTGACTCTCAGAGGAACTGCACGGAGGGTGGAGCGGAGCGAAGACACTGCGGCCAGGCTCTGTGATATTATGGGAACTTGAAAGTACCGCGATAAGCTGCATATTTGCTACCCTGGGCCATCGGTCTGTCACGTTTTGACAAAATGCTGTCCTTTTGGTGAACTTTGCTCGTTATAATATTATTATAATACCAAAACACACCTCCATCCCAAAAACTACCCACCTCCAAGGTGCGACCACCCCTCACTGAGCTTGCGCTTTGAATTTTTCTAATTTATATCTTTAAAAGCAAAGCGAGAAAATTTTGCACCAATCATAACAAAGGTATGTATGATTAGAGTCACTCAAGCTCCACCTGAAAGATAAAAAATAATATAAAATAGCTTAAGAGAGGGGGGATGTTAGGGAAGATACCATTGCTTCAGGGAAGATACCACCACGTAAGGGAAAATACCCTTGCGTACCACCCTGACTTCTGGGATCAGTTGATGGCCTGAACTTCTCTTCCCCCGCATCGGGACGCCGTTGGATAAGATTTGAACACTTGGTTATGCCAAGTGCTTCTCCGGGAAACTTAGAAATCTCTACAGAGTCACTTTATTTCTTTTAATGTGTTTGTTGCCAGGTGGTGTTACTCATACTCCTGGCATTTGCACGTGCTTTGCAGACAGTGAATTTATCACCAGCAATCCAAAAGAACCTGTGTATCTGTTGCTTTAATAAACTGCACTATCATTAATCTAGCCACGATAGTTCTCATTGAACGCGACCAAACTCTTTAAGTGTGGCCGTGGTAGTTCATGTATCGCGTTATTTGTGCATCCATAATTGTGACAGTTCAGTACACTGAACACAACCGGACTTACAACGATGAATTGGGCATCACGCCAAAATACTTTAACCTTTGAACGCAACACATGCTAAACAAACACCTGCCAGACATACACACGGAAGTACATCCTAAACTCAGGGCAGAGGCTTGAGCTAGACAACCCCTTCAGCCCTTTTTTTTCTAAAGTACTTTGGTTTATAGTACCAGAAAGATAATCAAGATAATGATGAGCTCTTCAGTTCACCATTCTGTGAAGGAATGTGCTGCCTTTTGGTTCCACCCCTCAACACTACATATGCATCTTGTTCATGACCCCTTAATTCAAAACACATAAGCAGCTCCTGAGAAAAGGACCTGCATACATATCTCTGAAATTGCATCCATTAGATGATGCTGCAGAATTTCTTAAGCATTCATGAGAAACTCTGTAGAGGTCCCATGAGAACTTCTTAGACCAAATGTACTAAACCTAGGTGCCCCCAGAACCCAGCAGTCTCAGAAATCAGGAAATCTGAATCACATTTTTGAACCTCTATCCTGTCATGGTATTTTAAGGTCCATAATAACCAGAAATGCAGTCTATTACACTTAAGAGCAGGCATTCCCACATCATACATGTCCAAAGAATCCCTTACCTTGATCTGTAGTACAAAGCTATGATAACAGTGGGAACACTTTCCTCCTACAAATGCAAGCAATCTAATTCAGTCTCTCTTTCTAATGAATCTTTAAAAAGCTATTTATAACAAGGCAACCAAATTATTTCAACCAGAAATAAATGATTCACCCCAACTTGGGTTTTTCCATCTATTAATACAATTCAGAATTTTTGCCGCATTTATGAACACTTTTCAGGTTGCCTTTAGAGTTAGACATATTTCTCTGAAGTTGCTGAGTCTATTGCTCAGCATATGTAACTAACAGTAGAAAGAGAAAAACTTCACCCACATGCACTACCAATAAACTGAAAAATATTTAAACAATTCATCCTGACTCTTTAACTCCATTTCTTGCTACAGAACTGAGGCATTCAAGAGCAAAAATATTGTATAGGACATGTGGGCACCTGTAGCACTGGAAGAAGTGGGTTTGCATTAGTACAGTGTATTTGAAGGAAAATACAATACAGTTCTTTCTGTGATAAAAAAGAAATGTGTTTATGACTAAGTGGACTGCTACACTAGCAAACATTAGGGTCATTGTACAATCATTCATGCTTGTGGAAGTATCTTGCCATGTACATGTGCAAGACAGGTTTTTAAAGCAGTTACCTCAAATTAGTGTGCCCTTATGTTATCCTCAACAATGGATTAAAAGACCATAATAGAGAAACACAGAAAAGTTCTAATGCTGTTCCTTTAGTCCAACAGAACTGTTTGAATAACTGCTCAGCACCCAGGGACCTTCAGTTAATGGCTTGGATTAAAGATGTTGGAAGCAAAAACATTCAAAGGCTACAGTGTTATTTTGAAAGCTTTGAAACGCCAAGTTCAATTATACTTTAAATGTTCACATATATAAAAGACAATAATTTAAAAAGAAATATCTGAGGATAATAAAAATGCGACGAGACAGAGAAAACATGGGGGGGATTGTATTCTGAAAAATAGCGTAGTACTGAAGAATAAAGTCTACAGGTATATAATGAGATCATTTGAGAGATGAAACCCCACAAAGATAGCTAAAAAGTTCAGTCACTGGCCTTAGGTGCTGCATTTGCTTAAAACATTTATACTTATTCCAACAAGTATTCACTTCTTTTCTTAAGCAATATTTTCCCAGCGTACCAGACATGAAAACCCACCCACTCAAATTTCTTCAGTCTTGTATCTTCCCTTTCTGTTGATCTAAAAATCTGTCCTGTGTTTCTACATTTCCAATTTGCTTAATGATAGATGTTATCAAAACAGCTAACTCCTTCATCTGCATGAATAGTCTGAGATTAAGTTTTTCTCAGATATTGTTTGCATCCACAATTAATTTGCTACTGAAATTAATGCAGAAATAATATTGTGCCCACCACGTGCAACTATAGACCCAAGTTCCCCTGTATTTACACACACTTTAATCATAAGTGCCCTGGTTTGCTTGGGTTGATTAGAGGATTAGAAACCTGAGTACCAGAAGGAAAGATAAAATTAGAGTTAATGATCCAATTTGTGCTTCTACTTACACCTCTATAAATCAAGAATAATTCCACTGACTTGAGTGGAATAACTAGGAACAAGATCTGCTAAACGCTTCTGGATTTTTTCCTGCTAAGACAGACAAAGGAATAGAGCTACTTATAACCTTCTCCAGAGACACCTCCTGATTCTAGGTATCTTACTGGATTTGCTCACACAAGTGTCAATCAGCTATACTTCTTTACGTAAGTTTGCCAAGTTTTTTTAAAGTAATAAAGAAAACCAAGTACAAAGAGCCATTCTACATCTATTGGAAGCAGGCAACCTGAGAAATTTAATGGATCTGCTGAATTATCAGGTAAACAATTTAAGGACTTAGAGAGATGTTTAAGATACTAAACAACTTCTTTGCAGAGATCTTTCCAAGGACTAAGATGGAGACAGTACACAAAACCAAATGCTTATGAAATGTTACCTTTGAAGTAAAATGATGGTACAAAAGGTGTCAGACCAGCTTGGCTGCATTAGACAGAGAACTCCAGATAACTAACACATTCTACTGATAGACAGATTTACAATGCAAAGATAGTCAGTGTGTTACCTTTGCCTAAATAATCTTTCCAGGCCAGATTTTCAGCTTCCTCCCTTTACTGATTTTGTTGGCCGATCAGTAGTTCCACCGACATAAGAGAAGCATCTCCATGTTGCCTCTAACAAAGATCCATTCCTGTGGTTTTGTGTTATTTAGAAAACTGGGTGTACATACTGAAAATATAAATCCATTTTCCCCTTGGTGTTAATATAGCCTAAAAAAACCACTTTCCTGACGTTCTTTGACTACATAACTAGAAAAAGCACTAAAAACCTTCATATAGAAACTGACAACATTGAATCTCTTTAGATTACAAAAGGAAGGGAAAAACAAATATATTAATCTTTGCAAACAAAGATACTACAGATTACAATATATTTCATAATTGTCATGAATTGCAGCAGCAAAACCAACCGCAAACGGGATACCTCTCAATATAGTCTTTAGTTCTGCTTCCATAAATCTTCTGTTTCTCTCATCACAATCTTAGACTTAAACATTATTCTTTAACAAAACAAATAGCTAAATGGCTCCTACCTGGTATAGCTGGTAAGACTCCAGACTGTAATATTGCTGTTCCCTAAAGAAAACAGAAAATTTTAGAATGAAAAAATCTTTACAAGAAACAGAAACTTCACAAAATATAGGAAGAATGGCAGAGAAATCACTTCACCATCACAAAAGCTTAACCAGTGGTTTTAAAATCCAGAACAGACGCAAAGGTGCTCAGACCTGAAGGCGTTCAAACGTGTAAGTTGCAAAACCTCCGTGTACCTTAGTAAAGGCTAACTAACTTGGCTTTGGATGCTTTGCAACAACTGTAGCAGGCACGGTGAAGCTTAGCACTATTGAATCAGTCCTGAATTAAACACCAAAAAGCAAGAAAATTTGATATTCAGAGGAAGATGATATCAAGTTGGAGTAACAGGATTAACAGATGTAAATTAAGGCCATGCCTATATTTGCTTAAAATGGTAGGTGCTGCGAGCAGACTGAAGCCTGGTGTGCTTCTGACTCAGCTCCATAAAACCAACACAGAGCTTAAATTGACTTCAGACTGCCTACAAATCCCACCTGTGACATCAGGGTCTTTTTAAAAAAGCTCTTTGCCATCTCAGATGTTTCACATGGTTCGTACCCTGGTGGTACAATGGCAGCTGGGGCACACGAAAGCAGTCAGGCAAAGAGTACCAGTGCCCATTCACACTTAAGAGTAAGCATGTTCCGAAACGTTCTTGCAGGCCAGGTTTCTCCCCAGCTATACTATATCTCTGTCATTCAAAGCTGATATGGAGGACACTCTGGCATTTCTGTCTCCAGATGGTATCAAGGCTGCTCCTGCACAAGAACATCAAAGTAGGCTGTGAAGTCAATCTGGTCTGTGCTACTGACCACCACTGTGTCAGATATCGCTTTTATTTCCGCGACTGGGTGAGAAGAATTCATCATCATGATCCATTCTTTTTGATAAATGAATGTGCCTTCTGGACTTTGAAGTGGAAAAACATTATTTAACTATTGGAGCTGAGCAGTAACACTGCTCAATTCCAAAGCAGTAAAACTCCACTTTATATTGACACCTGAGAGTAATTTCCTCCACCTAAATACACTAACTTGTGACCTGTGACGACTCTCCATTTCCTATGCTTTCTTAAAAATGGTGGCCTTTTAGATGCACTTAGCACTTTACATATACTTTACATATATCTTACCCCTATACAGGCATTGTGTTGACTTCCCAAAATTTCTCAATAGAAAACAAAATAGATTATTTACTTATTATCCATGTAGAAGTTCAAGTCATACTAAATCCTGCACAACATTTTCTTAAGGCAAACATACTAAGATGTAAACCTCATTACCTGTGACCATCACAAAAAACTGTTAGAGCTAGCAACTAGATCCAAATTCAGTTAAAGTTAAGTGGAAAGGCTTGCTTTGGTTTTGATGCACCTTGCAATGAACCAGAAAAAGGTTAGAAAAGATTACATTGATTCTGTTTCTGCCAATAAAATATACATTAAAAGAGCATACATGGACCAACTGGGGAGGTGTAAGGTTTTTTAAAACAAAATTTTAAATACAGTTTTGAAGTCTGCAACAAAGAACAACTTTCAACACACAATATACAGGAGGTTTCTGCCTGATCCTATTGCAAACATGGAATCTACAGCTTCAGTATTTACTTGAGCTTTTATGCTAGTTGTATACTTTAATATATGAGACACTGAACTTGAGCAACTGTTTAAAGTAGAAGAGAGGGGGAGGATATCAGAAACATGGCCAAGATTTCATTTCTGAAAGAGACAAAATATCCTACAGCATTTCAGAAAAAGAGCATTTTATTAATGTAACCACAGTGGATGTTATTTGTTTCTATAGTTACTGTGTGCCACCACAGAAGTAGCTGCTTTCATTTGGGGAATATGCACAAGTATCTGTACAGACAAAGGACAGAGGACTTCGGAGTACATTAACAGCAAAATTCTGTATATTTAGGTAAAATTTTTTTCCATTACAGTAGAATTTCAATGATTTTTTTGTCACTATTATTTATAGCAGACTTGAAAAATGCTTTTTTCCTGCCCCAAGTAACCTATTAAGGGTTTACTAATACAGAACACAAAAAAATAATTTCCCTGACCTTGGTTATGTCTGTGGATGTAGAGCAGATTATGCTGCTTCTGAAGGTAGCATCTGCTAGCTTACTTGATGGAATAGAAAGTAGCAGACTGCAGTGTTGAAATGCATGAAAAGCAAATCTGGCTAATAAGAAAGGATCTCATAACTTTCTGGCAACTTTCTTGCTTTTAAAAACAAAGCTTTTGGTTTTTTGGTAAATTGTGGGGTGGGGGGGGAACTGGATGTTACTTAGTTCACAAAGTCAATAAAAAATTGTTTTGGGAGGGGAAAAATATTATCTTTATCTTCCCCACCTTTGCCTCTAGATTCATTAGTCTGCACAGCCTTGCTGTCATTCAAAGCATGGGCTTGAATGCATGAAACTAGATAGCAAGTCAGAAAAATATTTTTAATTCTCTTTCCATAAATGCATTATACATCAGAATATCCTAATTAATGGCAAAAACATGGTTAGAAATAAAGGATAGAAAGCAGAAAACCTGAAAGGAGATTGAAAGCTCTTTGAAGAAAGAACGGCATTTTGGTTCTTTGTTTATATGTAATCTCCCAGAGAGGAGTCCTCTTTCATCATTACAGATGTTACAAGCAACAGTAACGCAAAGAAACAAAGAATAAACTGAATATTTTTATAATGATTGGTTTTCTTCTCACCTTATAGCAAAGTTGTTATTTGCAAAATAGTATATGCTCCTACTGCTGAACATCTCTGCTCTCCCTGTAAATACAAGTTATAACTACTTGATTTACTTGCAAATTAAGTTTTGCTGTTTTTTCCTCCTCTGTGTTGCACAAGTATAGCACTTCTGCAAGAATGAGGGACTAAGAAGTTGGCTATGTTGAACTCTTAAAAACATTTCAGCTGCAGAAACTGTTTTTTGGTGATGTGCTGCTTAATGCAAGTTAAAAATCAATCAGTGGGGCTTTCTGACCTCTGAACGTGAGTGAGAATTCAAACCATCATTTGCCTTTTATTCTGCACATCACATATCACATGGAAATAACTGAAAATTAAAGAGAGATCATTTTGCTAACACAGGTACAGTTTGTTCAACAATGGAGTCTTATTTCATGCCTCGAACTCCTAGTCACTCTTCTAAAACAAATTCTAAAAAGTTTTTAATAAAATGTACAAATTAGGTAAGATAAGCAAATTGATAAAGGCTAGACAGATAACAGCAAATAAATTTACTTTTAAAGTCATTACTAGAAGATTAGATTATACTTGACAAAGAAAGATGCAAAAAGGCAAACAGAAGTTAGATGTGGGAAATTACATGAGAGGTGGGACTCTGATAAAATATTGAAATTATAGGGGTTAGATGAAAGGCACCAAGTAACTAAAAGAATCAGATGTGATTAGATAAAAAAATGAGTCTGAGATAATAACAAAAATAAAACCAGTCTTTTGTTATCAAGTGATTTTTTGGGCCTATAAGATTACTGTCTTCATTTCCATTTCAATATTTCATATTTTATTATCACTGCAACTCTGAGGCCTCCTGCTGCAATCCTCTGTAAGGCAGAGACTTCACTAACTTACAATGGCTACCGCTAAGGCAACTCAGTAGAAAGAACGGTATCAGAGACTTAAAAGCTGTCTTTTCTAATTCTATAAACCTCAGACAAAACATGCTTTGGTCTGTAGAAGAAAATTTTTAAATTGTTATGGCATAATATACAAATGTAAATGCATGGTTTTCAAATGCAAAGTGTAGTACATATCTCAACCTACCATATGGTTACAGCAAAGAAAAAAGGGGTAAGTGACCTCACTCAAATAATATGCTTTTGTTATGCCTGCTATGATATTCAGACAATAACTAACAAAGTGAGTATCTAAAGCCTGCATATCTCATAATATTACTTATAAATATAAGTTAAATATCTCTCTAATGTAGATTCTTTTATCTGTGACACAAGAGCTGAGTGCTGAAGTATGTGATGCATGGTTGTTAGTTCAAACAACCCCACCACTACAACACCCACAGTAAACGGATATGTACCACTTATATGTCACACATCATGGACTACATGTCCAGAGCTATTTTAACTCTGGTAGTGAGCTGGCTGCTGTCAGATGACATACATTTTTTATGTTCTGCTTCCAAATATCTTGGGTAGGGTTCAATGATAGATGTTAGGAGAACCCACTAGTTTGATATGCTGGATCATTATTCATAGATTAGCTCTGTTGCCCTAAACAGCTAAACAGAACCTAAGCCTTGGCATTTATTTCTGTGTGTGCAAATAACCATCGTAGTACATAAACCTTTTTACAATCAAAACGAGATTTATTTTTCCCTCTGTATATTTGGTATATATTTGTCTTTCCCCTTTTTGTCTTCTTTTAAAGTTTTGTTTTCTTTCAAAGTTTCCTAAAATATATGATTTACCAGATCAGTTCTTATTTAAAAAAATTACCAGACACAAATACTGCCCCATACAAAGAGGAATATGCCTACCTTTCTCTTTAGACTCAAGTCACTTTCCATGGACTACATACCCAATCCTGCTTCGCTTCTGCTAATGGGAGTTTTAGTCTTTGGACACAAGATCAGTCCCAAAGTCCAGATCTTCCAGTATAAGCTCCACAGCAGAGAGCAAAGATACTGTACTGCATAATTTCCTATTTTTGAAAGAAGTTTTGCCAGATTCATAGGGACAAAAGGCATCACAACTGCTTTGTAAGCTCATTTCTGTGGTGTAAAAAGGAGCCAGGAGCTTGCGAGTCAGATGGACAGAAAACAAAGAAGGAAAATATTGTCTTAAGACTAATCCCTCCCATTACTGGCTCTAAGGGTAGGAACTAATAGATAGCTGTTCCATATAAAGCATGTATTTCCAAAGAACCAAAACATTTTTGTTTCATATTTTTCCTCCTAAAAAGGAGGAAACCACACTTCCAAGAAAGAGCAGATCAGCTTCTGTAGATTGTAATGCTGAGCTGGGCTCCATCATCACTGGCAAGAGGAATGAAATGCCATTTGCCTGATAACTGTCAACATTTCAGACACACCTCATCAGTCACAGCTTATGCAATTCCCTTTGTGTATCTTTAGAAACAAAGCTTTTCTTTCAGTTCATCTAAGTTTGGCAGCGTTTTATAGCTCCATTAGTCTGAACCTAGTAAAAGAGTCAGTACACGAAAGGCATGGGCCTGTTGGAGCGGGTCCAGAGAAGGGCCACAAAAATGACTGGGGGGATGGAACACCTCTCCTATGAGGACAGGCTGAGAGAGTTGGTGTTGTTCAGCCTGGAGAAGAGAAGGCTCCGGGGAGACCTTATAGCAGCCTTCCAGTATGTAAAAGGGACTTATAAGAAAGATGGGGACAGACTTTTTAGTAGGGCCTGCTGTGATAGGACAAGGGGAAATGGCATTAAACTAAAAGAGGGCAGATTTAGATTGGATATAAGGAAGAAATTTTTTACAATGAGGGTGGTGAAACCCTGGCACAGGTTGCCCAGAGAAGATGGGGATGCCCCATCCCTGGAAACGTTCAAGGCCAGGCTGGACGGGGCTCTGAGCAACCTGGACTAGTTGAAGATGTCCCTGCTCATTGCAGGGGGGTTGGACTAGGTGACCTTTAAAGGTCCCTTCCAACCCAAACTATTCTATGATTCTATGGTTTTTAGGTGTCATTTGCTTTAGTCTAAGCATGTGTTTTGCCCCAGTCTGGGTCCTCAGACTGGAAGAAGAAAGGCTGACCGTAATTGAGAGGTTCCCACATTCTTCTTCTTATGAAAGAGGAATCCATACTCAGCAGTAATAGAAGCAACTATTTGCACTGTGAGATTTTTTATTCAGCACATACCAAAAATGCATTCGTAAACAGAGGGGACGCAACATTGGTCAGCTGCTTAATTTTCACAGAGACGACTATCTAGATTTTTTTCTCCTCTTCTTTCTTTTATTTTAAAGCTATTGTGCAGTATCAAGGCCATGCAAAACATCCAGTTTTCCAAGAGAAAACTATCAAAGTCATGACTTGAAAACCAGAGGATGGTCCCTGAAAAAAAAAGAAACTGTGAAGCAGACTTCTCTAACAATGAACAAACACTCTCATGCCTGCTGCCTATAGCTGGTGGCCCTTCATCACCAATCCCTCTGACTACTTCAGACAGTTTGTTTGTAGAGGGAGGCAGCAGATTGTGGTTACATTATATAGTTTATGACAACAGTATCTTGAACTGTCAGCAACTTCACAAAGGAGCAAAGGACTCAATGAGAAATCCTGAATAAAGATTTTGAAATCAGAATCACAAAAATAGAAAAGTGTCAATTGCTTTTAGAAAATGGAAAAGAAAAAGTCTTGAACGTGTCCAAAGTTCTGCAAAGCTCAGATATTTCAGCAAAAAGAAACCAGTCCCTAATGAAACTGACAGTTAAGGTACTTTCTTCATGAGAATTAAAGACTATGACTTATTCTTGGAGCAAATCCAAGAATGGATTGCTGGAATGCTTAGGTTGCCACAGGGAAAAAAATTTCGCAGGAAAGGTCAATAAAAACAGACACAGGGAGCAACCTTTGAAGGTCATCTGCTTTGATGGGCTGTTTTACAATGCCCAGCAGTTGATCAGGTTCTGAACAAAAGATACAAAATTATTAAACTCTACAGTCCTTCACAGCAACTCCAAATTAAATAGAAACTCCTGTCCATGGCATGCTTCAGGTGCAGGGCTCCAATTTCAGCCACAAACTTCTGATTACTCAGCTTCATGTGTCGCATGCCAACTGTCGGCTTACAGAAAGATTGCTGAAGTCAGTTCAGAAACATCTCAGTTTGCTCAGCCAAGCCCAAACATCAGCTATTTTCTGAAGCATGAAGCTGGCGATTTCAGTGGCACCGGCAAGCTGTGCTCTGTGTCACATTAAAATACGCCTCCTAAAACCTGTGGGATAGTGACAGCTGAACTCATCTACAAGTTACAGGTGTTGTTTAAACAAGAGGTGAGAAAGAATGAAAAGTATTGTTTAGTTCTGGTCCAGATTTGTGTACCCATCTTCTCTCTCTCATGTTTTTACAGAGGAACTCTTCAGTTGTGATTTTAGTATGCTTCCGTTGAGAGGGGCCGCTGCCTTCTTGCTGTGGGCTTCCCAGCCACCTGTAGCCACGAGCCATTTGTCACCCAATCCAGAATACAACCATCGGCATTAGAATATGACTATTAGCTCCAAAAATGGCACGCCCTGCCTTTAGCATACTCTGAAACTCTCCGGTCAAGGGAGAGAAAGAAAAGCTGGGCAGAGTCCTCTGCCACAGTGACCACAAAAGCCAGTACCTGGATCCAGCTGCCCAGCCTCCACCCCGAGACAAAAGCCATCTCCTGCTGCCAGCTAGCAGCAGCAGCCCTGAAATTCCGATGGCAGGAGTCTTGGATGCAATGCTGAAGGGTCAAATTTCAAGCCCTGCTACTGATAATATATGGGCATGGGGAAGCTGACACAGCAACAAGGCACATGATTTGCTCTTGACTTTTGCTTTTCAAAAACAGACCTAGAACTACTACGTACCGAAGAGTCGCACTGGGAGTGGGCTGAACAGCTGGACTGTAATGCAATTACATGGTCACATATCATTTTTTCCATGGGACATCTGTCTCATTCACTCCACGAAATGGACAGGCGTGGGTAAAATCAATATGGCATGAGCAACTGTAAATGTGTCAATTCCTTAACAGTGAGGGGCTTAACTTTTCAACCTAAATAACATCCTTTTAACATCACATGCATATCTTACTATGTACAGAAGTATTCAGACAGAATTCTAGAGGAAGCAGCTATGCAATACCATCCAATGCATATAAAATACCTGGTGTAAACACATCAGTGAAGTTTGTGTTTGTTTCCAGGCACTACTACAAATCAAGCTTCCATACTTGCTAGACAAAAAACAAAGCCAAGAGCAGGTACAGCTGACCCAAACCAGTAACACTCACTCCAAGTAGACAGCAAAGTCTGAAGGCACACAGCACCAAACCATCATAAACTGCCCTAACACCAATATCAGCTACACAGCTGTGGTTAGACAAATGCCCAAATCCACAACAACTTAAGAAACATAAATAAGGACCTCCCTCAAACACGGATTTTGGGTTTGTCTTACAATTTTTTAAACTGATTTCGTAAGGTTTGATTTTCTCAAGATTCTTCAAAAAATTGGTATGATAGTTCCAGATCAAACAAGATTACTACATACTTCTGTGAATTTGAGAGTCTGTCCTACTTAACCACAGGTAAAAATCAGTAGAAGCACTTCATTATTTCATGGAGGTTTTGTAAGGTCAGATACAGTGACAAGCTGTAGTGAGAGATACTGCAGTAGCAAACCCTCTAGGCAGATCTGTATAAGCAACTCAGATGAAAAGGTGGACACTAATGGTTATGAATATTGCTGAACAGATGATCTCATCTAAGCTTCCTCACAGACCTCACAGCACAGACACTGGAGCATGATCAGAACACGTTTCACTCCCAGTTCATGACACAGGAGGACTATCATAGCAGGAGCCAGGACTAGGCTAAGGAATTCAACCAGCCAGAAGAAATGGCTATGCCAGACATGGCAAATTGCCTCTGAGACCAATTTTAATTCAATGTATTTGATAAGCATGGCCAGACATGCATTGGTGCAGGAATTAGAAAGCGGGAACTAAAAACAATTCTTGACGGAAAATAAAAACACCATATGTAAATGTCATAGGGTATATTCATCAAACTTGGCAAATGGGTCACAGCATCTCCTGATTTCAGAGCACAGAAGCCTGAACAAATACATGTGTGAATTGAGGCTCGGTACATAAAATGTATTAACATCAGCCTTCACTGCCTCGTCTTTTACCAGATGTATCGCATAACAATCATTCTGCCATTCAGGACACGAAAGACTCTTTACACAATTGCTATTAAAATAAACCATCAAATACACTCAGCTCAGAAATGGTAACTACTTTTTCTCCAGCTGTGAGGTCTAAGGTCCAAGGCAGATACCCCTGATATAATCTAAAGTTCAACATATCATCTATTCTTAGGGCCAAGATAAAGATGGCCAATTCCTCCAGGTAATAAGAATCAGGTACATTGTTCCCCCTAACTCCTCAGTTGAGCTGTCGTGGTTTACAGTAGCAGAAGATCTGTTCTAGAATTTTATGAAAAGGAAGAATTTATAATTTAAGCATAAGACACCCAGCAGATTTTCTGATCCAAGATAGTGTTGTCAATTTTTTAGAGATGCTTTCATAGCAACATTACATTCCCTTTTCCCCTTTTCAGAGCCTTGTTCAGCTAGGCTCCTGTATGTCTCCTGAGGTAAATACAGACACTCCAGCTGTAATGTTTAAGCAAAAGAGTTCAAACACACATTTGTCCTGACTGTTGAAGGTTCAGCAGTGCCCCCACAGCATTGCTTTAACCCGTCACATTTTCACAGGTGAACACAACTGCTCTTATTCAGCGTGCAGCTGAGTAACAGTCTACGCAGTAGCTTTAGCCGTGCAAAAACAAAGGATGTGTTTCTCTTTTAGAAGTGGTAAGGCCTTTATGAATAGATAGATGTTTATGAACAATAAAAATCAACATTAACTATAACAGGTTGTATATTGGTATTCTTATAGAAAGACAGTAAAATTGCAGGCATCTATGCCTACAGCTGTATTTTAACATAAAAGAAGATTATTTTAAACTGAATTCAGTTCTGGTAACTATGAGGAAAACATCTTTCGTATTCACACCAAAAAATCTTTTTTTTTTTTTTTAATGGAGAATAGCACTTCTAAAGTCCTATCAAGTGCAGTGGAAACAAAGTAATGTACACAAAGTCAAAGAGGCTTCAATTCCATGTATTCTGGTTTATATTCCATATATTCAAAATTTCCAACAGGGGGTAGCATTACACTACTACAATAACATTTGATATTTAAAATACACTCAGTTTCCCCACATTTGCTAGCCTGAGCTTTCTCGTACAATAGTTCTGTTAATTTCCACTCATTCTGCACCAAGGGAAAACCACTGAAGGCAGAGGCTCCAGCAAAACTACCATACCACTGGAAATAAGGTTCAGATTGGGCCCAGACAGGTACGAGTAACAGCAGACTTTACTGTGCAGATAGTAAGCAGTGTGGTGTTATTATCTCATTCTTCTTGCTTAGCATGTAAAAGAAACAGGAGAGGCAAGGTGCACATAGACTGGACGCAACACCTCACATGATCCATTTTGTTTGTATTTTAAAGTTCACAGGACTAACTGTGCCACCACTGAGCATCTCAGTACTGCAGAAATACCTGTGAAAGTAGGAGGGCTTGACAAATGGGAAGTGTTGTTCTACATTTTCTTAGAATAGCGCATCCCAGTAGAAACAACAGAATTCTGCTGCAGTAGCAGCATTAGCCCATTTCAAGATTTTAAAAGTCAAGACAAAAGTACTGTTTAGCAGAAAGCTTGGAGAGACTGAAAATAAATGAAAAGAACAATCATTGACATATACACATATGCACACATTTACTCACAAAAGGATTCAAATAGCCTTGCTCTCTTGATTAGCAAAGGAGCAATTTATGGCAAATTTACACCAGAAGTGACATGTAAGACAAAAGGTCCAATAATCCATTCATTTCTTGACACTGAGACATCCCTTCTCTGATGAGGAAAGGGGATGAGCTTACTAAAAATAGCTCTTATGCCACTGTACTATCCTAATTTATCACAACTGTTCTTGTCAAAAAGTTTCTGATTAACAGAAAATTAATTCCAACAAGTATACAAAATTGCATAAAGTATCCCTTTTACTCAAGTTTTCTGCTTGCAACAAGATTTAAAATCCAAGTCATCTATTCATGAAGAAAAGGGATTCTTTATTGCAAATAAAGAGTTTAACTACAGCTCTTCAGCTACAGCGATGAACACTAAATAGATAAGGGCTCAAGTTTGAAAATATTTCAAAAGTTGGCAAAGTGAAATCTCAGATGTTAGAGACAAATTAAACCTAATTCTACAGATGCTTAGAGATGGAGAAAGTTTATGTTAAGCTGTAATTACCGTTTTGAAACATTCACCTAGGGACTGCCCTAAGAAAAGTCTTTTCCTCCTTCTGCTTTCCCCAAAGAGTGTTGTTCCACAGTGTGAGCTTAGCTTGTGCTTGCACTAAAAATACACTTGGGCCTGTTTTGTAGCCGATGGAGCTATGCCAATTTACATTAGACTAGTTATTTGATTCCTTCCTTCCAGCCCATTCCACATAAAGACATGAAGAAAAGAATCCTTGTTATAACCTGTGCATCCTGCTCCACACAGAGAGAGAACTAGCGTGGGCTTAATTATGAGCCTATGAAGAATAAAAATTAAAACCTTGCAATATGATCTTTGTATTCATTTTCCTTCTTTTTCAACCTCCCATTTACAGCTAAGGTTAGTCAACTTCTCCCAGAAAAAAAATTATTAACAAGATAATCAATGATCATCATTAGAAAGAAATGGATGGAACTAGGACAAATAAGGAAAGTTCAGAGTAGCAAAATTAAAACAGGTGTTTGCCTTTATCCCCAGCCCATCACTGAAATTATGGTTTGTCAAAGGTAATGAAACTATAATTAAGCTGCACAGCTTCAAAGGATATAGATGCTTAACTATGCATGGGGGCTGCTCACAGGCTTCTCCTATATTGGAAAGTTCTGCTATAAATTATTAGGTATAATTATTTCTGTAGTTTTCCAAAGCTTTCTATAACACTTATCTCCATAGCGTGTGTGTTCCACTTGACTTTGTGTCTCAAGGAATGAGATGAATTGGCAATTGAAATGTTTTTCCCATGCTACAGAGGATTCCAGTATACAGTTACTAGCCCTGATATAGCCCACTTAGCACTTCTCTGTCCTTGTAATAAACCAGATCTGAAAAAGGTTTATATTTCCTTCATATTTTCCAGGCTCAAATTTCTTGTACATTCAAAATTGCTTCCAATCAGCATTGAATTAGCAGAGGATTCCACAGAATCCAGACTACTGCAGAGGATGTGGCTAGGGGAGAGGGAACATAGCCAGAGTTCATGTCCTACTGATTCCCAGCTGTTGAAACAGTCTTTTCAGTTGATTGACAGCTGGCTGGTGCAGTTTGTACTGCGAATAGCCCACTATCCTCATGTGACAAGACTTAGGAGCACAAAGTCAACTTTAAAGCCCCTTTTCCATTTACCCTTTGGACTTGTGTGGGATTGAACTGCTTCAGAGAAAGTCTCAAGGACTGCTTTCTTTCATCTACCCTGCTTTAAGAAAGGAAATATGGAAATGCATAAAAGATAATGCCAAGGAAGAGATACAGCAGAGCTTGTATGCAGTAAAGGCACTTTACTTCAGCCTAGAATCTGTATGTAAGGCACTGGTATTCACTCACCCCATCCTGGCTGTCATTTATCACATGGATCACATCAACAGTCACTTGTATTGATCTTAACATCCCCATCCCGCCCAACTTTTACACACACACACAAATTATGTGTATTTACAGACATATTAATGCATCAAACTTCACTGGAGCTGAAGGAGATGGGATGGAAAAACAACACTAGCTCCACATAATATTTTTCCCCACACCCGTGGGTTGAATTACTCCCTGAAGCAAGTCAGTTTTTCAAGCAACCCTTCAAGATTGATAATGTTACTACACTAGCAAGGATAGCAAGAATGCAAGGAAGTCCTTCCCTCTGCACTGTCATTTAGGAATGGAACAGAAAAGATTGTGTGCAATGGTAAAAAGTGGGGTAAAGAGCATTTTTTACACTGTAAAAAATATTTTCGCAGTTGGTCAGGCGCAGTAACTTTAAGGTTTCATTTTGTCACCTTGGTTCTGACCCAGAGTTCCTACACTTCCAGCTGAGTTTAGCTAGCACCAAGGAAACTCAACAGTAAGTATCTACTTACTTAAGATGGGACAACTGACTAGATGAAATACTTAACTGTGGATCCTCAGACAGCTTGAACTGCTCCAGAAGTTCCCTGTGGTCATCTGCTCTCACACCTCTTACTGGGGAAGAGCTCAGAGTTTTCCCTAATTCCTATTCAGGCAAAATGGCTTTCGAGCAAAAAAAAAAAAATTAAAGAAAAAAAATAATTGCATCAAAAAAATCTGCAAAATTAGATTTGAGGCAATATGCCCCTTCACAAGGATTTAAGAAAACAATACATGAATAAAACATAATAGTTATGTATTTCTTCCTCTGTTGTTACAACTTGGCTTGAATTTCAGCCATATCCTCAAGCATGTTCTTGATATTTTGCTCCTTTCTAAATGCTAAAAATTTGCTCAACCCTCAGGCTAATGCCATTCTTAGAAAGAATTGATTTTCAACTGCCATGTCCTCAGTTGTAGACTTTCTGAATCCACTGAGTGCAAAGGTTCCTGCATTAATAACTTCTGTCCAGTAACTGCAGTTCTTGAAAGACAGCATTCTTCAAGCTCAATTTCACACAAAAAAAATTCTGTTGAAATAATATATTCAGTGCCACTGCTCTGTGATCTTTCATTAAATACAAAATGGCTTTGAACTGTTTGTTGAAGTTATAAAAATTACTGATAGACTTCCCAGCATTTAAAAAAAAAATTGTAGAGCAGCTGCTCCATCCTGGCAGGTTGATTTTCTTCTTTAGTAACTCTTACTAACGAGTTCCTTTTCTGTCCGCAGTTCACTTGAAACAACTTTCTGTCTCCCTCACTGCAGCCTGGAAAACATCACATTTAATATAATCTTTGGCACTTGGATAGAATTGTCCACATTCAAAGTACAGTACAAACACCATCCCATCAGTCCTGACAATAGCCTTGGGAAGTAAACGTTATCCAGATTATACAACTAGATAGACTGAGGTAAGCTGGTCAGAGCCACAATAATAGGACCAATAACACAAAAACAGTGACATAAACAAAAATAACACAAAATTCCTAGATCAGTCCAAATCGCAGGCTTCTTGCCTCTCTTACACACCCCGGGATTCCTCTCCTATTTAAAGTGAAGCAGCGCCCAAAACACCACCATCTGCACTTTGCCATCACAAATTCCTTCCAGGAGTCTACAGCTGACAGCTAGCTTAATAGCATAGCATGCAGGTTTGTAAAATGCATCCAAGACTAAGCCAGGCAGGGCAAGAACACCAAAGTTTAGTATGGGTTCCTTCTGTATTTCCTGAGGTCCAGAGCAATCAACCTCATTCTTCTACTATGGGACAGGGATTGAAATCTGTTTCTCTTAGACATCAAAGATCCATCTTACTTCTTTTAACTCACATGCAGCCCAATTCTCTTACAAAGCAAACAAACATTTTAATTACACTGATTTCAGTGGCCCTGCTTTTAAAAATCTCAGAGGAAAGCCCGCTGAAGTCCGCAAAAAGGCTTCTGCTGACCTCAGTGGGACATTTTCATCAGGACTGTACAATCGCACAAGAGGTAAATCGGGGAGTCCCATCTACTATGTGGACTTCTAAAGAATTCCCTTTCTTCTCTTCTCTTCTCTAGACAAGTTCCCTAGCATTTCAGCAGAAGCATCTGTAACTATGCATAATAAAGCAATACATAAAATCACAAGGCAACTTTAAAGCAGTCCATCCTGAAAACTGTTTGGCAGGCATTTCTATACCAGAATGGGTTACCCATATTTTCTGACTCTTTTGCCTATGGGAAATATTCATTCTGTCCTGTACATATAAATATTCAAATTGGTTTCAATGTGGGGGTTTTGCGGAGCAGGTAATAAACAACTTCCTATTCAGTGGATTTGTTGCCACACTTGCCATTTTCTTGCTAACAAATGCCAAAATCACAGTACCTGCATGAAGATGTTGTTACCATATTATTAAAATCTACTAAGCCAATATTAGGAATTTTGCTCTTTATGAACAAAGTAATACAACTTGGTATAGGGTTGCACTATTATATTAGAAACAGTAAGAATTTGCCTACATCACAACCTCTACACGACTGATACCTTAAGGATCAAATCTGATTGCAGGTCCGTATGGGATATTATTAGCCATACTGAAAGTATTTCCATAGATATCTTGAAGTAGTAAGTATATTAGGCATCTTGAATTACCAGAACTAATTCCACTCATATGTTTTGTCATGGGTTGGGGACAAGTTTAAGCACAGTTTGTGTAATTTCATCCTTCTAATTTACATACTTCCAGTTTCAAGTGGCTCTGTCAAAAACGCTTGGTAGGAAAGGTTGCACCCCTACTGAGCATCTATTTTCAATCCTTTCATCTACTCAGTGAGCTGCTGTCAACCCTCCAGTCATCCCATCCAAATGATTGCTATCCTACTGACACTCGCCAATTCCTTCTGAGCCACACAATTACTTTAATATCAGTGACTGTTAATCAAAACAGAATATTTTCTGCATAGCCTTCTTTAATCCATGATCTTAAAAATATAATGTTAGTAGACATTACAAACATTTTGCATAAATGCAAGTCAAGGAACTGAGGGGTTTTTTAAAGTAACTTTGTTTATGATCTTGCAGAAGGAGATGAACCACATCGGAATCAAACCTAAGAATCTTAATCCAGGGCTGCCACTGGAGTTATTTGCTTCCCTCTGAGTTCAGCTCAATGTAATCCATGCTTTCCTAATCTTTTTGTGGTCTCTTCCTCTGCAGGTGAATTCTGCTTTCTCCCTTTTAGAAAATGAAGATAGAAAGTCTCTTCTAACACTTTATAGGAGTCTGTAGAATTTTTCCAGAAAGAAATGAATTGCTATGTAGAAAAAAAAAAAATGACAGAAAAAAAGCTTTCCTTTTTCGCATTTTGGCCACGTTCCAAGCAATCTGATGAATCTCTTTACAACTGCATCAAAAACAAAAACGCCACAAACCCCACAAACCCTACATTCCAAAAGGAGTAATTTTTTCCAGCTTTTATTGTCAGACTTCTCCTCCTTCAAATCATTTTTTTTTCTCTCTCTCTTCAGAAAAGCTATTGCTCCCAACAGAGGAAGAAGTAGCCATCAGTTGTAGTAATAATAAAAGCTATTATCCAGCTTGATTGTATTTAGGGGAGGAAGTAGATTTTCCCATTTGTTCATTCTGATCGGTATAAAAGGTCAATATCGTGGTTTATCAATATCTTCACTGGCTCTCTGACAGAAAAGCAATCCAGCAACATTTCTATTTAGTACAGAAGAATGAATTCTGCTGAGCTACGTTGTCTACATTCCCTCATGTAGGAAAGGTGCTCTCTTCTCTTTACATTACTAATATCATTTCACTTATCCGTGCTTCTGTGGCAGGCACTTCTTTTCCAATTACAGACCATGGCTATCTGTTCCACTTACTGCCTGATCCCAAGAAGTCCTGAGCACTTAATTCTTATTATTCTGAATTCAGATTAGAACCTTTATTCTTAGCAGAAATGCTGTGGGGATTCTTTCATGATAGATGGAGAGTATCTTCAGTATTATTTTTTAGATAAGAGGTGAGGCAGCCTCCTACAGGGCCAAAAGCAAGTCAGATCTGCACAGTTCTGGTAGGGTTGGCATGACTTGTATTTTACTGGGATGTCTCAAATCCAGAGTCATACCCATTAAGTGACCTCCTCCAAGCCGGGTCACTTACATGAGCCCTTACCAGCAACAACCAAGTAAAAGGAAGCTGGGTCTCTTTTTGATTACTTGGGAGTGAAGCCTGCTGCCAAGAAGCGTTATGATATTGTACAAAATAACAGCAGTAAACTGAAGGAAAAAAATCTTCCTTCCCCTGTGAACTGCTGATAAGCAACATCTCAACACAGTGCATAAGCAGACCCAATAGCACCTTAGTAAGAGGCTGGGAGTTAACTCTGATAGACTTGGGGTCCTGGCCAAAACTACAGAAAGCAAAACAAAACAAATCAAGCTCTAAGGCTGACACTACAACCACCTCTTTTATGCCCCTTTCCTCTGCCATTTTCAACTGAAGAACATACTTTTGCTCCAGTCTGATTTGCACAGTGCTGTGTGCACCCTTGCCAGCACAACCAGCTCCAGAAATAACTGTATTTCATTGTCAAGGACAGCAACGATCATGGATTTCTTCTATTTCAGAAAGATGTTGTGGGGAAATTGGTGTTTTTAAAGACGCCTTTGAATCTGTGAAAAGCCCAAAAAATAGCACTATTTTATTGTAAAAATTTCAGAGCCTTTTACAATACCTGTAATGTAAGTAAAATGCCAAATTGCCAAATCATTGTCCAGTGCAGTCACCTCATTTAGTGGCAACACGTTATGAAAGATGCACCTCACTGCAGGTTAAAGAAAAACAATTGGAATTGAATCTTAAAAGAAGAGAACACAAATGCAAGTTTTGTAATTCATGCCAAAAGCCAATAATACTCAGAATCGGTGGTCATCAGAGCATACGAGAGCCTCACAAACACACTGTCAACTCAGGTCCATACTACTGATGACTGACTTCCAGATTCCTCTGAGGTGCAAACTGTTCCTGTTATAGTTTTGACAGTGTGTGTGTTGTCTAACTGCCCAGAGCTGAGATTAGAGCAGAAATAAAAGCAGAATCAATGCTGTAGATTACAAATTCATCCTTCTCAACTGAGAATTTAGACAGCCTGTAGCTTTTTTGAAGGTGGGAGGAAGCATCAATACTGTAAAAAAAAAAACAAAAAAAAAAAACCCACACAAAACCCCCACAACTTTGAAAAGAGATGTAAAAGGTGTGTAATTACAAATAATCGTGTTCCTATACTTTCAGAGAATGTAGGGAAATAAACACACTACAAGATAAACACATAAGGTGTTCAGTCTCATGGGGAAAGAGGCAGTGGTTCCAACAGAATAAAATAGCTGCATTAAAGCTGTATATAACAATATATTGTGATTTCTTTAATATTTATTCTAAAACTACAGCAGAAAAGTACCTGATTAAAAGCCAAAAAGAATGAAAACAAAAAGAATGAAAACATGGATGCAGCAATGTAGTCTGCGGCCACTATTTCTTTAATCTCACTACACAAGCTTACACCTTATAGGCCTTCTCTTTTACAGCTTTCAAAAGCAGCATCTACAATGAAAGGAGACACACCAGCTAAATCCAGGGTTAAGGGGTTTGTATGGGATTTGGAAGACGAAGGCTATATTCCCAACCCAGTTACAGGCTGTTCATGACCTTGGTTAAATCAGTCCAGGCAAGGCCACAAAAGAAACCTCAGTGCAAGATGTTCTTTAGAGTTGAAGCCCCTTCTCTGTCTGAGGACACATTAGCCTTGCTTCTCTCTAGTCTTAGTCTCTCCCTGGTCTACAATGCACAATGGTAACACAGATACTCACAGTAGCTCTAGATCTACCCAGAGACTCTGCACTTGCAAAAGGCTGCATGTGATTAACAAGCCCTGCAGGGACATGGTGCTTCATGATTAAATATATACTGAGTAATGTGCCTGCTCAAGGATCACAGTACAGACATGCACATGCCTTCCCTTAAAGTTATAATGCAAAATAAAGCAGTTTCTACAGAACAGACTGAAAGAGGTAAATTTCCTATCAGCTTATCAAAGCAACTCTCCACTTAAACCAAGATCCACATCCCCCCAAGGCAGGTACCAGATGTCCCTATATTGTGTAAGGAAGGGTTCTTAGCCACTCAGCACTGTGGATCCTGCTACCTGGCAAAACCCTGTTATGTTTTTGAGGTTACTCTTTCGTGCATCATGACCACAGCATTCCCGTATTTCTGCTTACTACAGATATGCTGGGAGATTCCAGGTTTGAGGCATACAGTTACTGTGGTAGGAGGAACTATACAAATACCTCATAGGGGATTTGGGTAGACCAGCTCCTAATTTGGGACCATTGTCACCAAGGAGGTTTTGGTATTTTTAAATGAGCAACTAAAGCAGGTGGCTGAATACCAATACAGGATTGATGATAACAGCCACACACAAACTGACACTTTCTTTTCTCCTCTATCATGGCAAGTTAACTACCAAAGCAGTAATCAAGACTATATTTCTACATACATAAGAACTCCTACTGACATAAATATGAGTTTAGGCTGAGCTAGACATACATAAAAGTCATTCCTACTAATAGGCATATTTTGAGCTGTCAACAGTGATTTGAGTATAAAACTAAGTAGTGTGAAGACACAGCCATAATCATTCCATATTAATTCTACTTGCAAGAACATGCAGGTCAGGGGACAAAAAGCAAAGCAAAACTAAAACCAGTACTTGTCAGATGGAAAAGGACAAAACCAGTTGGAAAATAATTTTATTTTTTCAGACTTCTAATAAGATTTACAAACAATGGTGGTGTAAAAAAAAAAGAGACACCCTATAAAAAAGGTTGACATCATTTCTCAGACTATAGCATCAAATGAAGTTACAGAGCAACAAGCGTACAGTGAAATTCTATTCATCAAATTAGTATTAGCTAAGTAGTTGAAAATGTAATCAGTCTAATAATAAATCTCTACAGCTTACTCAGAAATCCCATAACAATCCAACATTCTGATCTTAAAATATACTTACAATACACAAAGAATTAATCTCTGCAATCATCTACAGCACTGAAATCACCTAGGCAAAAATTACATAGCAAAGGCACACCTTGTGAAGTTTGTAGAGGAGGACATCTTGAGCACACTACAATAACATACAACAGAACGAAAAACACCCTGCATGCTTGCTTATTAATCCGCAATGTCTAATATGAAATACAATATAGAAAAAAATAGAAACAATATTTAGTGACCTTCTTCATGCTGGTTCTATTCTTCATCCAGAGTGAAGCAGAAAGGCTTCCTTGCCCTATTTTCTGTTTGAACCTTGGCACTTTCCCAGGGTATGTTCTCCCTATGTTCATCATCATCCTTGTCATTAGTGGAGCAGGTGGTTCTTAACCAAGTCAATCCCAATCATGAACACAACCATGCCTTCCACATATGCATGTCTTCATCCTGCAACCTGTCTCCAACTCTTCACATGCTGAACTCCAACACACACAGACAACATGCCCGAATCTAACCTCGATTTGCCAAAGTTTAAACACAGGGCAGAAACAAACCAATGTTGATATCCTTTATTACTGCTAGAGACTTTCCTCTACTCAGGTCAGTCACTCACTTTGAATAGTAGGCATTTAAAAACCTTCAACACAATTTCATTAACAGCTTAACTTGAAATTGCAAAGGAATGCCAAACACTGGCACACTAAAGCCTTTTGAACATTAATTTGAATAAACATGAAAACCTGGTGTCTTCATTAATCCATAAATCAACTCCTCCTGGCCCTAACTGCATCTTAAACATATTCTGTTCAGAGCACAAGGAATAAGGATTATTTTCTAGTTACAGCATATGGATTTGTGCTTTCACTGTATTCATCATGAGAAAAGCCAAAGATGGTATCCATTAAATACTGCTAAAATAACTCATCTTGACAGGTCGGTACAATGTATCAAAAGGTTATTTTTTCTTTCAAAAGTAAAAAAAACCCCTTGAATCATTCCATTTAATAAGACTTCTTTCCTGACTGCTTACAAACGGGTAGAAAAAAAAAGATAAGAAAAAGATGTGCATATCTCATGCTAAAACAAGAGTTAGTAAGAGGGCTGCACCAGTGTTTCTCTCACTAAATTTGTTTAAATATTGATAATCCCCGACATTCTTGCAAACTGATATTATCAGGGCAACTAGAAACACCATGAAACCTGACAGCATTTTGCAATAAAAGATGTAGGTGTGTATGTTGTTGGGGGTCAACAGGCAGTTAAAGAAGTAGTGACATATTTTAGCCTTTAATGGCTTTGAAGATATACAATGGAATACTCATTTTCAGCTTCCTGTCTGCCACAGATATCCCGGGAAAATGTTGATAAATTCATGTCTAAACTGACAATTCAGATCACCCAGAAACATTTAGACCATGTGAGCTAACTGTACCTTAACTAATTCTTTCCTTGCTGCCTGTAACAAAGCCATCTTGGAGCTTTTTGATCCCAAAGCAGAGCCCTTCTAGGAATCAGTATTGCACATTTTTCCCAACTTCTCTCTAACTACAGGCTGCAGACACAGCTGCCTGCACTGCAGAAAGAACGTAAGTGGGAGGCTGAATCTCAGGCCCTTCCATCCAGCCAAGATCTCAGAATTAGGCTAGAGGGC
>JAVKLA010000053.1:37130156-37160981 GCA_034782735.1 Sagittarius serpentarius
TCAGAATTAGGCTAGAGGGCTAGGAGGGCCTTTGGTGCAAATAGCTGGCAAGGATGGTCTTGGAAGAACATGGATCCTACTGATGAGTGTAGACACGGCCTTATAAGGCCTGTCACACCAGTGTCTCCCTGCCTCCCAAACGCTGCAAGTACATGACAAAGTAATGTCCAAGGTGCTGTTAGAGAGGCTATACAAGTGCCTCAGGCAGACAACATTTTCTAGTTTTCAGACATGTGAAGTCAGTCAATGATGCAAATGCACGAAATACCTCATGAGAAGAAAAAAATCCCTCAAGTTTATAATCTTTTAATTTTTCATTCATAAGTTACTATACACTCAAGCCCTTTTCACAGCAGTAATTTATGTAATCTCACATGCTCAACTAAGATGTACACACTTCAATGGCAGTATTTAATTCCTCAAACAAAAATCTCTCTTGCTGAATCCCTACTTCACACATTCCCTAATTTGAGCACTCCCTCTAACCTTCTCAGCTTTTCAAAAGCTCACCAGCACAATCAGCTTTACCTTCTAGTTTAGCAAACACATTCACAAAAAAAGTCTTCTCCAGAATAAACACAGATAAATTTTCTTCATGCAATGTACAATTAATGTACAAAGCTTACTGCTGTAAAAACCCAAGAATTTAGCAGGGTTCAAAAAGAATTTATAAGACTATGAGTCATAGTAAGAGATACTGGCAAATCTGTTTAGAAAGCCCTATGAATTTCCATACTTTATGTTAAGTCTTTATGTGACTGGTGATTAAAAATAATTTTTCCTGCAAATACACTGTCCTGGTAGTAAACCACTACTGAGTTTTTATGTACCTCCTCTAAAGTATCTGTCATTGTCCAGTTATAATACTGGATTAGTTGATCTGCTATGGACTCCCATGCTGTCTTGACTGTCTTCTCTTTCCCCACTGATAAACTTTGCTAATCTGGCTTCTTGTGCAAGACATGCTCAAACTACAATGATAAAGAAAAGAAAAATATCAATAAAATAAAAAGATACACTGTGGTCACCTTAAGAGCAGCACATACTATTTGACCTCCCTGTTTTCTTCTTTTGAAATACCAGCAGCAAAAGAGATCAATGTCCTTCATGCTAGATTACTGTTATGTGACAAATTCAGCCCTCTCAGTGCCTGTAAAGCTTCTGACACTGTAAGCCACTCACATACACCCAAAGCCAAAACTGACCAATTTAAAAGTAATGATTGATGGCGTATATTGTTCAGTGTTTTCTTGATCAGGCACAGATTTTGAGGAAACCATGTTCTAAGCCTCCCAACTTGAGCATAAATGACACAAAAGTTATTACCTGTTCAAATTATAAAGGAAACAATAGCACTTATGACCTGCAACTTAAGTCTTTTTAAGTTAATCATGCTATATTAAGCAAGGCTTGTTAGCATGTGCTCAGTGTTAGGTATTTACCTTTAGTCCACCACAGATTGGACAAGCTGAAAAAAGAGCTCTTGTCATCCCAAGGTGGGGGCTACATGTGTCATAGGGGTCAGCTGAGGCCCCACTAGGTGGTGACAACTCACTACTTTTGGAGTCTGACCACCTTGAAACAAAATCCACATATGTCTCATCACTTGAGTCCTTGCTGCTTTCTGTGAGTAAGGATGAAGGCCTCCCTCTGTCCTGGCTGTGCTCAGGTACCCTCCGTGCTTCCAGGTGTGGTAGTAGCAGTTTGGGGTCACTAGCACCTTGAGGTGACAGGGCCTGGTCCTTGGGTAGCGTGGAATCCGCAGTCTTCGGTTGCACATCTTTAGAAGCTGCCTGTAACAAACTCCTGGGTATATCGTAAATATGTCTGAGAGAGCTGGGAACCTGATACTCTGATCCCGCACCTCTCTGGGGCTCACTGTGAGGACAAGTGCATAAATTCTGATCCGAAGGAAAGTTCAATGGCAAGCTTAGCAATGATCCAAACTCATCACCATGACAAATGTCCAAGCTGCCAGCATAGGAAGAGAAGCTTCCAGAGTAAGAAGAGTGACTACCAGTAGCTATTCCACTGTCGGAAGAACTCTGACGACCTATTTCCTGTAGCTGTCTGGACCGGAGAGGCTTTGGAGGCAGTTTAGTGGTGGCACGTGCCCCTTCTGGAAGGGTCTTTTCTTCCCCAAGATGAATGCCCTTTGCAGCTGCCAGTCCATGACTCTCTTGAGAAGTGCTGGCTGAAGACTGTTCAGGCCAAATTGTCAATCTGCTCCCAACACTAACATCCGAGTGGCTGGTATCTGAAGACGAGCTTGAAAGACTTCTGTCATCTCCTAGAAAAGAAGAAAACACATTAACCTATGTTTAAAACACAATCAATAGACTGAAATATGGCAAGTATGTACAAACAGAAAGGACTGTGAGATTCCATCTGCTTTTTGTAAGGGGAACTTCTGTCAGAAAGCCAGAATTCCTGCAATAATTCCTATCCCCATGGTAAAAACAAAATGCAAATAGTATGTTACCTTGCCACAACCCTACCACGTTGTGGAACATAATGCATTCAGGACTAAATTTTTAGAGTTTACGCACCAGGTTCTTCCCTTTTCAACCACATTTTACTTCTGTACAGTTAATTGGTTTTATTTTAGGTACTCCTATCTTATATCACAGGGAATAGTCACAAAGTCTCATGCTCAGAATAGCTGAGGATGCTCTGAAGAAAACTTTGCTACTGTAACCCAAAGCCATATAAGACATTTCCATGTTTCTATTTGATCTGAATCAACCAAATTTTTATCTTATTTGTACTTTTTTTCTCAATTTAAATCTTACCTGAATGACGTCAAAGTGAATGTTAGAGACCACAAAAATAAAATCAAAGTTAAGACTGTCCTGTTCTCGTCTGAGCTCTCCTACACTGTACTTCTCCATAATATCCATACCAAAATGCAACCATACCTCACTGTAACAAACAAAAATGAGAATACTACTATTATAAAAATGTTTACATATCTACATACAGAAAGATCTTCCATGACTCATTTATGTACATATTGCAGAAATTTTTTTTCTCACTGATACTTGCAAGATGGACACTTTTATAGGTAACTACTGCTGTCCAAGACAGAATATGGAAGAAAAAAAATTAAACATTGGCATGAAAGGGCATAAGGATAAAACACAAACATCACACAAACACATACACAAAAAAAACCCAAACAAAAGAACACTTTCTTGTAGTGACACACACAGTCCACCATGTTATTTTCTTTCTTCTTAATAAAAACAGCTGGGTCATTTTGTAGGTATTAATTTTAACTAATTTTATCAATTTTAAACCTTGGGCAATAAGTTGCCAGATGGGGTAGAAAGGGGAAGGGTCCACTGCAAATTGTGACCTGAGCTTCTGGTGTTACTAGGCTATTTCTCTTCTCAGTTGTTGAGGGAAAAGTTTAGAACAATTTTCCTGCTCTTCTTGGAGTAATTCTTGATATATACTGTCACAAAATAGCAATGTTTATCCTGTGAAATCTAATTCTTTCTTTTCCCCCAGTGCCCATTGCATGACACTGTCCTGTGACACCTGTGTAAGTGTAACTCCTGAGATAAATTATACAGCTGTCTAGATGGAAGGCACTAATTACAAAAATATTAGTGTCGTTCACAGTAACAAACCTAGAAAAAGAAATATACTTGTTAAATAAAAGTTATTCTGCTTACAGAAACATCTATTTTTATTTTAAAAATAAGATTGTTGAATTTATTTGAAATCAATTCTCCAAGACAAATATTTTAGGCACTTTAGAACTCTGGAAGGGAAGCCCTCCCATAGTTGTGAAGAAAATGCTCTAATTGTGTAGAGCTACATGTTCTCCAAGGCAGTGGCAGAACCTAGATCTCCAGATTCAGGTAAATGTCCTCCCAGCAAACCTACAGGGACAGTCTTGTTGTAACATTTCCCATAAACACAAATATTTAATTTTCCTATACAAAACTTAAATAACAGAATATGAAAATCTTACTGCAGGATTCCTCATTCTCTGAGGATTATAACATTCTTAGAAGAATAAGGTCATAGATTTAAGTAATCTCAAGCAGAAAATGTGTATGAAGTTGGGTCATGTTTTCTAACCAGCATGACTGGATTAAAAAAACAGGCATGCCTCTCTCTCAAGTCTCATTTGTTTTCCATCAATCTAGTCAAGTCTCGTAGTTACATGCTAACTGAGAAAAACCTCAGGAAGTCTCAGTGGAATTTAGTCACAAACCACATTACTCAGCAGTGTCAAGACTAAATTAGCCTGGGGGGGATCGCTGCTCAGGAACTAACTGGGCATTGGTTTATGAGTGGTGAGCAATTGCATTGTGCATCACTTGTCTTCTGCATTCCAATCCTTTTACTATTATTGTCATTTTATTGTTGTTATTATTGTAGTTGTTAGTTTCTTCCTTTCTGTTCTAGTAAACTGTTCTTATCTCAACCCAGAAGCTTTACTTTATTTTCTGATTCTCTCCCCTATCCCACTGGGTGGGGTGGAAGTGAGTGAGTGGCTGCGTGGCGCTGAGTTGCTGGCTGGGGTTAAACCACAACAATTCAAATGGCAATTCAGGGCACATGCCCTTTTACAAATCCAGTGCTAGACACCAATTCTACTTTGATACGTAAACAGCTCCAGAAGGGACATGCACAGATAGTGCCACAAAGAGCAAGAATAATAACACTTACAACCAAAGCACAGGAGTTCTAGATTTTACTACAAAAATCTGCTGTAAGCCTGATGTGTGAACTATGTAAGTCAGTCCATCTCACAGGCTGGAGTGAGTCAAGTACTTAAGCAGGTACCAAACTTGACGCAGACAGTTCTTTTGAAGTTGCACATCCGCAAATTCAGTAGCATTCAGCATACTAAAGGATTTTCCTGTGTTAATAGTGTTTGATCCAAAACTCACTCTGCTCAGTTGAAAAACTCCAGTCTACATCAATGGACTTTAGACAATGCTGTTAAAGGACTGCCCCACAAGCAACAGCAGCCAAATCAAATATCTTGACCATTTCTCTATTATTTTTCTTTTAAGCTCAGCATCTTATAATTATATACATATGCTCATTTCTAAAGCCTGGGAAGGAATGAACACCACTTATTTTTATTTAATTAAAGATATTTCTTACCTCCACTGCCCTGGCGACTTGTATGGGACAGCAAGCTCAAGCGCTTTTCTAATTGTAAAGCTTCATGAGCCAGTCTTTCTTCTGAATAGGCTGGATTTGTACTTGGATCTTTAAAAAGAAACAGAAAATAGACAAAAAAGAAGAAACATGGAAAATATATAAAAAGAAGGAAAGAAAAAAAACCACATTCTTATGCTAGATAAGAATGATAGATATTCTTATGTTCTTATGTTTGATCTTCTACAGGAAGGGAAAATGCTGATCAGAAAATGTATGGGACAATCTGCCTTCAAGCACATCCTGGAGAAATGCTACATAGTAATTTATAATTCTAAGTGTCCAAGACTTTCAGATATTATACCCAACGTCTGTAAGAGTTATCACCAGGGACAGAACCCTGAATAGCACAGCACTGAAGGCAATAGCTGCAGAGATAATTAGCAACCAGCAGGTCTATAGGAGTTGAAAACTAATACATGACCTGTAAAATGTATCTTGACTTCACTGAACTCATTGGGAATTTTATCACTGAGAAAGAAAAAATTTTTCATCTTACAAATTTACAAATCTACATCATAAACTCAGAGTCATAGTGATCAAACTATCTGATACCTTCCAATCCAGATCACCTATTTACAAAGACATTGCTTTCAAGCTTGATGTTCAGAAGGTCATTAAGTTCAGAAGTCAGAGACGAAATAACCAGCCTGGTGGCTCTCTGTCTTCATGTTTAATACAAGACAAGTTAGAATGGTAAAAACTATCCTAAAACGTACTATCATGGATTTTCCCCATACATTTTAGTGAGTTTGCCATTCTAGCTGAAATTACTTCACTGAAGAAGGCTTGTTCTATTCCAATAGAAAGACCAAAAGGTACACAAAATGTGGAAGAAATTTCATCAGTAAAACAGGCCAGTTTCCTCTGACCCATTTTGTTTCCAGCCAGGCCCAACAATAAAAGCAGATGATGGAAGTAATCATAACCATTATCCCAAAAGAAATCTTACAGATTTTTTCAAACAGCACTGACAAGTGTGTCATGTTCAACAGTTGCAAAGGATATGGTCTGCTAACTTATTCATCATCGGAAGTTTCAGTAGCTCTTATTAATTACATAGGGAAAGTAATTAATGACAGATAAAACAGATTACCTTCGTCACAACTGCTGCTCTTGTGTATCTGATCAACCAGGTAGTAGTAGCACACCACAAAAACATTTAATCATTGAATCATTTAGTAAGAGGGGGAAAAAGGGATTAAAAGGGCTACACATTGCTGTGTTTGAGTTAGTAAGATAAAAAAACGTTGAATGATGAAAGAAAAATTTCATTTTCATCCCAGGTCTTTCAGTTTTAAAAGACTTGGGTTTGATGTTGTCAACACAGCAGTCAAAGCAAGCTCACAATCAGGGGAAGGAGCACTGCCAGAGTAGCTGAAGCTCCATGGGAGTCCCTACATTATTAACTACCTGAGAAAGAAGCTGCCACATCTCTCCTCCCTAACTGTGTTCGGTTTCGGATCTGCCCGAGATAGATCCAAGCGTGTTACAGGAACAGAAGTGACAATGCTGAACTTTCTTTCCCATGTAGAGAGGACTTCCCTCTTTAGCAGTCTGCAATCTGGATAAGATTAGCAGAACAAGCCAGACACACACACAGTCCTTCTATAACAGCGTAAGTTGGAAATCAAAGATGTTCTAACAGGGACAAGGCAACAATGCCTGTGACAAACAGGGTCTGTGACCTCTGTGTCTCCCAGCTCAAACAGTGCTTGGTGTCAGTACCTGACACCTTCCGAACTTAACTTTAAGAACAGAAAAGAGGACTGTTTGGTATGGATTATTTTGTTAGGTCTCCATTCCTATTTCCCCTGCAATACAACTCTTATTAAGCATTGACTAGTTCAAACTTGTGTAACTGCTTGTGCAAATGAATGCTTCCATATGGACCTCTGCCAAAGGAAAATACAAGATCTGGCTACCAGCACCTATGGTGCAACCCAGACAGGTCTATGCAGGGATCTGCTCAGTGGCATACAGCACGACAGGCTTGAATCTATTTTTGAATGTCCTCTGCTCCAGTTACTCTGCTGTATCTACTTAAATGCCCTTATGTCCAAAAAGGTTCAACAAAGATGTTCTGCAAGCACTTTGAGTATAAACTTGGCATAACAGATCAGCAAATTCATCAAACCAAGATGCAACAGACACTAACCCTTTCCACAACAAAGAACCGTCAGTAGGAAAGATCCTTCCACTTTCCTCAGAATATGATTACTTAATAAATATAGATTTTCAGAATGTTACTAGGGTACATACACAACTATCAGTTTAGTTTAGTAACTGATATCCCTCTTACAGAGAGCAAAAAAACTGGTCAAACAACTGATCTTGCAAAAATGGCCTATAATAAAATAAAAGATGGGGAGGTAGGAGAAAAGTTGAAGCAAATCAGTAAGTTTGCATTTCACATGTTCAATTGCTTCTGGAAGCCAAATTCCCTATCAGCTACACAGCTACAGAACACAATAGGTTTCACCCAGCATCATGAAATCTCTAGGCATACTGTCTGTCCAACAGGACTGATAATTTTTTGGTTAAATTTCCCCTTAAGGATTGCCTATGTATAAAAGCTGTGTATAAAACTGGGTTCATAGTTATGTGCTATGACCTCTCATTGCCGAGTTTTATGGAAGATTGATTAGAAGAACCCTTTCTCAGCAAGTACTAGGAAACATCTAGATAAACAGTTTCAAAACCTACCAAACATATATAGACTTCAAGTCTTAGGCAGATATTAAAAATAATTGTCCATCAGTCTTACTGAAGTCTTTGTCTTGTCTTTAATCCTCTCTGCTAATAAGCAAGACTTTTACGGAAAACACACACAATACCATTCCCCAGAAGCAGCAGATTCTTATACCAGTATTTTTTGTTACAGTCTATCAAGCACTAATCAGGAGGTTTTGCTACAAGATCAGACTAAGGACTGAAGTCACTGGCAGCCACCTTTTAGAGACCAGTCCTTGCTGGAGGGCATAACCTACGACCTCCTGTCATAAAGTGTAGAAATATGGCCTAAAAAAATGATAAAAACAAGGATTGTTTCAACAGTAAAGGTGGATTTGTTGGTGTCATCTTATACCTTGCATATGCACAATAAAAAGCCTTTAAATAACTGTACAGAAATTTGCCATATTATTAACTCAGGAGGACAGAAGCAGCATGACTGGTACTGAGACAGCTGTCCAAGGAAGTTCAAACAGCTTCTGCCCACACAACATCCTACAGTAGGTCCAACAACTCTGAGAGCAATTAGTACCTTCATTTCCCAAACTCTTTAACAAATGTATCCTATAATGTGATTTACTGCCATGGAATCTAGGCAGTTAGATTCACTCAGGTCCTTCAATTAAGAAAGCATTTTATCATTTTCCAAACAAAAATGGATCCCTTGCTATGAAGGAAAGTCCTTCGTGTGAGACAATCATTGAAATCTTCCTAAATGCTGCTTTGGGGCTAAGGGGAAGGATTATATCAAATTTGGCTGGACTAAAAATGCCTCGATGGAGATTTTATTTTTATATTACGTTGGTGGATATTCATTAAAGCCACATGAGCTGCTTCTCGTGGGAGATTTTTAGTACTTTGGTAACATACAAATAAAGTGTCACAGTAATTCAAAGCTCCAGGGTTGTTCAGTAAGCACCTGTCAGGAAAAAAAATGCATTGTATCAAGTTAAGTCAGCAGCTACCTAAGATATGCTTGATTATATGCATCTTTAAATGCAACATTGGTTAATTAAACAAAGTTAGATAAGTTAGGCCGAACATCTCTCCTTTCTTCCTTTGTAACTGTAGGCACATTTGCAAATCAGGCCTGGACCCTCACCTTCATGCTAATATCTCCACACCTTGTAAGATGTCTGGAGGAATGAAAAGATGTCCTAAAAGTTTGAGAAGGATCCACTTGGTACAGATAGTGCAGAAGGCAGCCACAGAGCTGTCTTGCAATGGCCAAAGGTGTATCAAGCTTCAACAAAAAGAAAAAGCATCAGATAGATCCTCAGCAAGCAGCACTGCACACTCTCCAGTCAGTCACAAAGCAGCCCGAGAAAGCTTCCAAAATTAAAAGAGAGCATCAAGACTATCAACATTACATTTGGGGTCTTTCCAGCCTACAGGACTAGACTGTCCCATTGCCTTAGCCAGATTGAGAGAGTACTGATCTGCCCACTGATCAAAGATACCACTGATTGGCTGTTGGGTCTTTGCTGTGTTCATGTTTGGCATTCAAGATGAAACTTGCTAGCGAAAAGAAGGAATTCAACACACACCTGATAAACAAACATTTCTCAAATAATATGCATGCAAATTCAGTATAGAATACAAACCGTGCGATCAGTGATTCAGTACTATGTCAATACCTAGACTTCTGTCAAGACAAGAACATAGAACTCTGTTTTCTAAATATCTTCTCAAGAAAAAAAAAAAAAGAGACTATGCAAGTAGCCAATTACAGCAATTATCTTCCAACTAGTAGCTGGGGAAAACAAGCCATCCAAAGATGTCCTGTCACTCATCTGAATCCTTTATTTAAAATGCTAAACTGCCTAAAACCAGCTACAGATACCTACACTACCTTTGCATTCCCACTCAACGCCATATGTCTCAAATTTAAGACCTGATCATGCAGCCTCTAACAAATCAAAACCTCCAGTCTGCTAATGGAGCTACCAATAGGAGTATTTTGGTACAATTTTGCAGAATTAATGGACTCCCAAAATAAATACCATACAGTAGTAAACTGTAAAATATCTAATGTTCTTTTTCTTTTCCTTTTTATTTTGGATGTACACATAATAGAATTATTTTTATCATGAAAATATTCATATTCATTTGATACACATTTCCAAAAAGTCACGGAATGATTCAGGTTGGAAGGGTTGTCAGGAGTTCTCTAGTTTAACCTGCTGCTCACAGCAGGTCAGCTATAAGAGATTAGACCAGATTTTGATACCTTGCAATGGTCAGTCAAGTATATGAACTCCACTGCACAGCATTTTCATTACATATTTTATAGATGACATAATAAAATATATACAGTAATCATATATCTGTTATAAGAACATCAAGCTTTTAAGAAAGTAAGGTATATTTTTTAAAACTACAATCCTGAAAAGAAAATGTGAATATTGTAATTGAGCAAATATCCCTTGCACATGCAATTTACAAATTCCCTTTGGATACTGGGCATTTTACTTTTCTTCAAAGAATCACTATGGCAAGGAAAAGTAACTGGTCATTTCCCAGTCCTCTTCAAACTGTCTCTACCATTTCCTACTAATTTCATGCTAATATCTCAGCACTCAATTTAACCATATGGTTGAGTGGCTTGTACATGAAGACTCTCACTGGCTTCATTCATTACAGTTTTTCCAAAGACAAACTAAGCAGATGTTGACTGCATAACGTCTCTATATTTGTGCTGTGGACGTTGGTGTCCAAGAACACTGTCAATGTGACATTTTTTCACCACGTTACATTCTTTTCTCTGTACAGCTGCCCTTTGTGTGTTTTCGTTTCTTGAAAATACCTACAAGTTATTCACGCACATTTCGTGTTTAAGTTGGAAAGGTACTGGCAACAGCAAGAAGCCAAATTCAAATAGCAAACTGTGGAGAGAAGGCTGCTGCCTATAAAAGCTTTTAAATTACACAAAAGCAGAACATTGCATGTATAAAGAAAGTTGAGGCTGTGTAGCATTCTGCACTGCAGTAAATATGAATAACATTCACTAGGTGTTTCTTGGTAGAATCCCCAATCTGGAAGTTTTGATCTAGTTACCTGAGGTGTGTAGATGATTAATCTATTTAATAACTAACCCTTTCAAAAGGTTGGGTGAATTTCAATACTCTTGCCAGATACACTATGCAGCTGGTAGAGACTTGACCGTTTCAAGCAATACAGTACATTCTGTGTAACAGCATACTTGATAAAGAAAATGAGTTCATGGATGAATCACTGGTATTGTACATGTGCATGTGCCTTAAACAGGTCTGTGCAAGCTTGTGCATGGGATAATAAATGAAGGAGAATACAAAAAATAAAAATTTTCTATGAAGGGATGTGTACATAGAGGGTGACAACAAACTGGAAGAGACAAGAGTAAATATATAAGGAAATGTAAGTTAGAGGGGTCAAAGTAGCTAGGAAAAGGACTGCAGAGGAGTCTGCAGAGAATGTGAGCGCGGTTCTTACAGAACAATACTCCTGTCCAGGGCAACAAGGTGAAATTGAGTGGTTGAGTACATCTTCACCTCATTTTAGTGGGAAGTCCATCAAGCACAGAAGACAAATGAAAAAGACCTCAGAAAAGAGGTCTTCCCTTACAAAAATCACATCATCCCCAGAATATTCCACATCCACTTTATGCACTTCAGTGAGGTCAAAGCTCTTGGAGGGAAGGGAATGTGGTGTGTGGCTATGTATAACAACCCACAAATGCCAGACTTGATAACCAAGATGTGAAAGCAGATTTACTTCTACATGCCTCTAAAAAAAGATTTTTCAAAGAATATGCCATCTAAAATTAAAAATAAAAATAATTTTTAAAAAAAGACAACACAATAATTGCTTGTAGGCTTAATTTTTCTGGACATAAATTTTTGTTAAATCAAAGATTTAGGAGTTGTATAAGCGTAATACAGTTTTAGATATGCAGAAAAATACACGTTCAATAGCAAAGCTTTAAGTATTGGCACTGTTTTGGGGGTTTCTGTTGTTGGTTTTTTGTTGTTTGGGTTTTTTTTTAACAGTCCACTTAGTTGAACGCAAATATAGATCATCTTATAAGAAAAATGAGGTTTTATTGCCCACTGTTCTGTTTGATTATTTACTTCAGTGTTACAGCTATAGGAAAGAAGAGATAAACTGAGCCTTATGTCTACTGCATTTACCTTAACTAACTTTTCATAACTTATTTTCACAAATTTCACATCCAGATCTAATCTTTTCCATCATATTTCCTTCCTGCAATTATCTTAATCTTATAATGGCAATAAAACCCGGTCAAACACGTATTAACTGCCTAACACTTAAACAGAAACAAGTATTTCCCACAAATCCCACCTCATCCTACATCATTCTTGAAGCCTTTTGCCACTATATCCCACTGCCAATTCACAAATGTTTTTCTGCAATCTCATTTCCACACTCTTGCCCTGCTTGACACAGTCATTGCAACTCAATGTTATATTTCTTCACCTGCTAAAGTCAAAAGGCAACAGGGCTTACTATGATGCCATCTAATTTCCTCTCTGAACGTTACAGTGCATGCAGCATTTACCGTGAAATAGGAAAAGGAATTTAATCCTTGCACATTAGAAAAGAAGCTCAAGCTGCAAAACTGAAGTGTCGTGTGGAGGCCTGACAAAGTTTTCTAAGTTTGGCAAGACTTAGTTCTAAGTATTTTGGCTGAACTCAAAATTCCCCAGAAGTTAGTTTTCCATTAAACTATCAAAATAGTAAAGCAGACATGAATCCAAGCTGAACTGTGTAAGTTTAAAGCTAAAGGTTAGGGTTCCTTTCTATTCAAATTGCCGTATTTTAGTACTGTTAAATAAAAGAAGGCTAAAGTTAGCAATATCACCAGAAATATGAATGAGCCAGAGCAGCAGGGGGAAACTGGGTACATTCAACTGATAAACCTGTACTGTGACATTTCAGAATGAAAACCACTTTGCACTTTCTATACCCTTAGTGTCTGCAAGCTGTTCTTACAATCACAGCAATAAGTGCTAGACATGGCAAGTTCCTACTTTGCTCAGTTACTCTATACTTCCTATATTAACCTGGTAGGACTGGACGCAAACCAAAAGGGCCTTTCGTCGGGGAGATGCCACGGACGATACAGTCAAACAGAAAGCTGATCTGCTCTCCTTCAGCACAAGAAAGGAAAAAAACACCAGCCCCTGCAAGAAAGCACAACATAAATATATGTTTTTCACCTGGATGCATTAGAAACATATTTAGCTGAAGCTATTTATAATATAGCAATCAAAAGAGTATTAAGTACAAGTCATGAAAGGAAATCAACAAGACATGTTCTCCAGAGAAATGAAATGAAAAATTCAGGTCAGCAGACACACACACTATATCACAAACATACACATAAACTCAATAGCTACCTAATCATTTATGCTAATCCTCTGACATTCAGGCACTTAGAGCAATACAAAAATATAAGCCATACTCTCAATAGCTGTCTAGGTCTTTTATTCTTATTTACCCCTAAAATTTTGTAGGTCAAATGTTAACTATGCAGGTGGCAGGGATACTTAAAGTGTCTTCATCAAAATGAACCAAGTTAATTCTACTTTTACCCAATTTTAACCAAGTGCAGCTTTTTATATCCCAGTGAATTAGGATTCGGTTATATTGCTGGATTATAGTATAAATTTTCTTAGACTAAATCCTATGTGTCTATTATTAACAGGACGTAACACAACTCCACAGGTTGTCATCAGATCTTTACCCTTTGCTCTATTCTGATAGTTTGCTTTCCATTCATTAAGAATAGCCCCAAGCAAAATTAGAATGAGAATCACTAAATAAACAAACAAGTTCTGAGCTGCGTAATATATGGCTACATGAACAACACACAAGACTAGAAGTGCTCCACAGAACATTTTATTTGAGAATTATCAGTCCAAATATTACTCATATCAGAAAAAAAAAAAAAAAAAGATGATCTTAAAACATCAGGCAAAAGACCACCCCAGTAATCAGGGACTTCAGGGAAAAAAAATACAACAACCAGACACAAAAGGAAATTAAATTAATATATAGTCCTTGAAGAAGTGCTGCCAGTTCACCAGAGCCATGCACACTAGTAAACCATAATACCAAATCTTTGACCTGCAGTAGTGTTTTGCATATTACTTTCCTAGGGACTTGGGCCCCTAATCTGGACATAAGTTTGACTTCTGCATGTCTCTAGCCAATTCGGAGTTGGATATGTATTTTTGCCAATTTTACTCAAAGCAGCAGACCTGGCCTTGATCAGAATGCCTGCAATCCCATCACTTTCCACACATACGCCCTGTCATATCCAACAGGATATTCACACTTCACTTCAGAAATGGATACAATTTTGACCGCTTGACAAAGAGCTATGGGATTCAACCAGAGCAAATAATAAAGAGTGGACCACAAACCAAATTAACTATTTTCGTAAATTAGATATAGCTCATAAGCAGTAAACTGACCACTCTAGGAAAAGCATATTCTGGCCCACACTCTTTTGTCATTCTCAGTTTATGTCACATCTAAGTCTATGCCTGCTCTGCTTAAATCTATTCAAGACAATATTGTTAGCAGCATCTTTGTAACTTGATTTGTCATTCCACCACATTTGCTCCTCTTCAGATCTCACTGATCAAAACTTCTTCAGTCAAAGAAACAGAAATCCTGTTTCTGGTACAGTTTATTTCATTTGGTGAACTGTTGTAAATTCAACTGGAATTAGAATTCACTCACCAGTAGAAGTTAAATTTATACTTAAATTTATACTATGGCTGGCTTGCCAATCATTTCTAGAGTACAAGGTCTCAAATATATTACTTGAGACTCAGGACAGAGAAATATTAAACACTACGGTATGTTTAAGCAACTGAAAAGATGAACACACACTAGCTCATCAAACATAAACAAGAGTAAAGGCTACTTAACTCCACACTTCTGTGGTATTGTTTTCTATTGTATTTAAAAACAATTTTTTCCCACCTTTCCTCATGGCACATAAACACACCCTGGCTTCAGGATCAAAGACCATCTGAGAGATTACAACACTAATCAAGCAGTCTGACAGGTATGAAAGTTTCTGGTAGTGACTCACTCACAGTCATGTCCCATTTCTCCATCCCAAGAGATTCCAAAAAGTCAGAGAACACTGTATTAGAAAAAGCTGCGTGCAAAGTATGTATTCAGGAATTATTTGAAATTCAGCTCTTCCTTTGAGCTGCCTTCTCCTACCCCCATAGAGTACAGGGAGTCTAGGGAAATCAGTCTGCCTAATCTTAGGTGATATGACTCTTCCCCCATGAATCACACTGATGCCAGAAGCCATGCTTTTATTCAGGGAGCACGGCAGCACAAGGCTTTGCCGGACTCTGAACACATGACATTCCCATCCCATGCACAATAAGCAAGCAGGATATAGAGACAACATAACAGAGGACATCGATATCTCAAGCACGGTGATATACTATGTCACTTGGTAATTCAGCAGAATCCTACACATCCACATTGCCATTCAGGGTAAGAAGATTACTCAAATATTTCTGTACATAAAGACTATATCTGGACCACTTTGTTCTTTTATCACTATTGTCAAGAGTCTGTCTTAAATTCCTAAGAGGCTCTACAAGCCTTTGACTTTAATTGAAACAAAAAAGTAAATGTGTGCACACAAGCTGGCTGCTTAACTCAAAGGATGATTTCTGCTAAGAACGATCACATACTTGGAAATCCCAAAAACAAATGTGACAGTCTTTATATAACTAGTGCAAACAGTGTATGCACATGTGCATGTGGATATGAATCCAATATACACATGTAAAATATTTCTTTGTAGATTTTATTATTCACATGATCACCATAATCGCTGATCGACTCCCACAGGAAACGTTTTCTTTCTTGTTTTGCTAGGCAGAACTAGATGGCAAGGGAAGGAACAAGTCTGGGGGTCCTTGCAAAAGACATCAGGTGAGATGAATGAACAGGTAAGGCTTAACTAAGTTATATTTTAAAAGCATACATAAGAGCTAGCAATTACATATCTTCTCTGCTTTCTTGAGAAAGCTGAGAAATTCACTACTAGAAATTACACTTCTCGGTCATGTGTTGGAACAGATTTCGTTCACAAGCATTTGGAAGCCAAGGAATATGTGGTATGCATCACTGTAATACCATGCAGCTGTTTACTAGACTGAAGAGCTCACTCACTCACTCCATGGGGTAAGAGACTTGGTGAAAAGCAGCCTGCAACCACTTGCACAAGGCTGAAACACTAGCCAGTCCTCTGTGGAAGTTAGCATTGTACAGTCTCCCAGTCATTCAAGAGAAGTTGCCAATTTCATAAAACTTCCGAGTATTATTAAATCTTGCTAATGACTGATCTTAATTCATCATATTAAATGGGCAAACACACCCCCAAAATGCACAATAACCAAAAATTACTTAAATCTCTGTACTGCGCGTGAAAGCAGGGAGGAAGAGTCAGTCCATTCCTATGAATTATTACTCCTAACAGCTGCTAGACATTGCTAGAGCCTGAAGTCTTTTAGCTACAGGACAGGTACAAACTATGGCAGTTCAGTTCATGACAATCATCATGTTGTCCAACCAGTATGTCTCAATCCTGGCCTTGAGCAACACGCTTTAGAAAGTATCTCTGGCTGCATGGCTCAGGCTGCTCTTCTCTCTGGAGAAAATGACAGCGGGTGTTCCTGTTATTGCCGACAAAGACATGGGCATGACTACTAAAAAGAAGGTAAGAATGTTTGTTGTCTGCAGTAGGCCTAAGTAGGAGGCAGCAACAGAACAGTATCTGTACATAAACAGAAGTTTTAATTTATGCAATCCAGACTCTTTCAAGAAATTCCAGATATTGCCCCAGTTCAAATTCCCATTCATTATAGGGCTCCTCCTCTCCTGCTTCGGCCCTTCCAGATATGCTGGTAGCCACTTCTATTTCAGAACAATTTTTAAGAGCCACTTGCAAAAGAGAGACAGACAGAAGCACCTAATTTCATCAAAACAATCACAGAAATACTCCTGCTTATCCTGCAACTAGCGGCAGCAGTATCATTTGTTATTTCAAAGGGCACCAAGGGTCCTACAGGTTCCTCTCTTCTAGGAGACGCTGTTATAAAACATGAGGCAGCTTCAAACCAGACTCTGGAAGTTAATCCTGAAGTACTTGAACATCGTAGAGACTGAATTCTCACAGCCTTAACATGCCCTTTTATTACCCTATTTGAATTTTTTCACAGACCTCCAAGTCAAGATTCTCCTGGTAAGCGGTCATTTTAATCAGTGCACACTAATTGAGCTAGCAACTTAGGAAAGAGAGAGGCTCCACCTCTCAATTGACTCCTAGGCCCAGATGCCTGGTTTTTTGCAAATGGTATGTGTGATTGAGCTTCAGTACAGAGAGGCTGGGGGCAGAAGGAGCCAAATTTTGCCCCAGAGATTAACTTATTTGCAGCTGTCAAAAGCAGAAGAAAGAACTTTCTTAACTCTAGTAGTACAATCGTGATGTTAAGAGCAAGACAAGTTCAAGTGTAAACGCTTTTTCCTATTTAAGAATAAACTGGTATTAACCATCTTGCAAATGCACCTAGATTTTATGTTTGAAATCTCAGCATTATTTCAGATGGTTTTCCTCTACTTGGATTGAGCACCAAAGCCTTCAGAGTTGAACAAAACCTGTACCGAGCAACTAATTCAAAAAAATAATTAAGTATTTTATATTTATGAAAAATTTTGTGAGGAAGCAAGGAACAGAAAAGCTATAACATTCATATCCTTTTAAACCTCAGTTCTATCTCAGAAATACTCGAAAGTAAGCTCTGCTTGTGTTTGGGCCTTCATGGTTTTTTTATGGAGAGGAAAGGTACTCTAACCACAAGATCATCAGTTCCTTTTAGTAAGGTATTTATTATATTGGTATTTAAAACTTAAATTAACTAATCCTCTGCATTCAGAGCTTCACAAGAAGAATGTGAGCAAAGATATGGTTTAACCTATAGGAAAGTAACATTAATAATAGAGTCTGCATAATATTATATGATGTTTCTATGACAGGGTAATAGAAAGTGCTTTCATTTAGGAATTAAAACAACTTCTGTAATAATGTATCAGTTTTTTTTCCTGAACAGTACATGTTTGTCCTATTCCTCAAGAATTTCAGAGAAATGAGGTAAAAGAGTCAGATACGTGAAGAAAGATGGTCTTTCCCTTTGCCAACACTTTTCTATTAAGAATAACCAGAGTTATATTTTTATTTAGGTCCCCTTTACAAAAAGCATTTTCTTCTAGTGGCAGTATTAAATCAAGTATTTAGACTAAACACATATCTAAATGTTGTTATGCTTGCAGATATGTCTAAGTGCTCAGTTACGGGCATCAGCTTCTTTAACAAGATAAGCTTGAACTCAATATGTAAAGATTTTCCAACCATGGCAGTCTATTTTGTACCCATATGAATATGCTGTTCTTCCCTTTGAATGTACGCATGCAGAGGAAGAGGCAAAAACACCTTTTCATGGCAACTGAAGGTTCTCAGCTATCCAGACAGACATTTCTTAAGAAAAAAACCACAACATTAATATAATGCTCAACAATGTCCTGGAACTTATTTTACTTATTTGTAAATTATTACTTATTTGTAATTCTGGTTGCCTGTAACCAAAAAAAAAAAAAAAATTTAATTCATACTTAAAAAACAGGTACATAGGAGAACTACTGATGCCCTCCTGTATCTTACATAGAAGATAAACAGCTGAGTTTGTTTAACATAGCAAAAGTGACAGAGAACATAAATAAATGCTCTATAAATATTTAGGGAGGTAAGCACCATGGAGAGAGAGACAGAACATTACACTAAAGGACAATGTTGGTACAACAACAGTCAACGATAAAGAACACATAAATTTAGGTAGAAAATTTTAAAAAGGTTGACAAGAACATGAATATAAAAGGATCTCCAAAACTCAAGACCACATTTTAAGCCTAATCACACTTTGACTCTTTTTAAAAGCTAGAGAGTCATGACAACACCAGTGTTCAAAAGAGTGTTGGACTTTCAGAAACAGCTGACAGTCATTCAGAAGTCAGATTCTTTATTTGTGGATGCCTCACTACAACTTCAAAGACCATTTCAATTAATGGTATATCAAGAAATGCAGAATTATCTTCCTGGAACCAGAAAAGTTCCCCTTGAAAGATACAGGATCATATTTGGTCCTTTTTACACCTGTATCATTTTGCACCTGTATCATTTTGCACCAGAAATTAGTGGAAGCTTAAAGGGGGTGGGGGGAGCATAACATAGGTAATTCAGGTGCTTCAAGCTCCATCACCTACAGTTTCACATTTGTATCGTCCATCCATGTCTCATACTACACATTCCTTATTCATCTGGCACCCTGGCCTATGGATTGAACCATTTAGGTTTTCTGCAATGTGGTCATAAGATACAGCAACACACATTAAGCCCAAATAAGTTTAAATTCTTGGAGCAGGGCAATTGCATCAAATCTGGAACAAGTTACAGAGGGAATACCACAATTTAAGTAAAGAACATAAATTGAGGGCTATTTATATACCCCATTATTTCTGGGTTTTCTTATACAACTAAGATCTACGTTTGGGAACTAAGCATTTAAGCTTAGGAGCAGTGACCAGCATCTAGGGTCTGTCCTTGCAATTATGCTCCCAGTCTCAAGGCGACAGAACCATACCCCATTTTTCTCTCCTGATCACAATGACATTTGCATGCCTGGTAACACAGTGAGGCAACTTCCAGGCCTTGTAGTGGGCTGTTTTTCTGGGGGCACCAACCACTCCTTAGGAGGAAAAAAAAGACTTGAAGCCCTGCAGGCTGAAGGAGGCCAGGAACCCAGGTTTCCCACTCCATAGAAGTATGGCAACCAGAAAAGGCATGCAGAGTAACACTACCACCACTTCATCTTTTCTAGTGATGTTTTAGAGTGACCTCTCCAGTTAGGCAACACTTGGAAAAAGATTCCAGTTTTGTTTTTTTAACTCTTACGTAGGGACCCATAACATCTTCACCCTCACTTCCTAGGGTCAGTCTGCAGGAGCAGACTTTGGCCTGTTCAGGAATTTACTTGGAAGAATCCCATGTGATACAGTCTTGGTGAATCCTGGGATCCAGCAGAGCTGGCTGGTTTTCAAGGATCACCTCCTGCAAGTTCAAGCCAAGCAAATGTGGCAGGAAAGCCTGCATGGATGAACATGGGACTCCATATAAAACTCAAACATAAAAAGAAAGCATACATAGGGTAGAAGTAGGGTGACCAAGATGATGCAGGAGGAATACAGACACACAGTAAAAGCACACAGGAATGGGGTTAGGAAAGCCTAACTACCTGGAATAGAATCTGGGTAGGGATGCGAAAGGCAACAAGAAAGGCTTCTGCAAGTATATCAGTAGCAAAAGGAAAACTAAGGAAAACTTCAGCCTAGCACTGAATGAGATGGTGGACCTGTTGACAAAGGACATGAAAAAGGCTGAGGTAGTCGAGGTCTTCTTCACCTTGGTCTTTACTGACAAGATTCAATGCCTTTACCAGGAACCCCAGGCCCTTGAGACTTATGGGAAAAATCTAGAAAAATGACAGCTTTCCCTTGGTGGAAGAGGACCAGGTGAAGGAACATTTAAATAAATTGAACATACTCAAGCCCATGGGGCCTTATGGGATGCATCCACAGGTGCTGAGGGAGTTGGTTAGTGTCACTGCAAGGACACTCTTTATTGTCTTTGAAAGGTCATGGAGACTGGGGTGTGGAATGGCATGGCTGAGGTCTGGGGAAAAAAAAAAGATGTCACTTCTGTCTTCAAGAAGGACAAGGAGGAAGATTCAGAGAACCACAGACCAGAGAAGGTGACAGTGCAAACAATCCTAGAAGCCATTTCCAAGGTGCTGACTGGGAGTAGTCAGTATGGATTTACAGAAGGGAAATAATGCCTAACCAATCTGACAGTCTTTGATAAAATGACTGGCTTCGTAGATGAAGCAGTAGATACTGTTTGCTTTGATTTTAGCATGGATTTCAGCACCATCTCCTATAATATATTAATTGACAAACTGATCAAGTACAGACTGGATTAGTGAACAGTGAGGTGGACTGAAAACTGGCTGAACTGCCAGGCTGAAAGGGTTATGATCAGCAGCGCGAAGTCCAGCTAGGGGCCAATCACTACTGGTGTATGCAAGGGGTCAGCGTTGGGGCTAATGCTGTTTAACGTCTGGATGATGGGACAGAAAGTACCCTCAGCAAGTTTGCAGAAGACACGAAATTGGGAGGAGCAGCTGATACACCAGAATATGGGAAGAAGTTGCTCACAGAGGTTGTGAAGTGCCCATTCTTGGAGATATTCAAAACCTAACTGGATATGGTCCTGGGCATACTGCTCTAGCTGACCCTTCTCAAAGGAGGGAAGTTGGACAAGGTGACCTCCAGAAGTCCCTCCCAACCTCAAGCATTCTGTGATATTTAGGCTTTTGTGACATCCAAACTGGAAGTTTCTTTCTGATCTCATTCTAAAAAAAATTAGCTTCTTACTATATTGTAGAAACTTAATAATTAGCACCCTATAACACTGCTGCATATAACCAGATCATCAGTGTCTCATCAACTCTTTAATAACACAACTGCTACAGCAAATTCTCTATACTAAAGCACCACTAAACTTTCAAAATAAATTACAGCATTCATTTGCACTACCAAACAATCAAGCAAAAATTGACAGAAACTTATTTCAGATTAATATTTTTGCTCATTTTCTTGCTATCTGTCAAAATTTAAGCATTAGTGTGAACTGGTGATATTCTATACATTAAAGCATAACATTTTCTTTCAAATCAATTAACAGTAAATGAAAGTTCCTAGTATATTAGTAATGTTATAACATATGTTAGCATTTACTACAAAACACAATTAATAAAAAAAAGACTGAAATTGTTATTCCCTAAACACTGTAATGAAAGTGTAATGCACAAACTGAAGTGGTCTATATTCACCATATGGGCTACTGAACATTTTTTATATCCCATAAAAACAGTGCATATTACTTACTGGTCTGATTTTATTTGTGGGAATACATATCTTTAACAACATAACATGAGCCATACATAGAACTGTAGGGTGATATACTAGTAATCTAATATTTTCCATTTGTGTTGGGTTTACATGGCAAGGTAAATACACATCATAACAGTACACAGTCAATAATATAGATCCATTTCATTACAAAACCAAATGAAGCAAAGAGATAGATTTTATTACACGCAATAGTTTAGGATGGAGTACGTTATCTAGATCCTTCATTCGTTACGCTTACACCTTAAGCGCCTTGTTGCTGAATATTTGGAAGTTAGGTGACCTCAAAAGAGTGCCTGTGGAGATGCTATATTCAGATTTCTCCTTACCTTTTTTTTAAATATAAGTTTTCCATTATATATATATAATATTTCCATAATATAAATTATTTCAGATTTCATTAGTGCAAAACCTAGTACTCTACACATGCTTTCCAGGCAGAGCAGCAGCTTTTTAAAAGACAAAAAAACCACACTGTGGTTCAACTTTGGGAAATTCTCTCCCTGTATGCATTCTGAAGTGTTTAGTTCAAAATTAAGTTTTCTATTTTCAGTTAATTCAAAAAGCAGACCCAAACTATGTCAGCATAGCAGTGCACACTTTTATTAGAAGTCCAGCTTGCTTTTAAAGTGGTCCTCGCACACAGAGACAGGAATGAAAAATTGCTTTATTCTGCATGGAAAAAAAAAAGCTGTTCAAACCAAAACTGCAGATGTTGGCAGACCTACATTAAGCTGCAGATTCAAGTTTAGCCTCAGTTAATTGCACTATCTACAAGACAGGGGGAAAAAGTGACTGTGCAGACTCCCCCTTAGACTCTATAACCAGTTATCTAGCTCACAGTCTAAACCACACCACTAGGAAACAAGACACTTTAGTTCTCATACCAGTTTTTAACTGAAACAGAATAACCCTAAAAGAAAATGGATTTGTTTCCTCACAGGCTATACCTATAAACCATTCCTTCAGATGGTGGAAACCCTTCTTTAACCCCAGGCTCTGAGTTCGGCAGGGAAAGATTTGAATAAGAATCTTCCACATTGAAAACAAGTACCTTAAATCAGGAATCAGAACATAACAGTCCATACTTACCACCTTTGTAACTCAGCTCTGGACTTTTCAATAGACAAAACAAAAAAACCCTTACTAGAGTAAAACAGTCAAAATAATTTTTTTCCCCTTCCTCGCCAAATTGTGCCACAAGTCCCAAGGAAGAATATCTTTGGATTTGGATCAGCTGCAAAACCTTCTAATTTTTCAGTTTGGTAACTGAAGAAATCCATTATTTTCACGTTTCAGTACGCAAGTCAAACAACTTCACATCCAAACTGGTGATCTGCATTCCCACTTGCACTCACAGATCACCAGTTCAGCATGGCTTCAAACTCTGCTTTTGAAGTTAAAACTTTACGTTTTCTAATGATGTATATGATATTATACCAGTGCTTTAATTATCTTTCCTTCATAGATCTTGCATTTTATCTGAAGTGGGAATGCGAGAATTCCTAAACTGGACATTGGAACAAGAGATTTCTCCCCGTCTAAAGGTATATCTTAGCTACTAGGCTACAGCAATTACCTTCAGCTTGCTTGCTTGCTTTCATTTTGACCCCACGAATCTCATGGTCCCATAAAGTGACAAAGCTACTAACAGGGAAGGGAACAGACAGAAGTTCCTAACTTTTAGGTGCTAGAAGTCTTCTATGGGATTTAGACATTTGCATTTACAGTATGAGCACCTTAATGCCACCTGTAACCTCAAAGCTCCTTATCATTTCCCTTCTGCAAAAAACAAAATAATTAATCATAATTTAATAATATGACCATTAAACCATTTTGCCTTATCTCTTGCATAACACAAGCCATAAAATTTCATTACTTTATTTTTGCTCTGTGTCCGACAGCAACAGTTGACCAAACATTTTCTGGAGAGCCACAGGGCAATGTTCAGTCAAGACTCCACATAGTCACATTTTTACTGAACACCAGGGTTGAAGCCTGAAGAAATCTACTCAGCAGAACAGACCCTCTGATATGAGGCTGCCTGTATGACAAAGCAGCGCAGCTGGTTCTGCAATCTCCACTTTGAATGAGACTAGCATTTACAATACTACAAAAGGTTTCAAACAACTTTTAGAAGACAGGTTCCGTTTGTACTTACAGAAGCCGCACCTGGTACCCCCTTCAAAGATGAATCCATTTGGGACAGCTCCATACCGACGCAGATCTGAGAGCTTCCATTGCCCCATGACACTAGGAGGAAGGTCTTTTACAAGGACGAGAATGTCATTGCAGAAATGCAGGGTAGCAGGCCCGCTCTCTAGTTTAGTTCCAGGTGCTACAAAAACTTGAAATCTATGAACTATCAGATAAGGAAGAAACAAAAATTACTATAGAATATAGAAGTAAGGTACCATGACTTATGTTATATGAGTCATTCTGTTCAGCTATGGTATGTGGACCAACCCCTGCCCACACCACAAAGCTCTAGCATAAAGATTCTAAGTAGAGTCCAGACAGCCCCATGTGAGTTGCTATAAACTCATTACTCTCCATTGTACCAGTTTAGGATTGGAAAAAATGTATCTTGCCTTAATGCTACAAATGATTAAGTTATAATGCTACGTTAATTTATCCTAAGTCTTCCAGGCTACTCCCTACCTCAAATTAGTGAGTTATGCAGCCCACACTTCACTTACCTCTTCCATCCTTGCATTACTACATGGGTTTCTGTCTCCCGCTCTAAACAGCCTGTGCCTCTCTTTTCCCACGTGCATACACACACACACACCCACACAAAAGTATAACACAGTGCCCAAGGAGCCCAGAAGTCAAGGCTCAAAGATGTAGGCAAGTTCTAACCAGAGCTCTGTCACTGACTCATTTGCAACCTTTAATAAACTGCTTCACTCCTTCCCTAGCAGTAAAATGGGGAAAATTACATTTTCCCACCTTTGTGAATCTTTTGGGAATTAGTGATGGTAGATGCCCAGACATTTAAAATGACTAAGAAATTAAGTGATTCATAGGTACTAAACACTCTTAGATGTCAGTTAATTCTTCATATTTCACAGTGTAAACTTCAAAAGAGGTGGGGAAAAAAAGGAAACACCTGTCTCATTCAAGTTTACAAAATTCAGGCTCAGATTTCAAATCCAGTATCCCCTATACTGCAAGGGTCATTACCTAAAGTAGCAGCTGTTCTAGGATGGTCTCCCATCTTCTCCTCCAGAGCTGTTACATTCTGAATAATAAGCTACTGGGAGCACTTCAAGGGCTCAAATCTCACATTGTTCAAAGGGAGCAATTTAAGTGTGCAAGCACCTAATCCTCAAACAACTGGTTTGACCTCCACTACTCCTCTAGTTTCTTTCATCTTGTGATTAGACGAAAAGAAAAAAAAAAAAAATCTGTCTTGGCACAGAGAAGCATCAGGACTGTTACGTTTCTAGTCAGAGGTTTTCAGTGGAGCATTTGTCAAGAAGCACATAGATTTAGCTTCTGATTATCCATTGAAGATCATACAAACAGCTACCTGCCTATGAAATCTCCAGGGTAACTTCCAGGTAGTCTCACTTCTTACAACCACTCTTCCCTGTTTCTTGCCATGCTTCTTCAAGCGTCATGAATTTCAGCTAGGTCTGAGTCTTGCTTCTCATCTAAATACTTGCTATATTCTTAGCTATCATCTTAGCTGTAAGTCAACTCCTCATCTATGATGTGCATTTGCTAAGTTCCTTAAGGCTCCAGCAGAATTAGCCACAAAGTCATTCAAGTGAAATGTGCAAGGAGACAGAGATAGATCTAACTAACCACAGCTTTACTTACAGCTTTGCCAGTAGTGCTGCTAGGGAGCAAATCAATAGTCACACGATGTCCCCTTTTGGGCATGCAGTTGTTACACAACCTGCTTAAACATAAACTATGAAAAAGATACCAAAACCATCTTCATGAATAGCATTCAGTAAGGAATCTTTAATATTATTTGGATCCCCCTCTGCCCAGTTAACTCTGCCCAGTATTTTACTGGCAATTGAACCATAGGAGCAGAAGCATCAGGGTTCTTTCTGCCTCACAAATGAGGAATGGAGCACTCTTCACGCAATCAGTTGCAAGTTACAACAGCTGCCAAAAATAAAGAGCTGCAGCTCAGATTCTAGTTAAAAACACAACATATCGAAATCTGAACAAAGCCAAAGTACAGGAAAAAACAGATCTGGACATGAAGCTTTTGCCATATGCTGCTTTCTTGGTAAACTGGAATTTTTTTTCACAATTCTTCCCAGCCACCTACTTCTCCTACTCTGGGAAAAAAAAAAAAAAGATACAGAGCTGAATATACCCATGAACAAAACGTACTTTAAGTTCCTCATTTCCTTTAGCTAATCTTTTCCTCTTCCCAGCTATTCACTGACCTGCAGTATGCCAGCTTCCTCATTCTGAGTTGTGGGCTCAAGCGCTCTTCTCACACCTGACCTATACCTCACAACTCACTTAATTCCACTGTTTTCTCTAATCCTGGTTCTTTTATTCCAGGAAGCACACCTACCTCATCTGCTAAAAGTGAAGAGAAAACACTGGGAATGCCAGCGTAAATGTCTCCATTCTGTGGGCCTCATTCATGAACAGCATCAACTCCTTTCATTTTTTTTTTTTTGCTTCTCAGACTCTGAGGTCATCTATTCATCATCTATTTTTATCATCCAGCCACCTTGCTTCCAAGGCACACAAAGGCACCCTTACTACCCTTTAAAAAAAAAAAAAAAAAAAACCAAACCACAACACCAGTCACCATCCTCTCTTCATCTAAGTCTCTGCTCTTTTCTATTTCTGTCTACTCAAACTAGATTCACTTCAATTTGACTTCTTTCTCCTAACTGAACCTGCACTGAAAGATAAAATCCTGAAAAAAATTTCTATACTCTGGTCTATCCTCCTTTCCCTAAGTTTTTTGCAATTAACATTCTACAAATTATTGGCAGTTCAACCAATTATACTTGTTTTCTTACTTCTTCATTTCTTCGCCTCCACACACATTCTCTCCCACTCCATCTTTACTCCATGGCTGCACATATCATCATCCAATAGCCTCTATTCCTACTTTACTCACAGCTTTCCTTTAAAAAAAAAAACAAAAACAAACAACTCTTCCCTCCTTCTGCATTTCGTACTATCAGAACCATAACCCTCACGCCCAGACTGAGATTAAATACTCTATCCATCCCAGCACTGCATCAGTGCAAGATCGTGAAAACCAGACCTACTCTCTCAAACTCAAATTCTCCTTCAGGTTTCAGAACAAGTCTATGCTATACATAGATCCCAAATCTAGTTAAGAAATAGAACCAGAACACAATACAGCTACATCATCAAAGTGTACCAACTACTCCAGCTACTCATGCTTGTACTGTTCAGAAACCCCCTCTAACCTTTCCTTTTATGCAAGGCTTCATATTTGATAGCTGCAAGTGGTACATCCATACATCTCTCTCCTGATACTTCTACACTTTATTACTGTAAAATTCCCAGGCCACCTTTCTATGTATATACTGCAAAGGAACGACTCCACTAATGCAACAGATGGCAAAGCATATGTAACAAATTATTAAGATGGCTAATGTGTCTCCCACACACCTACCCTCCTTCCCTAGTTACAACTAAACAAACGTAAGACAGATACTATAGATTACCAATATTATCACTCTTAGTTCACCTCTGTACATTTTAGAGCTGTTAACCAAGAAAATAAAATAAAAGGATGTGTAAAAGTTAAGTTAGCTGGAAAGACTGTGTCTGATGACACTCTTTATTGCAAGATGTCTCTTCCTGAAAGGGGATACTAGCAGCAATAAGCATTATCAGTGCAACACCTAGTAGGCAGCTCAGAAAACTGGGACTGAACTAGTCAAGTGCTACTCGGGACTCTGCTTCTCTTAAGTCAGACTGCCTCTGAACCCATTATCAAAATCACCAAATAAATTCCAGGAGCAGAAGTAGAAGTCTGATCACTTTGCTTCAAAGCCACAGACTTTCAGTGCCAAAATCAAAAACTAAGTTAAGAGCTCTCACAGTTAGCCATCAGTACTGGGCAGTACTGTAATCAAAACCTATGATAAGGGATACCTGCTTTACGATGTAAGGGAAAGACCAGTCTCTTCATTCTCAAATGAGTGACAAGTCTTTTCCTTCACTGTACTTTGTTATTTGCATTTTAGCTATGCTTTCCTTTGCCTTTTTTCCCCTGAAAAAAAAAAGTGAGAAGACAAAGGTTACCTTCCCCCAAACTGTAACGGATCCGTACATCCCACGCATACATTGTTTCCTTGTTCTCAAATCCCAGCATCACAACTTGAGAGAGACAGATGATTGCAAGCGTGTGATTCAAGCCTTCATAGGAGAGCCCAGGATCCAAGCCACAGATGTCTTCTAAGGTCATGCTGCTCCTCTCCTTATGCCCTTTTGCTCGTTCAGATTTATCCTTGTACACCAGCATGAGCAAACAGTCTAAAAGAAGCAAAACTGTCAGAGATGATGAGGCAGAACATAGAACATAACACATTTCTCAGTACTCTGCTTCAGTTCAGAGGTGCTTTAGACAACTGCAGGGTCAGTCTGACCAAGTCAATGCAAGAACTCAGTTCCCTTGTCCCACCCCACCCCCAGGTAGTTTGCAATCCTTGTCTTCAGGGAGCAAATATTGAAGGCACATCCCAAGGTTAATCTGCAGGCTCAGAAATAAGGAGGCAAGTAAAAAGTCTTCCCTATTTTGCTTTTCAAATATCCAGTGGTTTTTCAGATACTCTCCCAAGTCTGGAAAGGACTGACTCATTAATTCTGAACATTAGGAGTTACACTATGATAGCTGTTCACATTACAAACATTAAAGACTGAGAGGCTATTGTCATCTATATTTCCATTAGAACATACTGAACCACAAATGAAATTCTTACAGTAGTTCACATATTACTCAACTACTAAATGGCGAGCAGACTGCACTGCCAGATTGTCAGTGTCAGCTCAGGTTTCATAGTTAAATGTTACACAGTAGCCATTGCTAAATAATCATTACGTGCCACACCTTTTTTTTTTTTTTTAAATATTTTCTCGTGTCACCATTCGTTTTTAACCCCTTCCTAGAGGTGTTTATACACAGTAACTAGGCAACAAAAAAAAGGAATTCAAGTGCCAGGGTCCCGTGGGAAAAGCATGTTTCACAAGCAAACCCAAAAGACAAGAAAAAAGGGAGAGACCCCTCCCAACTTTTGCATTTATAGCAAGAGCAGCCCTCTTCCCCCAGGTTCCCCTCCTATTACATAGCACTCAGTTGTAAATGAAATTAATGGTCAATATCAAAACTGCAACATCCACAGCTTAAGCTGACCTACATACCGCAAAGGAGAAAGCCCCCTATGCACCATTTTATGAATGTTGGGGTGTGGTGCTCTGAGCCCTGGCAAGGTGCCCTGCAGCTGGGCAAAGGACTGGCAAATCTCCAAAGAGGTGAAAAATGACTGAAAGACTGAACCGTCTGCTAACTAAAGCAGAGCTTTGCATGGACTCCCAATTGTTTTTGTGCACCTGTTAGCAAAAACAGCTGCAACTATGGTATTTAAACATTCTGCAATACAGTTGTGTGTCTGAAGGAAGAACAATTATGGTTTACAGAACAAGAAAAGCAAATCACTGTGGGCTTTTTCTGGTAAACCTGGCTAATTTAGCTAGAATAAAAATATTATTTTTGAGGAATAAGCTACATTATCAGTCAGTAAGTTTTCAAAGCAAGCTCTCTAATCTTCCCACTCCAAACCTGGCTTACTCACGTTAGAAATCCTGGTGCATATTCACATGTCTAGATACTAGCTGTAGGATCAACAGATGCCCATTCACCCAGGGAAGTTTACCAGATTCAGCCCAGGTACAGGCATTTAAGACACTAACACATAACTGTAACAACTCAAGTAACAAAGAGTTAGGCCTGAAAAGCTTCAATTACTAAGAAACCTTCCTACCAGCAACAACCTAGAAAAGATGCCATAATCCATTCTGCAGCCATGCAGATTCACATCTTCAAAGTGTGGGCAAAATTTAGGCCTGGAAAGAAACACTTTTGGCCCAAATGTTTTCCCTGTTAGGAATAGATGGAGCAACCTGAAAGCTACTTTTACCTCTGCAGCAGTAAAACATCAACTGAATAACATTTTCAATTTCCCCTTCAGAAGCATGGAAATGATTTTTTTAAATTCAAAATATCATTTTATTTTTAAATTGAAGTGATATTTTATGTCAAAACGCTGATCAAAAATAACTACGAAGCTTACAATGCTGGCTTTTTTTTTTTTTTTTTTACAGCCACCAATCACCCTGAAGAAATAATAAATTTAAAAAAAAAAAAAAACAAAAACGCATTTTAAACGGGAACCAAAACCAAAATAGCTGTGCCTTGGTTACCACTTTCCCACTAGTTTTAGTCAGCGCCTGATACCAAGCTACTTAAAACCTTCGCTCCGGCGCCGGACACGACGGCCGGGCCCGGCTAGCAGCCCGACGGACAAACGCTACACCCGGGCACCGGCCTAAGGGCCTCAGCCTTACAGCCCAGGCTGCCGCCAGCCGCTGGGGGGGGGGCCTGTCACCGGCCCCGCCGCCCGCCCGCGGCCTCCGCTGAGGAGAAAGCGGTCCCGAGCCGTTAACGGCCGCCAGCCCGAGGCCGTGAGGAGACGCGAAGCCCTGCAGCTCCTCTCCACGTGCAGTACACTTCGCGGGGGGGGGGGCTCCGGCAGC
>JAVKLA010000053.1:37165875-37294046 GCA_034782735.1 Sagittarius serpentarius
CACGGGGGGGGGGTTAATTCCACATTGAACAGAAGTATCAAAACATCAGATTCTGTTTAAAAATCTGAAATTCGTTTAGATTCGGACACCTACTGAAGAGCACAGTTGATTTGGGTCACTTTCAATAGGAGTATGCAAGCCTTTGAGGCTTACGCCGTGTTGTAATAGGGGCACTGCATGGATGGATTACACAAGGCAGAGAATATTTGGAGGGTTTCTCAATGCAGTTTGTTGCAACTCTCAGAGATCATGAAAGTTTTTAAAGAAAGGTGTTATATACATACACACTTTTCCATGCGACTGTGGAATGCTATAATTTTCTGTGGCATATGGGGGTTTTGCATCTGTTGAATTTGATGTTACTGAGCATTTACGTTGCCATTAAAACCATAAACCAAAAATAAGACCAAACTAATGTTTGACGACACACTACAGCAAGGATGAATTTGGAACACTTATGTAAAAGCTTGCAAGCATTCAGGAAAGGGGTTTTTATTATTATTACTCTTAGATTGACTTTCTACAGAAATGAAAAGAAAAATGTGACTTAGTAAACAGTAATGGTGAAAGAAGCCAGCACTCTAGTTATTTGAGACTAAGGAGAAATGTATTTTTTCCTATTTAAAAAGAAAATCCCCTGAGAGCAAAGTAGGTAGGAAAATTGCATTGCCTTTATACTAGGAGATTTCTGTGATAAATGAGGGACATCAAATGAAGTCTTGCACCTGAGATCAATTTACTTCTCAGAACCTTGCTTATTTCTCCACAACTCATCTCATTGATCGCAATTTTGGTATCAGTGCACTGATCCAAAAAAAAAAGTTTCTAAGAAAATCTTTAATAAATAACCAAGCAGAACACATTATCTGCTTGGCATTTCTTGGACTTGAAATATTTTTAAACAGAACAGATGGCTTATAGTTTAATTTCCTAAGCATACATTAAGAAAACTCAGAGGTCACCTACATTTGTTGTGACATTAAGAGGTCTACACTATTTCTCCTTAGAGCACACTACAAGTCTGCCAACAGGAAAAAAAATGAATTATTGATTCACTAATAATGATTTCATGTCATGAGCGCTGTTCTTCGGCAACATCTGTGACTAAATCACTGTTTCTCAGACTTCGCAACTCTCTCTAGACCACTTGTCTTTGTGCAGCTCCTCTCTCCTTCACTCTGGTTTCTTCTTTCTCCCTCTCATTCCTAATCAACTCTTTTTCCAGGGCAGGGAGCAAGAACCAGCTATACTGCTGCATCTTGTATTTGTAGTCTCTGGGTAAGGCAAGGAAAACTGAGCAAGCAAGGTAGTTTCTAGTTCTTTGGCTAGTGCGAACACTTGCAGCCAATAACTACAATCAGTTCTCAGCCCTGGCCTGGAAAGCTTGAGCCACTGCTGGCTGCTGCCATTTCACTCTTGACACCTTTCTTTGGACACTTCTATGATCTCTGTACGGGTTCCAGCACACAGTGTACATTAAATTCTTTGCTTTACTTAACCTCACTGCCAACTATTAGCTATGTGCTGCCTGTTTCCAAATTTATGCTAATAGAGCATAACCCTTTTCCTTCAAAATGAACTGCAGATAAAATCTGTAGGTTTATGTAAGGAATAATCTGATCCTTTATTTTAAAAAAAGTCTCATCTACTACCACAACAATTCTGCATCCTTATTCAGAGCCGAGGTGTGACATAATTCAAAAAGAGATGCAAAGTAGTAAGAGCATGAGGTCATTCCATGTAGGACTGAAGTCATGAAACACAGTTTCCCGTTAATTGATATTCTACACCATTAAATCCCATCCACTACAGTAACCTCAGCTCCTTCCTCCTCCAGACCTCACCACTGCTCCCCAACTCCTACCCAAGTATCGTTATTTCCAGACAGGCAAGAGGCAGCAGGTTGGGGATTTGGCTCCGCATGGGTACCTGCTGGCTGGCCTGCCAGCACATCCCTGCCAGAGCGCCAGCAAACCGTTGCCATCACACTGCAGGCTCAGCCAGGAGCTAAAGCCACTCACCCTCCAGTGCATAGCCACTGCCTTTTATGAAGGTAGGAGGAATATAACACCCTGGAGGTTTTTTGCCCTTCTGTAGAACTTAGTTGACATTGAACAGGTTAAAAAATGAAGGTGGAAGCAAACAATACAGTCACATAAGTTTCTTTCCTTTAGGAACCTTTCATTTCTTTAGGAACACTATAATGTCAAAAGTAAGCACTGCAACATTTCTGGCAATAATAAACATTTATATTCTCTGCCTAGAGATGACTCACAACATTACCTGACAAGCATCACTTTTGCTATCGAAGTAGCCAGCACAGAACATATTTTCAGTGATTTCTGTTCCATATATTTCAGGGCTTCTGCACTTCTCCTCAGGAATAATTGGAATCAGTGTTTCTTGCAGAACATGTGAATAACCAGATATATCTTTAAAAAATTCACAGAGAGGAAAAGAAAGTAATTTTTATAGAATGTGAAGAGCATAACATGGAAACACAATGCATAACATGACACAGAAACACACTTAACACCTTTCAGTCATATTTGTGTTGTGAATCTCTTTAAAAGATAATATTTTTTCTAGTGACCAGATCTCTTTCTGCACCTCCACTCAGACTCCATGTCCTTTAAAATAACAGTATGCCATGTCTAGACATTAATCCACTTCGGGTTCTCTCATTTCCTAGAGACTCAGGAACAGTCCCCCAGCACTCCTGTCCTCTCCTCTTTCCAGATGTGATGTGAAATCATCACTTTATCAAAGGCTCCATTACCTCTTTTTGCCTTTAGACTACATATTTAGACCAGGACAACATTTGCCCACACTAAATCGCTTACCAAAATGAGGCAGCCAGCTCCCCCATCCTTCTTATCTATCTGCATAAGTCTCTGCTATCTCCACATCAAAGCAGCATGGCCAAGCCTCATAATCCCAAAATTCCTCATCTGAAAGGATGGGATGGATTTCTCCACCTTTCTCAAGCTGGATGTAAGCACTTCTTAGCCCAAAGTCTATCTGGCCCTCTCCTGTAGAAGTTTCCAAAGTTTCTTGCCGGTGAAGGTAAAGATCTCCTCCATCACAGACTAGTAAGTGGATTGTGTCTTTGATATCTGCCTTGAGAAACCAGGGGTAGGAGTCACTCGACTAAGGTGTCAAGTTGTTGGCACCTACAACTAAGCTACTTGCTCCTCTCCCAGTCCATGGAGACCTAGCTAACTCGTAGCTCATCTCATCCTAAAATAGACACAAACATTTGGTCAAAGGAACCACACTCCAAATTCCAAGGACTATAAAGCAAATTCAGGATGACTTTCAGATGTAAATGTTGTAAACATCTAAAGGCAGGTAAAAAGAATCCCACCAGAAGTCCCTTGGAAAATATTTTACGAAACTATCAGTTGTATAACATATACTCAAGCATGATGTTTTAATTATCATCAGGTTTTTTCCTACAGAAACCAGCTCTTGTTTTACTCACTCTCATGCATGTGTCCCCATCCAGAAATCTGACATTTGAACTGATCAGGGAAAACAGTGCTACTTTCCGGCAAGCAGATGGGCTGAACAAACTGGGACTTGGCGGCACAACGTTGGCCATTCTTCTTCAGCTTAATCAAAGCTGCAGAACAGATAATATAGGAGGAATAAAGTGATTGTTCTCTTTCTTTAATGGGATTGGCAGCAATGGGTCTCAGATACAACTTTAATTATCCCCTAAGCCTCTCTTAATTAAGATATTTCAATCAAAGACAGACAGACTCATCTCAACAGCACCTGATTTCACAGCAAATTGAAGGCTGAAACATTCAACTACTCCCCTTGTGGGAATATTTATTTTATGCTGTGCTCACTGAGCAGATTTTGCTTCACCGCCTTTGTAGAGAAGGGGGAAGATAGAAAATACATGTCTTCTCCCACCTTAAAGTTAAATAACAGTGGCATATCCACAACTTTCAGCTGAAATAAGTGGGATGTGCAAGTGCTCACTGCTTCTGAAAGCCTGGCCACCTGCCTAATTCCAATTTGATTTAAAAAATTAATTACCGCAAGAGCTGGTGTATTTCATGCTCTGTTATCACTGACTTCAGCAAAATTCAAGATCTTGAAAATTAAGGAATAAAAAATCAGGATATTTCAAAACCAAGCTTCTGAAAGCTACAAAGAATTACACAACCTACACAACCTTTACTATCCCCTCACGGAGCTGAAAACAGTGTAAATATGGAGCTGTGCAGCATCATGTGCTTGATACTGAAAGAAGATGTCAGAAGTATCAGAAATGTTGGTTCCCCTATAGCAAACCCCCTGTGTTTGGCTGTAAAGCAACAGAGGGGGCTTTATGTTTGGTGTAACAAGGGCAGCATGTTGAGTTTGGGCACAGTACTCAAAAAGGACAGAGCTGAGGTAAGGTGGACACACCTACTAAAGCTTCACATCGTGCCTTTTGAAAGCTGCAGGTTTTCTGCGAACAGCTGTGTGGAAAGCAAGAGATCTCACTGGGTAGTCTTACTTCTCTACTGACTACATTTTTTGGCCTTTGTGGAACATGTAAAGAGTATCTCACAGGCTGGGAAGCCCACATCGACTGCACTCCAACACTCAGCGGCTTGTTGTTTCCTTTAGAAAAGCATTTTCAGCAGGAAATTACTCTTCCGCTGCACCAGTAGAAAACACTGACAGGGCAGAACATGCCCCACATCTTTCCCACCCAGTTACTGCCTGCTTGTTTGGTTTTGCAATTGGGCTTGTCTTAGGCACTCCATGTTCATCTGACCCTAGATTTAGACACTGGACATTGGTGAGGTAAGCCAAATTTCAGAGTAATTAAAAAAAGTCAGGAGATCTCCAAGTGCCAACAGTGGTTTATACCAGAATATTTCAGAGCAGAGTAATACCCCAAATTCAGTTCATGTCCTGGTATGCTGTGACAGAGCTCCCACCAACACAGAATCTGAATGCTTTTTGCTACAGAGTGGGAAATATTCACCATCTGGGAGCAAAAATGCCAGTACATGCCTGACCCAAAATAGCCCCAATGCCAGGCTGTTAAATAGTCCTACAAAGTGCTCACACAGCTTGATACCCTGGAGTGACACGCCACCTTCCACAAGAGCAGATCAGAAAATGAGAAGCAAGTTGCTGTTCTGTTGTCATTCTGACTAATATTATAAGGTCAATCAGAAGGTCATTTAAATTTTGACTGATAAGACAGCTGATTTTTAAATCGATCTCAGTGTAAAAAATTATTCTTAGTAACAGATTTTTCAGAGCAGATGGGGCTATTATATTCATCTAGTCAGATCCTCTACACAATACAGACAATAGAATTTTACAAAGTAATTCCTGCATCAAGCCCACAGTTTCTGTTTCAGTTGAAAAAATGCCTAATCCCACAAAGACTTAAAGTGATGATGAATCTGCCATACATCTAGGTAAATTGCTCCAAATGTTAATTATCATAATTATTTAAAATTTGCAATTTATCTGTTATCTGAATTTGTCTAGCTTTCAGATGCTGTTATAACTCTGGCAGAACTAAGAACTCTGCACTCGAAAGCATCTGGTAATATCTCTGATTTTTCCAGATTTTTGACAGATCAGCTAAACTTGAAGCGAAGTTGAGTAAACACAAAACAGAACTGTAAGAACAAAAATACTCACCAATATCATGTTCAGTAGGGTTGAACACAGAATACTGAGGATGCAAGATATATTTCTCTATTTCAAATGTTTGTGTTACATCAGTCGTTTTATTAAATATATGCTGACCCAGAACTACCGTAATAGTGGATTTTAGTGGACTGTAATACAAAAGAAAGAACAAGAAATTCTGTGATTAGGAGGACAAATGAAGCCTGATTTCCAACAGCTGTGTATCCCATGAACTGTAATAACCTCACCCCTGCCATCACGTCCATTATTTACCCTCTCATAATGCCTTGACCTGTTTCCCAGGCTTCCTACCTACTGGGGTCCAGGAAAAAGATGACTAATGTTACAGTGAGTCCCAGGCTCTGTGGGTCCTGATTAGCTTATTAAAGGCTGCTGCTTCTTGACAGAAGGAAAAGGCAAACACAGGCACTGCTACCCAGCTGCTGTCTGGCTAACAAGCATCTTCAGGGGCTGTAAGCATTTCTTGTTCTACCAATTTAACTGAGTCAGCTTCGACCAGACTTTGCCAATGAGTACAGAAATTACTGAGGAAGAAATAAGGGACCAAAAAATGAGTAATTTCTCTGGGAAACCAGGCTCTTAAAAGTATTACAGGCATGGGTCAAGATTTTAAAGGTGCTGGCAAACTGACAGCTCAGGAACATCTGGGCAGCTTCCACCAAAGAGCTGTCACCACTTCTGCTCTGAGATGAGATTGATCTATGTTAAATCTGTTGTCTAGAATCAAAAGCAGCTTGGTGGAGGAAGGTCCCAAAAGCACACTGATCTCATGGGGAAAAAAACGCTCAAAGGAGAATACAGTTTTTGTAATTCACACCATCTTTTACAGCCATTGTATGTTTACTTTAAAAAGACCACAGTCCTCTCATATGCAGTGTCCTAGGACAGACAACTAATAAGAACCAGTACAACATTTTGGAAGAAAGAGACATTTGGGAATAATCAGGAAGTGTTTGGAAAGACAGTAAATTCTCTAGCTTTGAAAACAACAGAATTCATATTTCACTCTTGCTTTAAAACCAATTTGATCTGCATGTGTGTAAGTCTACAATGAATATAGTTAGCAAGTGTCTTCATCAGAGCACTCATATGTTTTGTTATCCAGTGCAGGACTAGAAAATATCTGCTGTCATGCATCAAGAACAGATGCAGAGTGACCAACATCATTGCAGCTTCCCTAGCTGTGTTTCTATGCATCACCAGTGCCCGTCAGATACAAAAGCACTGTGGACTTTCTCCAGTACTGAGCACAAAGCAATGATCAACAGTAATGTATTTAGGGGAAAGAGTCTAACTAATTGCAGTGCAGAGAGCTGGCAGCTACCCTGCAACAATAACTATGCTTATAATTAACAAAGGAAAGTGCAAAGTTTAATTTTTTGTGACTGGAAAACAAGAAGACAATAAAATATTCTTTGATCAATATGTAAGGCCAGGTTTTTCTCAGTGTTCTTGCAGTGGTAAACCAACCCCCTTGAAAATGAGGTTTGGGGCCTGCAAAACAGAGTGGAAGTTCGCTTCCCAGAATAGTATTCAGAACAGATTTTAAAGGCATTGAATGGTCCTACTACGACTTACAGGTGGTTCATTCAGGAAAAGAAATAAAATGTGAGGGGTTATGGAAAAGGAAAAAAAACCCAAACAAATTAGCTGCACAGGTATCTATTGTCGCCTAGCGGAAAACAGTTGAAATTGTGGCTAACAGAGGTACTAAACATACGGAAGAGTGCAAATTACAATGCAGCAATTATGGAAAATATCTATGTACCAAACCACCAGCTGGAAGTGGGTGGAAATGTCTTGAATAACTGCCAAAGTTAGTAGCTATTTCACAACATTTGAAAAACAAATGCATTGTGGCTCGAGCTCCAAATGCTTCAGTACAGCATTCACAATGGTATTATTAGCTCTACAAGATATCAGTGTACATATTCTGGCACAAGGTTTTCTGCTTCTCTTGGCTTCTTTACTATGCAAAGGAACAAAGGGTGTGAAATGATGTAATATTTTTCCCATCAATGTGATCAAACTGAAATCAGGGAAAGAGTTCAGCATTTGTAGAAAATGAAATATTTAGAATAAAGTAAGAGCATCCTATAGTCAGTATTTTCTCCAGTGTCCCACGGCTAGAGAACAAAAAAAAATCTCAAAAAAACCCAAAACACCTCTCAAGGAAATCAGCCTCAAAAATTTAAGAGTTCACTTCCTCCCTTTGGCTTTTTGTAAAGCTCAGCCCACTCTATTTGTGTCAACCAACGGTAATTTATTGTGTCTAATAAATCATTGCTTGGCTGTCTCAGCCTTTTTGAACAAAACACAGCAGTGAGCGTAGTCCTCTCTGTTATATCTCAAAGCAGGCATAAACATTCAAAAAGGTAACTGAGAAGAAAAGAAATACTTATATCCCCCTGCAGATACCTGCACATGCAAGCTCCCATTCTATGTCCTGCTCCACCCTACCTTATTCCTTCCACCAGGTCATTTAGCTTCTTTGAGACTCCTTACGGAACAAGGTAAGGGCTTATGAGATAACAGGACTCCAAGCTATTTGTTAGCTCATGAACGGCATTCGAATTGCCAGAAACTCCTTTTGAAACATCGGTCTTTTATAATCTCATCTTCTTTCTTACTTGTTTCAGTTCAGGTTTGTTGTGAGTCACAAGCAGACGGCGACTATGAGGAGGAGAGGACCTACTGTCATACTAATGGGTGAATTTACCTGTTAGCAAAGCAGTGTGCTGCTGACACAACCCAGCAAGTCTGAATAAGGCTTCCACCGCAGAAACTCTCTCCAATATATATAGCTGCTGTCCAGGGATGAGATCCAGGCAGAGAAGAAGATCCCCCAACAATCCTGGGTCTCACAAAACTTCTTTTTTTGTGTCTTCTCCCACATGTTCTTCTGGTAACTGCAAAACTATCTACATTGTCGGGAACTGGTGGCCTCCTTTCCCTGCTTGCTGAGACATAAAGGGATATGGCATCAGACTATAAATCCGTGTCATTTCTAAGGACTGGAACTTTTATAGGAGTCTTTAAAAGAAAGATTCATTAAATTATCATTAAACATTCACATACAACTGAATCTCATTCAGTTCCACAGGGTACTCACAAGACTGAAAGCTATGCCTATTCCCAACACTGGCTATGTGTGCACCAGTGTAAATTAAACGCACTGGTGAACGTCGCTGGACACTATGTCTTTTACCAGTACAAATATGACCTTCACTACTGGAGGAGGCACAACAGAATGCATGATACATCACATCTTCGTTTTTGGATTCTGGGCTGAGCTTTGCCATTGCAATAGCAAGGACTAGGACAATTGTGTTAATATAATCTATCGAATGCATTAGAACCATAAAAGGGAAATAAAAAGATCACTTTATAAACTGACTTTTCAGATTACAACTCTGTTCTAAAGGTCAGCTTCAACATCAAAAACAGTTAAATATTAATTTAGGGAAGAGCAGAATCTTTATTTTTTTGAATTAAGTACTAGGTCTTGTACACCTTTAGGATCCAGTCCTCTATTTGCTCATAGAGGCCCATTCACTTCTCCGGGCTCGGAATTCCCTGAGTGATGACAATTTTTACCAAAGCATCAATAATTTCTGATGTTTTCATGTTCTAGCAGAAAATTTGGTGATATTGGGATTACTGTGACTGAAAGCAGTAGTGTGACACCGCTGTTATTTCAGGACAAAAATCACAGATTGTATCACAACTCAAAAAACCACAAAAGCAGCTTGTTGTTGTCATTTGATTTACTGCAAACCGTAAAATACTCAACGCTCCTGGGAACAGTAGAACATTCAAAATTATATAGTAAAAGCTTGCTCTAGTATCAATAAATCTTTATTCATTCATTCATAACATGGATTTTAAGAGAGACTTTACATACCACAAGATGGAACTTCACAATACTCCCAAGACAAACTGTTGTCCTTCATGACGTAACACCATGGCTTCTCATCACCATCTGGATTTCTAATTAATTCAGGGGGAGAGTGAATTACAAGCATTAACCACAGTGTTGTTCCAAGCTTTCCAGAGGTTCTCTGCTTTTTCCTTTGCACCATGCTGAGGACTGACAAGACTCTCAGGTTTCGAGCCACCTGACAAAGTGCTGAAGCACCTTCTAACCCCTAAATGGGTGAGCAACCTTTCAGTAGAACTCTTCATACTTAAAGCTAACCAAGTCTAAGGCTGTCTAGGACCTGAAATACAGACACATAACTAAACACCTGTAAAATTTGCCTACAGGTATTTGGATGCATGAGCATGTTCACATGGTTTAAATACAGCCCACACTGAAGTGCTTTAACAGGTATCAGCTCAGCTATTTTCAGGACTAAATCCCATGGGAGAGATTCCTTTTTTAGATGATTTTTTTAAGCGAGGAAATTCCAACACAAGTAGAGTCATAGAAAATCCATAACAAGAATAGCTAGCAAAAATGAATTTGAGAAGCTCAGGTTTACAGTCCCGGGAGAGTCTGAGGAAATGAAAGACAACCTCAAGAAAATATTGTATTCCTCAAAAGGGAAAAGGAAAAGAAGGAATATCAGAAACAGTTTAGCCCTTTGTTACCTTGATGTTAAACAGGTTTTGGTTTGATTCCATTAGGGTTTCTCCATGGTACAGCTTAATTGTCTTTATCAATGCCTAACCAGAAATTTGCCCAATTTACTCCTCCAAGAATACAGGGAAACTTTGAAGACCCAGAAAGATCTTCAGTAGGCCAAGAAAAATAGACAAGGTAATTCAGGGCTCCAGATAAACAGTAATTCTAATTTCAGTTGGATTTATCAGAAGCACTATCTCTTATTGTAAGGTTCTTCAATATTTTTTTCTTTTTAATCTGACTGCTATTCAGAAAAAGATTAAAGCACTTTCAGATTCTGAGAACTGAAGGAGCAACACAGGTTGAGTCATCTTCCGCCAACAGTGTTTCTAAATTAGACTATGTGAAGAATAAGATATTTGCAGATTATATAGTGTAGCAGAGACATCCCCAGAAATTGTAACAAGCTGACAAAAAAGTGAAAAGCTTTTTTCTCAGCCCTACAGAACATGAACACATCAGCTTCTACACCATTTTGTTCTTTGCATTTCAAATCTGCAAATGAATGTTGTGCTTAAATGATACAAATTGAAAGGATCAAGTTTTATCAAAGCATAAAATATGTGCCCAATAAATTGCCATGCTGTTCTGGGAGACCATAAATCTCACACTTAAGTGCTTGAAACAGGATCAAGCCTTGGAAAGCAAGCTGATCTGGGTTAAGGGAAAGTGTAGGAACTGCTTATTATTAGTTTGTGTTAGATAGAGAAGAGCTACTTTCAGCATGCATGCATGCTTTTTATCATCAGACAACTTAGGAAGTACAGTACATTCTGATTTTCCTGAAATACTGGTCTAACTTCCATGAAAAAGAAAAACAAAACCAAAAAAAATGACCAAAACCTAGACATCAACCAGTAATTTATGGAGAATGATCTGAAGTTTGCCATTTCTAACATTTGCTCATCTCCAGAATTCTCTATAAATGGAAACATTTCCTTTATTTGTGGATATCCATTGAACTCATGAAGACCTCAGAGACAGGGGGAACACAAAGTGACTGAGGAGAAACCACAAGCCTATATACCACAAGCTATTTTCATTACGGCTGAACAGAAAACTTCAGCAGAAATGTAGTTTATTGGTATATGGTTCAATCAAAATTGAGACACAGTGAAATCTTATTTAGCAATAGCTTTGCTTTGGAAGGAATCCAGGAAAGAAATTTGACATCCTATTTCAGCATTATTGAAATATAGTGCTTTGATTTTTCATTTTAAACATCTTTTCACTTTTGAAAATATTTTCCTTTATGTTATGTATTTCACAATTTAAGAATTAGAAACAAAAAGTTAACAATTTCAAATTGGCTACTGCATTTCTTTCTCTTTTTGGATAGTCATTTATGAACAGTTTCAAAAGTTTTGCACTATGGTCTCATTTGAAAAAAAAAAGCCCAGGAAAATAAAGGACCTGGAGTTTCCAACATTATTTTATGTCTGAGCTTCCCTTGGCAGAGCCAGCTATTGATTTAGCCTATCTACCACATCTTGTCTTCTGTACACTTACATCCCTCTTGTTAGGCTGTTAAGTCAGTCTAGCTTTCCTGAGACACCTGCTTTGAGATTCCTGGCCCTTCTCCCCTTCCACAATACATGCATTTCTTCATTTACAAATACAGGGCAAACAAGAACTTTTCTCACCTGCAGTAAGAGAATGACCCCAAGCCAAGCTGTACTGCTTTCTCAACACTGTCGACATGAAGCTCTTGGTAAAGCAAGTCTGAATCCCAAGGCAAGCAGCTGTGTCCAGAAATGGTCGTCTTTGCCGTACCTCTGTACTCCGTGCCATTGCCAACATAGCATCGATGGCTGGGAACTGGCAAAGCATAAGACACTGGTCAAGAATCAATGCTAATTACATGTTAAATGCTTACTTCACAGGTGAGATCCCAAATGAGAGCCAGCAGGCCCGATTCTGTATAGTGCCTTTCACCTTTCACAGGAATTGAATGCATCAAATTTTTTTTAAGAAAAAAAGAACCCAAGCAGTTAAAACTTTTGTTTAAAATTAGTAGTGAGTTAGTCTCATTTTACACATGCACAAATAACTATTCAACATAAAGTACAGCAGAAAATTAGTCCTAAAATTTGTACTGCATATGGAAGATTTCATTCAGCAATCTGCAGCAAAGTCAGTAATATGGCTGGGATTCCTTCTGTCTAATTTTAGATACAACTGAGCTCATCACTGGAGACCTCCTTTTAGTCAATTAAGAGAAACACACATTTGCAGAGCCAAACTGATCCAGCCTGTTTGAGGTGACTCTTTTAAGATGAGACGAATCTTGCCATACACTCTTGACCACATTGACTGAATCTCCATTGACAATAAAGGGAGTTTAAGTCAACCAGCTCAGATAGAGATATCTGTGTTCTAAAGTAGTGAAAACAATCCTGCCTTGCCCGCAAGTGCTTAAAAGGCCTGATTTTGGAAAATACTTCTTTTTATGGCCTCATACATACTCATATATACACACTATACCCATGTATATTATATATATGTAGCTACATATTGCAGATATATCAATTTTGCAAGAATTTAACTAATAGGTTGACTTTTCTTATTCAAAACCCATTTCTTTGTCACCTGCACATGGGTTATTTCTTCAGATAGGTCTGACACATACATATTCTATGACCTGTATACTCAGCTGCCAAGATCTATCAACAGCACATACCAGCATTATGGCTGAAAAACATATGGGGATGCATTTGTATACAAATAGCTGCTCTGAGCAGAAAGTCTACACCTCAAAACACAGCTCAGAGCATCCCAAAGGAAACACAAAACCATCTAATGTACAAAGAGGATTAATTGTGACCGAGCCTAAGAGGGTTTCTTATCCCAGCCATGTCAGTGTGACTTATCCTTGACATCTTCAAGACTGGTGGAATCTTCTTCTAAACTTATAAACATACTTAAATATATAACGTCATGATATTACCTGACTGTTGAAAAACACACTGTGAGGATAATCTATCACACCACAGTGTGGACAGCTATTGTCAAAGATCTGTTTATTTTGACAGAATAAGGTGACACATGAACTGGGACACATAACCAGCACCGAAACAGTGAACCTCAGCACTGAACTGCTGATGTCAATTATCCTTCCAAGTCATCAGTGTGGCAACAGACCTCAAAACCACAAGCAAGCATATGGTATAAATTTGGGGGCTGGGGTCAAGAAATTTGGTGCAAGAACTTCAGTGTGAGGTAGCATACAAATACTTAGCAAAATTTGCTTTCTAGCTTGGGCTGGCAGACACTTCTGAGATAATGAGACAACATTTTCTCCCACCCGCACCCTGTATCAAATTCTCTTTATTTCAATGACTATATATAACATTAAATCAAACTCATATTTTAACAATCATAATCTAGGAGCTCACAGAAAACAGTTTGTCTATCATTTGTATTGCTAGCAATAGTAACTATTTCTTGGCAACCCTGCCATTTATTTTCTGGGCAAGTTGCAAGTTATGCTGCCTTGTTTGCCTGAAACAGTGTCATGAAAATACCACCATCATGCTGTATGCTAAATTATTTCATTTATCCAGGGAAGTGCCAGGTGCTGGTTTTATTTGTACTCTATTTATTACATTCAGAAATGATTTAGAGTTGAATACTTATATGAGATGAAATAAGAGATTTTGTTTCAGTGCAGAACCAGGGCCATATTCTGCAATACCAATGGTTGGGACACCTTGCAGATGGTGTTTACAAGTTGTGCTCATCCCTGTCAGGCTGAAAATCCAATGCATCTCTGTTTCATCGGGTCTGCCAGTCATTGCTAAAGCTGCCAGAAGATTATAACTGGAAGAATTTGGCCCCTTTCTAAATCATCCTTCATGTTCTCCTCCTGTAACTAAGAAGTTTAAACTACATATTGCACTTGCTGAGAGGAACAGTAATATCTCTTAGACAGTTTTTTGTTTCTTTTTGGTTTTATAAGGAGTATTTGGGGCACAGGAATAAAGTAAATTGATCTCATATTTTGTGGAGAAGCATCTAGGTTAACACAGTCCTTTTATTAGTAGCTTTCCATCGGTCTGTTCTCCACTCCAGCAAGCTTGATTTGACTGACTTGCAGTGGCACCACGGTACCCACATCACCACTCATTAAAGGGCCCTTCATTGTCTATCTAAGGCCATTAAGAAGTATATGCAAAGCCCAATACATTTTATCACCTATAATTCAGGACAAATAGTTTTAAAAAAAAAATCTCTGCAACTATTGCAGTCATATAGATTTTTTGCTTCTAATGCTCTTTTTTGAACTGTTACAGCACTGAAAAAAATATCTTTTTCCCTCTTTGTCAGAAGCGATGTGTAGGTGGTCTGCTTTCAGCAGTTCTTAATGGATTGCTCTGACTGGGAATTGTTCATTCTCAATTCTTTATAGCTTCTGCAACTTCTCATAACTCTGAAACATATTTATTTTCTTATGTGGAAGAAAGTAATGGAGGGCATAATATACATATTTTTCTTGTTCATTCACTTCCCTGCGGTACTGCCAATCACTGTGTTAAGAGTAGAAATGGCCTAAACTTTCAGATGATGAAAGTTTTGTTGTAAATGCAGATTGAAGTTACTCTGCAGACCTATGCCACTATCACCACTGTTTGTTTCTTTTCAGGAAAAAAAAATCATTAGCATTTAAAACTAGAAGTAATTTCCTGTTACGTTTTATTTTTAAAATCCAAGAGGTTTAAATAGCTCAAATAAAACATTCTAGTTGTGTTAGGATGGCATATTTTATAAGCATGTCACACCAATTCCTTGCCTTTTATTTTTTCAGTAAAAAGCAGTTTCAGGTCTTAAAATTAAAAGCAACCTGAAATAGTAGTTATCCAACCAGTTCTAATTGCTAACTTCCTGAAAACATTTCACAAGATCTTTGTCACCAGATCTTGTTTCAGGTTCTGTAGTTACATACCTGAACATTTTTATGAGTTTCTTTCGGAAGTCTTTCTGTAGAAAACAATGTATCTTTTGGATTTTCTTTTCCTCAAAACATCTCATCACTGATTTTCCTAATGTTTTTGAGCTTTGACTGTGTTTTCATTCCAGATACGCATAAGCTGTTTCATTCTGTTAATAAAAATACATCTTTCCCCTGATGGTACTAATCCTGGGCTAGGACAGATTTAAGTAAACTTTCGTTCAGTAATGCTTTGTTTTATCCCTGACCAACCTGTAATGCTTTTATTAAATACAATGTTAGATGGATTTTTTTTGTATTGCTCTATATCAGCTGGTGGCAGGAAGGGAGAGGGGGGAAGAGGAGAAGGACGTAAGTCCCCTCCCTGCTTACAATTGCCTTTACAAGAAGTCTTCTCCAGTGTCTTAATTACCAATTATGCCAATGGAAGAGTTCTTTAGAAAATCATAAACTAAAGCAAAGCCTTGGTGGAATTAGGGGAACATCCTTCGTTCAGAGCACCCCTGCAGCATGTGTCCACTCCTGTGGCAGTGCCTCAGGAAGCTCCAGAGCCAAAGGCTTGAGTGCTTGCTCTGTGTCCCTGCACTGGCCACAGCCCGCCCTCGGGCACTCACCAGAGAGCTGCTGGTTTACAAGACAGGGCATTCATACCTCTCTGAAGCCTTTCTAATACATCTATCAATGCAGATTTCCACCTGATCCTGTTTCATCTATTAACAATGAAGATGAACAGCAACAAACAAATTTTATGCCTCTGCATAAGCTTATTGCTTACACTGCCTCAGCACTGCAGGATGTGTTGCTCGCCAAGGCGTCCTTTACAAGGGTACAAGTCAAGTTTCCTTCCTACATGAGCTCAGACTCATCGGATACCTGCAGAAGGGTCCGTCGTTTCTTGATTCACCTAGATGTTCCCTGATGTCTTTTCCTGGCTAGCCGTGAGATACCCTCAGAGATGAAAGGTGTGAAAGTCCGCGATTTCAGGGAGCTGTGCTTCCCCCGCTGCAAGTGCAGCTAACCGCCGGTCTGAGCTGGCAATAAACGTCTGACGGAAGGGAGTCTCCAGTATTCGTAAAGCCTGCTCTTACAGGCCTCTCACTTTGTCAGATAAAGCACTGAAAACTGCCCCAGGTATTCTGAAAGCAGTAAGGCAAATATTCCTGTGCAAAATAAAACAAAAACCAAGCAGAGAGCCTTGAAGGATGTCCACATGAACCTAGCACTGCTCCCAAAGGAAGAATTGGTTTATCTTTCAGTGGCTCCCTGTGCTGCTGAAAATCTCTGTAAGTATCTAAGAAGGTGGCCAGGTGGGCATAGGCTGCACTGAGGAAAGCAGTTGCCATCTTTTTCACTCTTTAATGACGAGAATGTGAAGTCTAATGAGTAGGGGAAGGAGATTGCATGGCAGCAGCCCCAGGACTGGACTGTTCTGGGCTTGAAGCAAATTGCTTCACATTTTCATGCAATAATACCTGTCTGTGAAAGTGAGAATAACAGCACCCTCTGTAGCTTTCAGAGTTTGGAAATTAATGAACATAAACCACAACTGAAGTATAAGGGAAGCTATATATCTATATAGCTATATTTCTATATAATTCAATCATACATTTATAATACTTGTCTAGATTTCAGTATTTCTGTTTGGGTTTATGATTTAATACAACAGCAGATAATGCATGTCACTAATTTATAACGAATCATTGATTCAAATAGTTGTGCTGCTTTATGGTTTGTTGAATAGCAATAAAACCTCTGGACTGACAGCACCTAACACTGAAATAAATCCCTGCTGACACCATAGCCTGATTATTAAACACACAGGCAACCTGTCTGAGCCAAAATCTAGGCAGAAATGTGGAAAAATTGGCATCCTTTTGTAAGGAATTAAATCTAATAGAAACTTACCATATAAAACAAGGATGGATTTAAGACTGGGAAGACAAAGTGATTCATATAGGACAAAAGATCTCTTTAAGTTGCATCCTAACGTAAGGATGCCACACTCCATTCACTGAAACTGGACTTATTTTTTAATATATTTCTTCTTCAAAGTACCTTTGTACCTTCATACTTGCAAATACCTAGATCAACTGAGTTAAATTGAAGAGATTTATGTTTGTTATAAAAGCTAATGTACAAATCTACCTTAATTCTTTCATATAAAGATTTAAATCCAGAAATCTATAAACTCTGCCAGTATTTTCTTATAGCTTAGAAAAGTAATATCCTAGATAAGAGGGAGGACTCATTCTTTTTCCATTTCATTTTTCTATTGATTACCTTCAATTCTAGGACAATAGTTATGATTTACAGAGTCATAAATGTAATCAAATAGGTAAGCATATGGAGCTAAAAGGAGCAACGTATTTAAGACATAGGTTGTCAACAGGCAGGGGAAAGAAATTCCAGCAGTAACAAGCAAATCTCAGTGCTATATTACTTCGACGAGGAAACAACCTGTTGCATGGACTACCTTATGGGATTTTCAAAAGTGTCTGAGTGCCTAATTCATAGTGATAGCTTTCATTCTTTTGAATATACCTGTAGGTCCTTATGTGTTAAGAATATGACCCAAGATAAGTCTCTGGACAGGAAAAGAAACAGACTGTATAGCAATTAATGATGGTCAGTGGATGAGCCGTTGCTCTGTAGAGAGCCAGTAATAAGAAGGGGATCTCTGGAGCACCTGAAGCACCCAGTAATAAGAAGGGGGTCTCTGGAGCACCTGAAGCACCCAGTAATAAGAAGGGGGTCTCTGGAGCACCTGAAGCACCCAGTGTGCGCTGGTGGGAGAAAGCAGGCAATGGGAGAGACAAAAAATGCAGTGGAGATTTCTGCAGTAATCCAAGGGGTGAACTGAAAGCCTATGAGCTGCTGTACCACATCTACCACATCTTCCCTTCAACCACCTTCCTAACTGACAATTATACAGCAAAACAGATTGCGTGGATTAAGAGATGTCAGTCCTCTCACGTTTCAAGTGAAGATGTGCCCTCTATAAAACATAATTAACTGATAGCACTGTCATGTCTCAAATAAATCAAAAATAGGATTGAAAACACCCTTATGGCTTTGAATTAACCAGCACCCAATAACTAACACTGCTGCCAAGTCAGGCACTCTGTCATAAGAATAAGCAGTAAGCAGCTGCTTCATATTAGCAGCTGCTAATATTATTCATATTAGTTTATACTAGGATTACAACAAGGACTTGTCATCTAAAAAAGGCACCACTGTAGGAACACAGAAGGCACCACAGAAAGCTTAGTGCCCACCATCATCTGGAAAAAGCATTCATTTGTAAAAGTAAAGAAGTCCTCTGTTGATCTCAAAACTACTCCTATCCCTGACTGAAGAAAGTTTTGCCAATTCCTTGGTATTTGTCTTATCACTCAATCTTTATAGAGTTAATCCTTGCTATGCACTATAACGTTAACAGTATAGCTCATTAACTCTCTCCTCTCTAACCTACATTTGCCAAGATGTCAAATGTAAACGACTAATCCATAACCTCCATGCAAATGGTTCTCCCTTCTTCATTTGCATTTTTCTCTGTATCATCCAAAATCTTTATTATGATGCCTAACTCTATAAAGAAACCTGGGAGATCAGAGTGCCTTTCTGTTATTGCTCACATCTATCACCTTCATAAATGACACCTTATAATTACTGTTTTGCAAAGCTGCAGTTAGCGCTAGTCTCCTGTTTATCATCCCCTATATTGGCACTACCTTAGTGCAATGAATGAGAGGTGGGTTCTTAGTTGATAATGCCATGCTCTCTCACTTCTTCATCTTCCAATCCCTCCTACCATTTATCATTGCAGGTGATAGTCTACTAGACCTAGTTTTTCTCCACGTAACTCCAGCATTATTTGAATTATTTTGATATAATTCAAAATCTGATAAAAATCTAACCCACCATTACCACTTCTGCAATGGTGGCCTAGGCTTTCTCTTCATTATCCTTGCCTTATTAGGCCTTGCCCTACCCTCATGCAACCTCCCAGGGGACCCATAAAAATTTATTCCTGCAAAAAACACAGTTACCTCTCCAAGCCATATCAAACCATAATGATGCTTTTTTTTATTTGCTATTCCATCCATTCTTCCACAACCATGGAGGAATAATAACCTTATTCTCTTTCATCCTAGTTTTATTACTAATTGCAGTGCTCCATACATGCAAGCAACAAGCAGCATCTCAGCCCCACTTACAAATCCTCTTCAACTCTTAGTAGCAGAACTACTTATCCAAGCTCAGTGGGGGACTGACTGGTTGAATACTCACTTATTGTCAGCCAATTGACCTTGTTATTAGACTTCACCCTGTTCCCCGCCCCCCCCGCTCCAGGATCCTAGAAAATAAGAAATTAAACACTCATCCAAAAGAATTCTAGTAGATTATAGATAACATTGGTAAACATAAACCAAAATGTTACGATTCATTATCTTCTTCTTACTGTCTTCTTCAGAAGAAAAAGATTTAAAACTTTCCCTCCAGCCTCCAGAGCTGAATTTCCTTTACTAAAGTACCTTTTTTAGTAGAAAACTGCAAACACCTCATTTCAGTAAAACAACCACTAAAAAGCTGGGTTTGCTGTCTTTTTTACTTCTTCTATTACCTCAAACTCCCCCAGTTCAACCCCCAAAGATGTGGCCATGAGGTGTTTTTTTTCCTGTATGTAATTATATATTCAGCTATTCTGTCATCTTCCTTTTCTAAAAATCTTCAACCTACTTCTGACATACAACAACACATCTCCTTATATAACCATAAGCCTTCCACAATTAGCATTCCAACTCATACTTTCTTTAAAGATACGGTACCCCTATAATTGCACTACTCATAGCCTAACTAGGAAAAGAAAAAAAAAACACTAGAAAACATTAAAAGTTTTCAAAAATACCTTCAACAGCTTCGTACTTCATCATGACCAAAATACTATCAAAAACATTATTGCTACCTAAACCTTAATCTAAAGAAAACTCAACACATGTAATCCTCTGTGCAGTCCTCCTAGTACTCTGAAACCTACGACCCACTGTAACCCAGAACCACAGTGACACAAATCCAAACAGGCTTTTCATGTGCTGCTTTCTACCTCTTCATTAATTTAATCATGAAAAGCACCAAAATCTGCCACAACTCATCCATCCCACTGGTCTACTTTATTACATGGCTAGCTTATTGTCACAAAAAGTTCCACAAAAGCACACCCTGAGCTGTTGCTGAGTCCTAACACAACAAATAGGCCAGAAATAAACCCCAGCTGGCCATCAAGTACAATGAACCACCCAATGATTAAGGTAGTTCTAGACCCTGAAAATCCAGTTGAAAACTGACAAACCACTGAAATACGTACCATTAAACCCCACCTCACTTATCCACATATGACTGCCAGTTATTCCTCTGATCAGCAGTAACACAACAAAGCCACCTGTAGAGACTAAATGTTTCAGGAAAAGGCTTGGCAATTAATTAAACAGAATAAAGATACCCCACTAACATGCCCTTCAATAAATCAAAAATAAACCTAAAAATACAAATGAGACCCCCAAATTTACTAACAACCCACACCCAAAAACAGTATCAAAGCAATGGTAAAGAGAAGGAAATCCTTTTACCCAGGAAATGGGACAGAATATACATTAGTTTCCACCTGCATATCAACTAAGGCTGACAGCGTGAGCGCAATGGTGGGGTTTCAGCCACAGAAACCTAAAGGCACCAACCCCTTAAAAAAAAATTCTACAACTCCTTCCTTCACCCTCCAACTCCCTTTAACATCTGTGTAAGTGCTTACTATAATGAATTATCTGTCCTCTGGCCAAATAGCTCCTCCTCTTTCTTCAGCTGTATGTCCCTCTGTATTCACCCAGCATCTCTACCATGGCTCCTGTCTGTTCAAAGAAACATAAAATGTCAAAGTAATTTTACAATTACAAGTTTATAACTGTTTGTCATAAATTATCACCTCCAATGAAGCTAAGTATTTCTGAAGTTAAACATCTCCCAAAAAATTCCCTCTCCACTCCCTATACCAACTTGGGCCAGAGATAAAACATCCTATTCTTCTCAGGTTTCAATTCTTCCTCCCATTTAGCACTGCCAAAGTGGCTGGGTCTGGGCCCTTTTTGCAACTTCCTCTGTACAATATGACAACTATTGCTATCATGGTTAGATAATTAATCCTGAATCTTCACCTAAAGCCTTGATTCAGAGCTGTCTCAGCAAGAACTCTGTCTCCAAAGTGAATGCAGCTATTCTCTTAATACAAAATCCTTGTTTCTGAAAATAAGTGTATATTTAAGGGCAATTATTATGAATTAAACTTAATTAAAATTGGATCCTTGAACAATTTTTAACAGCATCTGTTTGGGGAGGGATATGTTGGTAATGTATCTAATTTCCTTTGAAATTAAATTTCACTGAAATCTTACATATATAAACTGTGTTAGAACATTATTTAGAATGGCAGTTCTTTCTTTAGTACTGAAGGTTTCTTCTTTAAGGGCTAGAAAATGATGTATTACCACAAAGAATAGAAATCTATATTAGAAACTGTCTTTTATATATTGATCTTCGTTATAGATATCTCCTATGTTACGTTTATCACCTCCCATTTTTTTTTTAAGTCGGCTCATAATTTGCCAGTAGCTGCACAGCCATTGTGATAATGGCTTGGCAATATCTATATACATATATATCATGATTGTTTGCAAGAGAATTTTAAGATCAGTGAAGACGGGTTTTGAGTACTGACAGGGATCCCATAGTCCAAAAAAAGAAACAACTAATGGACATATAAAGAGGTGGCTGTAAAATCACAAAAGTTATGATTATTCTTTGTTACTCACTGTTCAAAGAGAAATTACCAGGCAGTAGGTTTTAAGCTAACAATAGAAAATACTGTTTCTCATCACAGCTATTTAAATTCTGGAACTTCTTGACACGGCATGCTGTGAAAGGGAAAAGCATAGAGGAATTCTAAAGAGTGCAGACAAATTCATGGAAAACAGGTGAAGGTCTATCAAATATGGTGGTCCAGCTGTCTGGTAAGAATATCCTCAACCAGAAGTATTTCTCAGTAATTTCCTGCTACGTACATTATTCCTCAGTCATCCTCTACTTTGCCAGTGCTTGAGTCACAATAGTACTTAGGCTTGTGATCTGACCCAGGATGGCAATTTGTTTATTAATATTTGTGAGTGTGACGTCAAGATAAATTAGATGGTTTTCCATTAGAAACATATGAAGACTGGTTATTCTTTGTAGAAGTCAAGGGCAGGGGACATCAGAGAGACCTCAAACATATCACAGCCTAATAACATTTTGGGGTACTTACTGTTTATTAAACTGACTGTTTTATTCTAAGAAAAAAAAAATACATTTTTGCATCACAACTTAGGTTTAAGGTTGCCTCTATAAACGAATAACTTAGAATTAAGTACATTTTGGAGACACTAACTTTCTCTGAATGAAGCGTTATAACAATAAGCTATTCAGACTAAAGGGTAACCTCACAATTCAGTCCCATTAGACAAGGGAAATTATACAAGACAGTAAAAAGGGAAAATATACAAGACAGTAAAAAGGAAAACAAAGAAAAAAAGCCAGCTGTGCTCACAGCATCAAATTGAAGGGTTGAAGAAAAAATTAATCCAACATACATTTAAAAATCAGTTCTATGTGCTCTGAGAGCACAAGCTCCCAGTGCTTTCACCAGAATGCCCTCGCGTGATGATACTACCGGGTCTATAGACCCCAGCACTAATTTATTTGTGTTAATTTAGAATGACTAAATCCTGGCAAAAAGTTTTTTTCATTTTTAAACCTGTTTGCAAGGCCCTGACACATAAACACAATCCTTCAGTTCCCGTTTTGTGTGGGGGTGTTAGGCAGCTGAACACAGATGGATTGTAAGCATCTAAAGCCATTTGTTTAGCAAACCAAATGTTTGCTTTATTATTTTCAAGTAATCAAAGAGCACCTGCTTATTTCTTGTTCTAAGCTAGTCAGACAGAAACCAGTATTACAGCTATAACACTGTCATCCCGGTATTTATAATCCAGGCTGTGCTGGGTGGATGTTTGTGCACAGCGTTGCTGCTTTGGAAGCTGATAACGAAACAGGAATTTGAAAAACAGTTTCATGTGAAGATGAGCAGCAGCACAGTCCTCCCCGGGACACCAGGTCACGCGTGCGCCGTGCCCACACAGCCCCGCACCCAGATCCATGCAGCACCATTCGCAAAGTTTGGGACAAATCGCCCTACGGCAACTAAAGGACAAAAACAGAGCTACAATATGGCTCCTTATGAAGGACTTACAAGAGTCACAAGCCCATTTCACACAATTCATTGGGTACCTGGTGAGTGAAGGTTCAGGACCAGTTCATACACCATTCAATTTGCCAGTTCACTCCTGCTATTTTTTATTCCAGCTGGTCTCCCAAACTGATATTTTTTTTTCCCCAGCTTGAGTAGATGGCTACACCATTTGTTAACCATCAGAATAACAAAAAAGAATACCAGATACCAATTCCAGTGTTTATTACCATGTTTTTTTACCCCACCACCCATTCAGACAACTAGGTGCCCAGCATAGCTCCCAGGAGTCTTGTCTTAAATTTTGATGAGTCCTGGGATTTATGTACTCAGAAGGACATAGCCAGTGAGTTGATGGGATCACAGGCTGGTATAACTGAAGGTCTTTTGTAATTTATGTCTAAAACCTGCTGTATTTGAAAAGCAGCCACTGATATAACTTGAGGATTTAGCATGTGGGTAAGTTTTACAAGCAGATTTAACCCCTAGAGTGAGAAATGTTAAGTCTTCTGGGGGAAAATAATATAAAAAACTATGTAGCATCTAATAAGAAGCAACAAAGAACTAACCCGTAGGCACCAAAAAGCAGATTTCTCTGCCCTGGCCCACCAGTGCAAGTAAGGATTTTTAGGTAAGCTGTACTGAGCTAAATGTACTATTAATTTAAAGTACAAGGAAACCCAAAGAAAGGGTGTGCGTTTTATCTTTGTCTGCTTCCCACAATAATCTAGTGCTACCAAATACAGTCAGCTGCTAGATTTTGTCAGAGCATAAAACCCTCCTTTATGAGGGGATGCATGGATCTGTGGGGAAGCATTTGCACTAGAGTACAACTCTGTGACTGATCCTGCAAAATGGAAGCATGCGTTTATTTTATGGGCATGAGTAATAGGATTACAATTTCTGTTTAATTTTCCATAGAGTTAAGGACATGAACAAATATTTTTAGAATCAGGGTCTTGGTGGTGAAGAGTGTGCTATGTTTTACACTGAAAGAATACATTAAACACTTGTTCTGTGTGACTCTTCAGTTATTACAAGAAATGTCTGCAAAGGCAGAATACAACACAGAGGCAAAAACCACCAGCTTCATACCAGATGAAAACTCCAGATTTCGTGCCTGCTGGTAGGTTGTTATACTTACCAATATTGCAATACCTTCCTGCATAATTTCCTTTGCAATCACATAATATTTTCTCACTGAAAGTAACCATTTTACATTCTCCACCATTCATGCAAGGATCATGAACACAACCTACAAGCAGAAACCAAAGATTAAACCAAAGGTACAAACTATTCAAGAGAATCAGTCCATTTTAACGTTACTTTAGTACACTTTCTCCATGCATGTGCATTTTGGGGAAGTTTTTCCTTTTTTACTCATCTCAGACCTACACTTGATATAAATTAAAGAAAAGGAAACTGCTGATTTCTGCCTACTGAGGTCTGTCTCATTGTTTTCACTTTTACTGGATAATGTCAGCCTAGCTATTGAAAAATATTATCAATGAACAACACGTAAAATGGGGGTGGTGATTATTATTACTAGTGGTGATGGTGATGGCATTAGCACTTCTCTCCATACAGAGGGTTCTGTCAATTCCAAGTTTGCCACTGAGCTGCATTAAAATTTATAATAACATATCTGGCGGGAAGCTCAGTTAAATATTTAGGATCTGTGCCTGGGAAGTATTAAGTCCTACCAAATTTTCCAATTCTCCCATGGACTCCCAACGTCCTAGAAAGCCACTGACGCTCCATGCTTTAGTTTCCAGTTCTGTAAGGGGGAATGAAAGCACCTACCTATTTCAAAGGGCTTTTATGAAGCTTACTCAGTACTGTAAGTTACCTGGGAGTCTGGGCAGGATAAAAGCAAAAATCAGCTGGACTGAATAACAGAACAGCCATACCAGAGCACTTATATAGGTGAGGCATATGGGTTGCTTCCCACCATCTCCCCTTCCAAAAGAGAGGTGCTGTGCTGGCTTCATCAGACAAGTGACAACCCAAAGCCCGTGCCCTGCAGCTAGCTGGCCAGCTGTGTCAGACACCTGGCAGCCCCAAAACAAGGAGGAGGCTTCATAACATAGGCATCACCCCAGCCAGGAATGGGTCTGTAGGGCCAAAAATCGTGGGGACTCTGGTGTCAATGCAGAGCATATGGGATCCTGGAGGCAGGTAGCGTTTACATGCTGGCAACTCAAGAGTGGGATAGCCTTGGGAATAAAACCCAGAGCTAAAACAGCAATATGAAGCGACTGTAGGTGTGCAGGGGAAGAGTAGAGGAGGGTATGCCTCTCAGGCATGTTACAGTTTTAAAGTTGAAATTTTTACACTTGTACTATATAATCTGTTGCATACTCCTACTTGTTGCAGTTCGGGATTGCATCCCTCTCAAAGAAAATACTGAGGTGTGTCCCTAAAATTTAGCTTAATGCATATAATTGCTTCCTCAAATAAGGAGGGACACACTGAAGTCATTTCCTGGGTCAGCATTACTGCTCATACATGGAAAGGAAAGCTAAAATATTCTCTTTTGGGGAGGCTACATAAACTGCAAGAACAGCATTACTGTGTATAACACTGCTCAGGCTTTGATATCCTTACTGTCCTTTATCCCCACTCCATGCAGGACAATAGCTGTAACGCAAAATAGTGCCTTACTTTTGTGTTCAACACTCCTGCACTCGATCTGGCCGTTCATACACATGCACTGCTCCACAGATCCTTGTTGGACTCTTGACCAGCTCATGCCCACATCAAAGAACTCGTAGAGACTGTTGTCAAAACACTTCTCTGAAACGCAGTTTAAAAACACAACACAAGCTCTCTGAGGTTATTTCTTGCAAGGAATGGCACCACAATCTTCATCATTCCTTGCTCATCCCTTTTTTCCTGTTGAGCAGATACATGCTTATTGACAGGGGTTCTCAAGTAAGCCAGTCTCCATAGTGCGGAGCAGCTCCAAGACCCTTGAGGCAGAGGTGGGTTTCTCCTAAAGCCCTGTGAGCATGACAGCATCACCACTACTTAAGCCCTTCCAAAAGATCATTCAGCAAACACAAAAAATCAAATCAGTTGTATATACTTGTGTCTGTCCCACTTTACTGTGTCATCCACAGATGATGGGCTGTGCTAGAGGCAGGGAAGCACTAGGACTGAAAAAGGCTGCTTATTGTTGGGAGACAAGTGTAGAGCTTTCAGGGAACATGGTTTAGTGGAGGACTTGGTAGTGTTAGGTTAATGGTTGGACACAGTCATCTTAAGGGTCTTTTCCAACCTAAATGATTCCATGTTTCTATGAAAAGCCTTCATTAAACAACAGCAAGCACAACTGAAAACTCTCAGTGTAAAAGCCTAGTTCCTTCCTTGACATGCAGTAAACTGGGAGTGACACCACCATAAAACTTGAAAAATAACCCAAGCAAAGCCTTTCGGCTTGGCTCTCCTCCTTTGAAAATTACTATCCCGAAGGTGGAGTAGCTGCCCAGGTGCAAAGCTGACATCACAGGAAAAGTCATAATAGACCCATGTGTGCATATATACATAAGGGATAAGGCGTCACCTGAAATTTTGTTGCTTTTTGTCTCTGCCCTACCTACTAGATGATATTATTAGTAATTTGCAAACATGCAAGGGATATTTAAATCTCAGAAGCAGCAAAGGGAGGGGAAGAGGCTCTTTGTGTTTCCCATAGCTTAATACCTCACTGGCTCAGAGTATGCTTGGATTTATAATTGTATAATCAAGCTATTTTCAGCTGCCCTGTCAGTAATGGATTGGAAACCCGCCTACACAAATATTCATGCTGCAGTGGTCTGTCCCATCACAACAGCACTACCTTTTCATTAAGCAAACATTAATGAGCTCTACTTACTGCTCGTATTTCTTGTTGTAACAATCACGGAAGAAGATACTTACCCATCTGACAGTCCTCGCCCGTGAATTCCTCGGGACAGGTACAATGGTACAGCCTATGGCCATGGGTGAGAGAACAGGTCCCTCCGTTTTGGCAAGGGTTGTTTGCACAGTGATCTAGACAGGCCACATAAGAAGTTGTTGTTCATAGGTGCCAGATAAGCCATGTTTTGTTGCGCGTTGGCTTGGTTATATGAACCATTTTGGTTCAATGCACGGTGGTTTTAATACCAACTATTAACCTAAAACAAAGTTTATCCAACCAATTTACATTGGGTTTGTTTCCAGCTGTATAGCAGCTATATTTATCCAGCTTTTAAAAACCGTATAGTAAATCACTGAGCCGAACCTTCTCCCCCAGCTTAACCTGTCCGAAAGTGGTAGGTCCAGGCATGCCCGAAGCTGCCAGAGCCGCCGCTGTGGTGGGGAAGACGATGGGACCAATGCCCACAAGATGGAGCTGTGCCTTTACACTGGGGAGGGACGGCTGCAGCTCTGCCTCTGCCCGGATTACTGCCCTGCGTGCTTCGCATTTCAACATCAATGACCGGGATTATGCATCTCTCTTTCAAATTACACAAAGGACAACCCTCGACTGAAGAATTTGCTATGGATTTTTGGATTATGTCTGAAACTAATGGACAGCTGGAACAAAGGAAAAAAATTTAAATCAAAACAAGGGCACATCCAAGTAAATCAGGCCAAGCAATATTAAACTGGACCAGCCTAGTATATCTTGGTTTTCTAAGGCATTTTCTAAATCATGGGAAAATATGGTGGGAGAGGAGGGGAGGATGCGCCAGGACATAAGCTTTACTTGGCAATATGCAATGCAAAAGTTGTAAGAGTCTTGCTGGTCAGGCAACGTTCCTGATTTCAGGCAGCGTCGAGGGATGTATCTCCCCTGAACTTAACCAACATCATGTTTTACACCTGCTGCAGAGCTGTCCCAACAGCTTGTCTGCGTTTAAATCTTCTTTTTTAATGCTAGTCTAACTCCACGAGGGCAACTGTAGAGTTACCAACTCAGGTGCTCCTTCAGATAGAGAGTGTGGTCCTAAGCACGGGATGCAACATATAGATGCACAGGCACACACATACAGGGCTGAAGCGAAGCACGAATCTGTACACCGCAGTTTGCTACAGAGGTGTAAATGTGAGGTTCCCCTGCACGGATCAAAATATTTACTTCAGCATAGAGTGGTGTAACTGATAACAGATAGCAGGTCTGGATGTATTCACTGGTAGTTTCACTCCACAATAACATCAAGGGAAAGCAAGTAAAGGCAGTGACGTTCCTGCTGTTTGATAGTTATGAAACTTTTAGCAGTGTAATGTTTCCTCAAAGGAAAATCTGGTATTTCCTATTCTCATCACATCCAAACCATGACTTGATCTCCAAGCCATCTTCTGGTACAGTGGTGTTGTTTTTTGTACACTCGTTAACTCTGCAGAAAGCACTTCCAGTCCTCCATTTCTTTCCCAGTCAGAGTTCCTCACTACACCCCACCCACCACTCCAGCCTGACCTCCCTGCGGTGTTCTGCATTCCTCCCCACCTTTCCTGGAGTCCAGGAACAACTTCTACTCATAAGCACATGGACACATCACAGTTCCCCGCAGGGAATCCTGCCCACCATTAACTATCCATTAACTGGGGAGTGCTAAGTCCCTGCCCACCCAGCCGATGTCTAAAGCCACTCACCAGTATCTCCTTACCCTCATGGGTAAAACACTCTGTGCTTGCTAGCAATCACCTTGACTTCAGCTTCACCTCTCTGAGGCTCTGCTGAACGAGCAGTAGCCTTGTCTTGCCTTTCTACCCGTACCTTCCCACAAAAGAAGGAAGGCCTTTCTGTTTCTGCCACCCACATTTCCCAGAAGCGGGACTGCTCTTCCCCAGAGCCCCTCTTGGGATGATGCCTCTTCCTCCTGCCTGCGCAGCCCACACTGCTCTACTTCTTCCTTCCATATCCGTCCAAATGCTTCTTAAAAAAACCTCACTGTCTGGCACTTTTTTCCCCAAGTCTGGGCCTCCCTGGGGTTATGGCCGTTTGTCCAAGATTTCCAGACATTCAGAGCAGTAGTCCTAACAGACTGGCCAAGATCTGGAGGTCCCACACATAGGGGCATTGCACTTTTGTGCATATATATGTACACACATACTAGCTACGCATTCACAGCCCAGCTGGCCCATATGTATGAAGGGGTCACTTTGGGCAGATGTTACACACGGTCTCCACGGAGATCCCCTGGGCAGAGGTGAAGGATCCTCGGGAAACCTGAAGGCAGCGATAAAGCTCCCACTGATACTGCGAGGGGGTTGAAGAAGCGCCTTGGGTGTTCTTATGGTGAGCTCTGGCTCTGTCCAGTGAAGTACTAGCATCTCCCTCCAGCAGAGCCTTCATACCTGAGCTTCACTTCATCCTGAAGCTCAACTCTTTTTGGTTAAACTTTCTCTTGAAGTTGGCAGATGTATTTTTCTGGATCAATGCCTCCAACACTTGCTTAACACTAATTTGTAAGCAGCTCCAGTGGTTTCAAGTCTACTCCCCATGTACATGTGGTATTCTTGGCCTGGAGAGAGTTCATGCTTCAGCCTTTGCTTTCAAGCAGCTCCTTCCCCGTCCCAGTTCACACATTCCTCACCAATCTCTCATGGCCAGAGGATACGCTCTGCCCCCAAAATTTCATTTTTTCTTGTTTTTCAAGTGTCTATAAAGTGGTTGAGATTCCCCCAAAGTCTTAATGTATTATTGGATTTTTTTCACAACAAACTCATGTATTTTCCACATTTTAAAGATCAGCATTATTCAGTTTGACTGCTTCTTTCTTCCCAGCTATCTTCCCCAGCAGGCAAACTTGCCCCCTGTTTGCTTGAAGTTCCCTTCAGCCATTATGCAGCGCCTTCCTTTCAACCTCACCATAAACATTTCCTCTTTAAACTATGGCTGGTGATCTGTTAAACATTTTCCCAGTCAAAATACAGTGCTTGCTGCTTTAGAAAAAAAAAGTAGGCTTATGTTTATAAATAAAATAACAGCTAAAGAGCTTTTATTTAATTTCACAATATTCTTAATGCTTCCAGAAATAGTCTTTTCTTTGGAACAGCCAGCAGTGATCCCTTCCAGCTGCCTCGTCCTTTCTTTTCCTCTCTCACATATATAACTTTTTTCTCTAGAGAAAAAAAACAGTATCCAGGGCAAGCCCTCACTGGCATTAAGGTATATTGACAGAGAGAGCCCTCAGCGAGGGGCAGGCAGACAAGGGTGGCTTTCTTGTTGCAAACCACCTTATCTAACGCTGAGGTGGGTAACAGGCAAAAATGAGCCAGCAACCTCAAAAAGACTTGCCGGCAGCCAGCTCACGGCGGAGAGGCCCGCGCGTGGGGCTGGCAGGGCCGCGGCAATGGGCAGATTGAGGGACAAAGGTGGCACAAGGCAGCCCCAGAAATGCCACACTAGGCTTGGAGAGCTCCTTCTTCAGCTGCTGGAAAAGCCTCTTTGAGTCAGCCAGCCACCACCGTGACAGTCAGTGTTCCACTGGAGGATTAAGGCAGTCACGAGTTGCAGCTTCCAACATTTTAAGCTCTGGGAGGGCACTCATCAATAAGTAAGTGCAGTCCTCATAGCCCGACCCTGGTAAGCATGAACTGCCTATAAAGTCTATGTTCGTGTCTGACATACTTGCATTACAAAGGCACATACATTGCTGCTTGTTTTGGGGTTAGGTCATTTGTCTCTGATCTACTGTTAATCTGCTTTAAAGCCAGGCTGGAAAATAATTTAAAGTTGTTAAGTTTAAAATGATGATGCTGTGCACTGCTTAATTTTAGACTGTCAGCATGATTCAGCTTATGTTGGCTTTTCAAGTGCTCTGGTAGATTGCAATCAGCTTGGCGATGAGAATCCTGACACGGTGGCAAAATCCCTGCAAGGGGATGGTGGAAAATGCCCTTCGTTTGAAAGTGGGAAGCGAACATCTAAGGGCATCTGGTTGTATGCCACAGACTAAACAAGACAGGTCACATTTGAAAGTAGTGAGATGGAGAAAAGAGGAACATGGTCAGCATTTAGAAACAGATCCAAAAAAAACCTCAGGGGCATCAAGTCTGATCAGTGCAACACCTGGTTTTTCAATGCTCGTCTGTCGCTGTATAAATTGAGAACTACATATATACATTCCTTGTAAACTGAGATTCCCCAGCATCCAGCTCATGAAACGGGGAGCCAGGGAGACAGACACAAGCATGGGCCAGCCATTGAGGTACTGCTGAGGACGGGGAGGCATGTTCCCCACTGAACTGCTTGGGACGTGATGCTTTCACCCAGTGTGTCAATTGAAGTGACATATAGAAAGGCGAGTTTGCCGCAGACCTTGGCTTCCCATTTTAGACAGACTTTCATAATGAGGCAATTGTAGCGCTGGATTGTGGTGACCACATGAAGCCGGAGCACTGCTCAGCTGAGTAACCCTTTCATTGTCCCTCAGTACTCCTGCAATGAACGCGTCTGTCCTCTTGTCTTCTTTGACACAGCCCAAAGCCCAAGGAAGTCTGGTTTTGAAGGTCTGCTCTTTACCCTGAGGTCTCGAGGGAGGACAGCTTGAAGTGATGGCTGTGTGTCGTACAGGGTGTGAAATGTTTCTGTACCTTCTAAAAAATTAACTGGTCAAACAGGCAGAAAATCTATCTGATTCAATGAAGGGAAAACTAAAAGGCACGTCCAAGCCGTGAGGGAGGAGACAATGAACACCTCTGTGCTTGGCTCCAGCAGGAGTTCAGATTTCCGTGTTGGCATTACCATAATTTCTCTCCATGACTTCAAGTTAGTCAACAGAGAGTGAACTAAAGACTGTGCGATATTCACAATCTAATGCTATGGTTATGCAGAGTCACAGAGATATCCCAGAAACAGTTAATGAGAAGGCTTGCTCTGCGTACACGAAATAAAAGCAGCACTGAAGGCACCATCCCTCCTTACTGCAGGTGCCAAAGTAGGAGCCAGGTATCCAGAGCAACTCGGCAGTGGCTCACCTTACCTGAGCGGTCTTGTGGCAACGAAGCGCAGTGTCCCCACCTCCCGTCCCGGTCATAGTTATGTGTTGTTGAACACCTGAAAAGAATTAAAGGTGCAGTTCAGTGCAGCTTTAAACAGCCTGGATGTTTGCACTGAAGCTATATGGCCTTCACACTTTGGAAACCTGGAAATTCATACTTTTTTTTCTAATCAGCATCTGTTTCATTCAAATTCTCTTAAGACCAGAGGAAAAATACACTTTCTTTTGTTAAAGACGTTCTGCCCCATTTCTCTCAAACAAATTACAGATTAAGAATGAGATGTGGAAGCAGGACCTGAGATCTCCAGTGAATCCTCCAGAAAAACCCAACCTTCTTTCTATTTCTAAGATTAGAAAACGAAAGACAGAAATAAAAACCAAAACCAAAGCACATAAATTGTGTCTCCTTTATTCATTACAAAACAAGCAAAACAGAACCCAACCCATTTTTTTATGCCTGTCAGTTACTTTAATAATCTGTGGAGGCAGGAGACTGCCCACAGAGGGACTTTTTCCTGGCTTTCAGCAGCAAATGTATTTTGCACTCGGTTCCTTTAAAGTATTTCTATGCCAGACGAAATGAGGAAATAACTGACACAGGGGTGATTTCCAAATGCACAGATAAAATCTCTCGTTTTTGCAGAGCAGCGGACTGAATCCTGCACACCACACCGCCCGTGAAAATCCTACAGAGACAAACTTTGGCAGCTCTTTTATCCGCGCACTTTCCTTGCCCTCATCAGTCTGTTATGTCCAAGGCTCGTAGCACTCCAAGCAGCATCAGGCTGCTATTCTCCATTTGCGGAGGTAGGCTTCCCTGAGGCCACACAGGGAGTGCGTGACTGAACCAAGGCTGAGCCTTGGAGGTCTGTGTTGTGTCCACCAAAACAGCCTCCCTAACCAGTTCTAATGCAGCATTGTAAATATCAGCTGCCACTACACAGGAAAATGAGTGGCTACATGGCATTGGAAGAAATAGGAGTTTGCTTTATTTAACATGCCTGATAACCTATTTTTATTGTGTGTGTTTTTATCATACCCTGAACAGTTGTGTTAGCAAATATTTTTTTACCCTAGGATGTCACAAGCTAGTTTGAAATTTTATTGTAGAGCATGTCTACCATTTTAACTGCCCTACTTTCCTTCTTAAATAGGTGCTATGTGGTATTTAAAAATGCTTTAATTCCTATGGAGCATCTGAATAGGCCACACATATTAAGTTTGGTGACCTCAATTATATTAGGTGCACAAAAAGAAAGGTGCTTGGTAGTCTAGTGCAGATTAATTTGACAGGTTCTTAAAGAGGCTGTTTTCTCGTAGGCATTAAGGCCCATGCGACTCTGCTGGGAGTTAATGGAAATTTCTCTGTGCTTCTTCAGTGGGAAGTGGATCACGCTTTTTTGAAGGATGGTCTATTACGCGTGAGGATTAAGGTGAGGAGTAAGTTAAAAGCGGTTCCCAGCGGTGCACTGCTTGTATCATTGTTGGCAAAACCATCTCTGACTGAACACTTCGTCTGTGCCAGCTGTGACGGGGAAGGAGAATCCAAACTTTCCTGACTGACTAACGTAGCAGAGCGACGTTACACTGAGCAGCATGGGAGAGGCAAATGGAAAAGGCCCCATGTTCATCCAAGGAATTCAAGCAAACTCTGATGTTGGGGGGGGGGGGAAACACTTTATATGCAAATTAATACTCTCTGGAGTCTGTCCAGTAGCAGCCAAGTTCTAAGCAAAAGGAGAATTCAATTTTTCCCCTCTTAAAAGTTTTTTGTCTTCAGATACCCTGACAGAGGCTTCTTCCACCAGCTTTCCACAACCCTCGCCCAATGTTGGGTCCTCCCAGCCAACGCCCTTCACAACCAGCCCCCTCCTTCCCTATCGCCTCTCAGTGACTACGAAGAGGTTGGTCCTCCCCTGTGATGCCAGGCCGCCGCCTCAGTGCCAGCCTTCCGGCACGTTCACATAATCCTTTTATATTTTCCGCCACGTATCTCCACGGTGTGGGAGAAGCTCAGAGCACCCTCAAAGCTACTTCACTAGTTTCTCTCCTTTTCTTTTTAAAATCTCTTCTTTGCTGGGAGGCTTACCAAAAATGTGATGGCATTTTGGTCTCGCAGGATGTTACCTCCAGCAACCACATCAACAAAAAAGCCTTATTATTTCCCATTTGCAAATGGGACCACTCTCTAAATCTATGAGATAACAAATGTCTTTACATCAGCCCGTCACATAAAATTGTTAATAAAAAATTGAAAACTTAAAGACACAGATACTGAATTAATTACACCAGAAAAGTCCACTACCAGGCATTGATTTAAACAACATTTTAAACCCATGCATGGTAAAAAACACGGGAATGGATGGACAAAATGGTGTATCAGAGATGAGGCCTAACTGGTAGGCAGGATAAATGGAAAGCAGGCTATTTTACCCATCATGAGCACTGGGAGCCTTAATAATAGGACACTTTTGAGAACAAGCAAAGCCTCAGGCGAGAGCCAGACTGGCAGAAGGAAAGAGATCTGCTGTCACACCTGGTGCTGTCACCATGTTCAAGGCCCAGAGGTTCCCTCAGACCTTTTTAGGGTTTGTACTGACCAGAAGAGGTGGCCAAACTTCACCTGACAACCCCAGAGCAAGCAGTACTAGCACCAGCAAAACCCAGAGCCTGACACTTGGTGTCTCCTGGCTCACCCCACATGTCCTTCTCCTTTCCAGGGCTGGCATAAACTCTCCACCTTGTAACCCAGCTGGCCAAAAAGCCCTCCTTTGCACTGTTTTCATGCTTAGGGACATGGTTTAGTGGGGGACCTGTCAGTGCTAGGTTAACGATTGGGCTAGATGATCTTACAGGTCTTTTCCAATCTAGGCAATCCTATGATTCTATGATTCAGTCTGTGGCCAAAGTACCAAATCTTCCTGTTTCCAGAGAAGATGGTAAGATCATGCCCTTCCTCTACAGACCTAAGCCCACCCTTGCAACCTGGCACAACAGGGAGCCGCACATCCAGCACTCAAGTGCAGAATAAGGCTTCTCCAGGGTATGAGTGAACACTTTCCAATTCACAGCCAAAATCTGAGCCCAGGTCTGCTCCCACTGTTCCCCTTGAGCAGGATCTCGAAGGAATCCATCCCACCATGGGGTGCAGCATCCCTGCAGCCACAGCTTGGCTGCAGTTCTGACCACCCTCCACATTTGCTTTCATGGGTGTTCATTGCACCCCCATTTTGTCTGTCCCTACACTGTTTTGTCTTTCTGGAGGTACCAATGAACTTTAGCAACAGTTCCAGCTAATTTTTTCTCTTCGACAGAAAAGGCAAATTTACATCACATATTTAGTACCTGGTAAAAGGCCTCTAAATAGGAATTTATCTGTGGAAACAGATTATAATTAAAGGGAAATGCAACACAGGATGCTGTTAAGGGAAGTTTGTTATTTGAATACTGCAATTATTTTGTCTTCTTGCCTGTGTTTTCGATAAATATTTGTAAAGATACAACTTGTTTCTTGCTCTCAGAGTAAGTAGGGAGAGTTTTCTGCAGTCAGGACTCTGATTTATGTTGAAAATTTTAATGTTACAAATGGACAAGGTCATGTCTGATTGCCTTCCACATTTAGCCCTTTGAATCAACGCAGTAGCTTTCATAAACAAGATATACAGCTTTGTGTTAAGATAGACACTGCTCTTAAATGTTTTCTGCCAGAGGACTATCTTTTTATTGAACTTGATATGATGGGCTAGCACACAATATCTGTGTCATTTGTACTATGAGAAAACATACAATAAAATCAAAGCCAATTGGAGCAGACTTTGGCTCACACTATAGAGTCCTGCGTGTAGTCCTGCCTTAAAGTATGACTTGAGGACTAAGGACATGGACTCATTAAGCGCATAATCCAGCGCTCTCCTGGTCTGGTCTCCTTGCATTTGCCCCCAAAGAGGCAGGTTGCATCCAACCTCCCATCATCTCCATCCTTACTAGCAGCTGGCAGGCAGGCAGGAGCAGGGAGGACACCAGCCATGCCCTCACCTGCTGCCTGCCAGGTCCCCTGGGATCAGTTATTCAGCATCAGTCCAGCATGGGCTAGTGCCAAGTCACACAAAAATGCACAAAACACATTTCCCAACTGCTATTCAGGGCTCTTTTCCCGGCATCTCTGTGCCTGAAGTAACAAGTTAGGTTGATTTTAGCTTATGAAAGAAGAGTAAACACTGGCCAGAAGGTCAGCCATGGGGTGAAATGGTCTGTCAAAACCAAACAGCTCCAGGTGTCCTCCTCCTTGTCTCCCTGCTTGTAAATGGCTTTTTAAAAATCGGAAGCATAAGAGCAAGTTGTCCAAGGTCAGCTCTAAAGTGTGCTTTAACCTTGGATCCCATCCATTCACAGGTTTTTCTGCTTTTTTTCCATTTCTGTGGCCTAACTGGCTAAAAACAAATACACAGAGCGTCAAGTATTAACAAGATCTATCTTAAGCATTGCATGAAATTAAGCGGATCCAAAGGGCAAACTCTTTGTGGCTACAGTTCATCAAAGACAGGGTTCAGACTGGAAAACTATTCCAGTTCTGTTCCTTTAGTTAAGATATTCTCTAATTCTTGTTTCCTTGAGGCTTTTCTTATCTGGATTGTAACTATGGATGTAAGGGAAATTCAGAAGTGGTCTCCTAGCCTGAAGCTCTATGTCTATTTGTGTAAGAAGGTATGTGTTGTTTATATTGCACCAGCACTTTTAAAACTGGTGTGCCACTACAAAGATGACACAGATCATGAAAAAATCAGACAGCCCAGTATAAAAAATGAGAGTTCTGTCCTGCATGGATGAGTAAAATAAACTCTGTAAAATATTATCTCCACCCTGAAAACATGCAAGTATGTGCCTTTCACATAGCTCATCTGTGCATACATTTTCACATTACTGGTACCCATATATTCCCTGCTTTATTGCCTTTGATTTCTGGTAATATATGCCCATTAGATAGGTTCGTCTGCAAAGTTAGTCTTGTTTATTCAGTGCTTGCTGCAGTAGGGTTCCCACCTGACTGCCCCTACCCCAAAATGAATTTGGGAGTGAAGCTGTGCCCAGGAAGAAAAGGGGTGGGGGGAAGGTGTTTTAAGATTTGGTTTTTATTTCTCATTACCCTAGGCTGGTTTGATTGGCAATAAATTAAGTTCATTAGCCCCAAATTGAGTCTGTTTTGCCCATGACGGTAATTGGTTAAGTGATCTCTCCCTGTCCTTATCTCGACCCACAAGCCTTTCATTATATTCTCCCTCTCCTGTCTAGTCAAGGAGGGGGAGTGATAGAGCGGCTTTGGTGGGCACCTGCCATCCAGCCAGGGTCAGCCTGTCACAGGCCAAGGAGGAAACATTTCCGCAGTTCTTGAGCTTTTGGTGGCCCTGGAGACCCCGTGCCTCTCCCTCCCCTCTGGGCATGAGTCCTGACCTGAGGGCCATGACTATAAGCAGGAAAACTGCATGGTTCTCCCTGGGCACGCATCAAGATCAAGTTAATTATTCTAAAAACAAGATTAAAGCACTAAAAGGATGATATTTTCATTTGAATGCTGTCTCAATTTATGAGCAATGTGAACTTACCATTTCTTTTGGGAAAATAGATTTGATAAACACAAGTGATAAAACCTTCCACCATACCGGAAAGGAAATTTGCATAAATTTCCATCCTCCGTAAACACTGAAATACAAGAACAAAAAACTCATCATGCAGCTGAACACCAACCCACAGGTATATATATTGTATGTTATTATATAAAATTATGGTGATAGATATCTTCAGGTTTTTCAGCTGTACTTTGGACTCTGTCTCTGCAATGTCTAGTGCCTAAGAAGAGGCTTAAAACCTACCTAATGACCAAATCAACAAAGATTAATGGGCTCTGTGGTAGAATAAAGATCTCAGATCATTTCAGCTCAAAATATATTGCAATTTCTGGTACAGCAAATGCCAATTATATTCATTAATTGTAATTATCATTTCTAATTATGTAGTATTGTTATAGCATATTAAATTGATTTCTGAAGTAGTATCCTTTCAGGCTCCATATCACATCGTAACATCTGTTTAAAACAATTAAGGCACCAGACAGTACAACCTGAAACAGAAACAGTCAGGAGAAAGAAGATTTTAAAGTTTGGGGGAAGACAGATAACTTTGATCATACCACCTTCTCTTCAGGATAAGCAGATTCCTTACAAGTGGGGAGAAATTGATGGGACCAGTGCCTAAAAAGGGCAAGTTTTATGTTCACCACATCAGTGATGGCAGTCTAAGGAAGGTTGGTGCGAGTCTAAGGAAGGCTAGTGGGAGTCTAGCAGAAAAAAACCTTCAAGACGAGTCTTGAGAATGAGAGACTGAAGATAAAAAAGACAATGAAAAACTGTCAGAGCTTATTTAACCATTAAACTAAAAGCAATCAGTCTTGAGAGCCGGGAGTGTGAATGGGAAGCCAACCACTGCCGTAGGAGAGAAATGGGGCGTACAACCGAGCTGGCAGCACAGCGCATTTCCATTTCTCAGTGATGATGTACGACTGGTCCTTGTCCTGAGCTTACCACTTCCATGACGGCTGGGGCTTCTGCACACCCTTGCGATACCTGTTAACCCTCATAAGCCTCGACTCACCATCTCAAAGAGCTGCTGAGGCCAGTTATTAGCATTATGGAAAAAACAACCCATCCCTGTGGTCCAACCCCTTCCTAACCGGTTGGAGTTATGGTCACTCTATCTGTCCTAACTCTCCCCTGATCTGCCAGTGTGAAATAGCTACTGACAGCCCCTCTGCTATCCCTTTTTCAAGCCTGGTTTTCATTGTCCGAACTAATTAAGCAAGTGCTCAGATATTTACCATCTCTGTCTGATACCTCCCGTTATAAGCAGTTAGGGGAGTTGTGAAAATACATCCATTCAGAAGACATATTACATCCCAAAGTCCATTAAAGACTGTTCTAAGCTATAAAGGCACCACTAATGGCCCAATTAATTCATGTAATCCTTAACAGCAAAGGCACAGGACAACAGCAGCTTTAAAAATGGAAGTCTGCAATGCCTGCGCACAGCCAGGATGTCTGTCTGTTTAGGTGCCATCAGAACAAATGCAACCCAGCAAATTGTACAGAGCTCAAACCCTTCTCTCACAGAGAGATCAAGGGCTGTGGCAGAAATTGAACCTATACATACGAAGAGTTTATATACTTTAAAGTTGCAGGGCAGACACAGCTCTGATTAAAATAGAGTTGCACACCTACAGACACACCATGTTATGAGTGAATATAAGCCACACCAGCTGAGACAAACTAAAATCCCATCAGCACCTTCCCATTAATCCACACCTGAAGGAAAATTGCCTGAGATTCCTGAGCTAATCCCAAATTACTCTCTGCACAGAAATTAATATTGGCATAACTATTCCATAATCCTTATTCATGCTGAAACAAAGACAGGCTTACTAACGACTTGCACAGCATGGATACAGACAGGCAGATCATTCTTACCGTCATGAAACCTATTGGATTGACTTTGTACCTTGTGGGTGAGTGAATTCATGTTTTGAGCCTCTTCCTGCCCCAGATTTGTAGTGCTACAAAGAGAAAAAAAGAATGTGGATTGGAGACACAAATTCACTCTGGGAACCATTTTAGAGAGACAAATGTGCTTTCCAGTGTGCCCTGAAATTGTGTTTCTCCCAGTGCTTCTGCAAAGGTCTCATTATTTGCGTGTGATTTTTGCTGGGGCACAGTCTGGTGGAAGAGGGTAGATAAACACTGGCTCGTGAAAGGTCTCTGTTAAACCAGGAAAACCCAGCACAGCACAAAAAAGGCCAAAGCTCTGCTCCATTATATCTTTCTATTGCCAAGGGACACATCTCCTACTTCTCTCAGCAGGAAGCTTATATGCATTCTGGGGCCAGTTCACGGTTACAAATAATATCCCAGAATTTGACTTTTCCTGCCATTTAGCTGTATCCCTCAGGGCATTAGTTTAAAAAGCAACCTCTACTGTATTTGAGCTCGCCAATCAGCAAGCAAAGAGCACTAGGCTGAGCTGATTTTAAGCCACAGGAAATAATAAAAAATGGTAATACACATAAAGCGCTGCTGCCACCAAAGGTGCTGACAGCTGAACTGTGGCAAAATAAAAATATCACAAAAGCAGTCAAGGAAGCAGCACATCATGAACGTAGAACTGGATAGGGGACATAAAAAGTAAGGGGTAAGACAAAGCTGTTGCTAAGATATATAGGGAGGGCTTGAACACTTCTGAGGAAGAAACAGTTTTTGCACTCTACGCTGACTCTGCCAGCACTGAGCAGTCTCCAACAGCTTCAGCCAGGGCTGACCTTTTCCTAGGCACCATGAATATTCCTCTCTGCTCCCACCTGCAACATCTAAGGAGGTATTCCTGTACTTCACTAGGATAGTTAGGATTGTAGCATCATTTAAGTATGTCTGAGCTAGTTTTAACCTAGCTAGTGAAATCAAGCTAATCATAAAGCCACACAACTGAGGGTCCAGGCTATTAGCTGTGCTGCTAGACCATGGTGGATGTTAGGTGGTGGTGAAGTGAACTAACAAAGTCAAACCATCACGGCCATGCTCGGCCGTGCTGCAGGTGTCTTGCAGACATACCCCAAAAAAGACACAAAGCACACAATGAAAACACTGAAGGGCATGGCATGAAAACACAGAGAGGTTTGAAAAGAAGGATAAGGTTAGCTAAGGTGGCACCTTCAGTTACCAGGTAGCAGTAAAGTCTGGTGGGGGGGCACTCTCCTTCCGTGCTACTGCAGGTACCTGCTTACGTCAACACATTTCTGAGATGCATTTTCAAAGCGTTTCAACTTTTGCGGTCCTTCCTCCCCTCCCGTTCTTCCTGCCTAGCAGGGCATGGATGTAAGCAATTTCTTTAAATGCAGATACGTATGGGACCAGCTATGCTACCGGCCCCCCACTTAGTCATCACTGCTGTGAGCCTTCATCTAGCAATTCCTTTTGGTTTTCATTTGAAGTGCTCTTCCTTTCGGTCTGGTTGGCAGCTTCACTCATCCAACCCCAAGGCAACACTGTCCTGCCAGCCAGCACGTAGGTGATCCACCACTCCAAAACAGAAGAATCAGACTTACCATCCTTGCACAGTCACTGCTCAGAGTCAGAGCCAAGACAACAGTGAAAGGAGCACAGACTTTCATCTTTGCTCTCCTCTCACGAAGGTTTTGCCTGGCAGAGGGAAACTTCCAGGGCTGGGCTGAAGCGGGAGGGTGAATCAGCAATGAGCTTTCGCAAGGGACTGCGATTTACTTGACTTTAGGGTATTTTAGTTTTCTAAGTAAGCAGAGCTGTTATCGTTGTTAATCATTAATGTCTTTGTGGGTAGATGGGAATGCCATGTAGAGAGATACTCTCCCTAAAGCACGGGGAGTGAAGAGTTTACAAAGTGCCTGACCCTTGGAGATGACCGCCGGTGTACTCAGCAAGTGTTTAAGAGCACCTCCAGAGGAGCTGATCCAATGTTGCTTGTAATCGGAGACGATTTACCATCCAGACTTCTCCTGTCTCTTTCCCTTCAGGAGCTAATTAAAAACATGGTATAGCAACAACAAGGAGCTCCAAGCAAGCCCTCTCGGGAGATGACATTACATTACATAATATGGACCAGATCAATGCCGATATCAGACACAAGAATTACTCATTAACAGATGGTTACCTGCCCAGCCATGACTTACAACAGCAGCCTTTCAGCAACAGACTGGGAAAATTAAAAAGAAAGAAAATAGACGTGACTCTGACAAAACATTTTGTGTACCAAAAACTTCCCTTCTGCAGCCATCTGAGCAAAGCCATCTCTGTCTTGTAAGTGCTTGGCTGAGAGAGCTGCACTGCAGAAGCATTTCTAAGAGGGATGCAGAGGGTGTTGCTAAAATTGAGATTTCACCAGTGGAGCCTGCTTCAGCCCCACCTTGCCCCACAGCCAAAATCCACAGGTTTGGCTGGTACAACTGTGTCTATGCTTGAGGCTTTGCCAACCATGTCCTGTCAATCAAGGACCACACCTCTTCACACCCAAAATCCCCAGAGCCACAACAACAGAAAGAATACCACAGTCCTTGCTTAAGTTGTGCTCTACGCTTTGAAGTTTCACCAGCGCAGCTATGGAAGGGATGTGTTGTGTTTTGTTTTGTTTTTTAAACCCAACAAGACCATGGCAGTAGGGCCCAGCAGTGCAGTGCAGCCAGCACAGTTTTGCCATGATGGTTTATAGTGTTGGAGGGGATTTCCACTGGCTGTGCTATCACACTGCTGTGTCTGCTGTCACAGTAATAGCTCTTGTTAGTACAATTATGCATATATAGGTTTATGGAGAAAACTTCCCTACTGTCAACAAGGCTTAGAATAACAGGAACCAGACAAATTCGGAATTTTCTTCCCAATATCCAGCAAAGAGCAAACAAGCAGAAAAAAATTCTTTGCCTCTATGCATTGCTTGTTGCCTGAAGATCTGAAGTAAATAAAGCTTCAGAACAGACTTGTGGAATAGATCTGTCTTATTTTCACTCATTTCAAACATGGAAGTAAGATGTACAGACAGTCTGATCTGCCTGGGGACACCTGACAAAGCTGGAACACAGATTTCCACTTCCTACTCTCATTCTTGAATTTGGTCATCAGGCTTCAAACTAGTAATGCCTATACAATGGCTTATAGACGTCTGCTTACCATCCAGGCTCCTGAAATTGTGCAAAGGAAGCAAAAAAAAAAAAGCCATTAGCTGCTCTTCCATTCAGAGCTCCCACAAACTCTGCAGAAAGTGAGGAGCAGGAGAGCGAGGACTGGACAGCAAGGGGAGGAGGAATATACTTCATTAAAGCTGCGGCAATACCCTCTTCCACCCATTTCCAGAATAAAAAACATCCACTTCCAGGACCAGAAACATTGTATTCCTGTGGTGACCAAGGCAGACTGTAGGAAAGCATTTTGCCATACCTAAAAGTAAGAAAGAAGAAAAGCAAGAATGCATTCTGTGTCCGTGTGTCTGCTCCGGGTTGCTGTACTTCATAGGCATTGAACTACAAGCAAGAGCTGCAGAGTATCTTTCTGGGGAGTCGCAACTCTAAGCTTTCAGCTCAAACCGATTCCTCAGCGTAACAAAAAGGAAGAACCACCAACACCAGGAGCCGCTTCAACCGATAGGAAGGTACCTGCACAAAGCAAAAGAAAAAGACATCAAAGCTAGGAGTTGCAAGAGCTGCCAGAGGAGCACCACCATATAATGGGAATTACCATATAATGGGAACTACCCCTGAGCATGGTCTGAATAACGACCAAAGAGTGATTTCAGGGTTCAGACAGATATGAATCATTAAAAAGCCCAAACTACTCCATGTACGCTGCCTGCATTTGTTCAGCAGAGAGGTGTCTGAACAGGTTTTATGGCCATAGAGAAAAGGCAGAATTTGAGGTGTGTTTTTTTGTAAATTATGTTAAATGATCAGTGACTCTTTCAGCTATTTATAAACAGAAGAAAGTCTGCCTGCGTTCATCGGGCTTTTTGTAGAATCAGTAAAAATGAAGTATGCCACATTTTTTTTTTTAGAAACATTGTATTTCATTGGCAAGAAACTGCTCAGAAAACTGAAGGTTCAGTTTTGATACTGAATTCTTATAAACTTCACAGGGCTTTGGGCATTTGGGAGTTCACAAGGGTGACACAGAATAAGGTCTTGGCTGCAGACATTTTTGTGTCATCATGTGAAGCTTTTGGCCATGAACAGCACAGGCAATGTGCACGGAGGGACAGCTGGGGAACAAACCCGGGGAAAGAGAGATGAGATACATGAATCCGGTACACTGGTCTGGTCTTGTGCCACTCCAAATAGAGCTGAGCAGCAGCACGGTCCTGGGTGAGCTGGGAATGACCCCAAAGGCAGAGAGTCACCACGCAGGGAGGCCATCCCTTACCCTAACACGTGTTCACACCTGACTCCGCAGCCCCTCCATCGAGGAGCCAGATGCACAGAGCTTCCAATGTGGAGATAATAAAAATGGGGAAAAAATAAACAGCACAGAGCTTAGGGAGTTTCAGCGAGTGTAACATTTTTTACCTGCTCATGTACACCAGTGCCACAACTGCTGCTGCCCAGATGGTTTACGGGAGTCACACCTGACCTCAGGAAGGGACTAACTGGAGACGAAGGCAAAACTGGTGCGTGCAGGCAGCCAGCCACCTCCTCAGCACGTAGAGCACCAAATGGTCTGCACCCACAGCAGTCCTCCGCCTCTGCCAAACACCAAAGAGCCACTCTCACGTTCAGATATCACCAGATTACACGTTGTTAAGGCGAGAGAAATGTCTTCTGCTGTAAGGAGGAGATGCTGTTTGGTTTGTATCGCTGCAGCTGGGAACCCACCAGCCTGGGAGACCCAGGACACCATGCCAAAACCATTGCCCCATGGGTCGGGCAAATGAGCCCACAGAGCTGCTCTCCTTAATCTTCTCAAACCAATTCATCTGTGTTTTTTCCAACATACTGAAGGAAACTTTCAATCAAGGGAGAATACAGTCAGGTGTGTATGGAGCAAATACCATAACAACAACAAGAAAAACAATGAAGATATGGAAACAATCCATATGGCATTCAAGATAAAGTCCCTAGCATTAGATTTTAGACTTCATTTAGCGCCTGTTTCAAATGAGGCTCTGTAAAACACTAAATAAATCTAAATAAAATTGTAAATATAAATGTGTGTGTGTGTATGAAAGAGAGGAAATCTGGAAACAGGAGCTAGAGGAAAGACCTGGCTTTGGTGTGACAGAATATTTGGCAGCTCTAAGGACTGGAGCATGAATTGCAGCTCATCCCACCAGCGAAACTGCAGCTAGGGTCTGGTTCTTGTTTTCTAAGAAAATTCCATTTCCTTTTTAAAGAAGGGCATGTTCTGATTCTTAACTTTGCTGCACATAATATTGAACATTTCCTCTGGAGCGCACATAGTCCAAATGCATTTAGAGCCAGTTTCTGCTACTGCTGAAGTCAATGAAAGGTTTCAAAATAAGACTAGGATCTCTTTATCGTGTTTGCAGGCTGTAATCCTTCTGAATCAAAGGCTAAAATCCCTCAATTTCAGCATTTTTCCATTAATATTGACATCATTGTGAGAAAAATGAAAAGGCAAATAAACACACAATAAATGAACAGAAAGAGACAGAAATCCTTGCTGCAGGAGGTATAACACATACTGATAATGCTGCCTCGTATATCTGCCTTTTCCTCACTTTCCACATTGCAATGTTTTTTATTACATTAAATTTAACAATAATTAATAAAAGCCCAGACTGAGCCCAGGCTCTGAACTACTTAGCAATAATGAAGCAATATTAACAACCATCCTAAATCATTAAATACCAACAAAAAGTAAATTAACTGAGTCAGCCACCGATATGAAATAATAAAATTGCCTTTTTTTTTCCTCATCAATTACCTCACTAGACATAAGTGGAAAAGACACGTTTAAACACATACACATCCATTTGCATTCATTGCTATGTACCAGCTACCAAGCAGACTGGGGAAGGGGTGTCCCATGACGGCAAGTTCATGTGTTCTCCATTTTTACATTATTTCCTGACTATCGTAAACATTTCTGAGAAATCTACCTGCAAAACTGAAGAAAAACTATAATATTTTCTAACGGCTAACTGATTCCCCCACGGATTTTTGCAAACTTCTATGCTTTTTCATAGTTATAAGGTAATAAGATTTTCTTCTTCCGAATTTAGGTTCTTCTTCCCTGGTGAACATAACACGCGGCAGCCAACGAATGGGGCAGCATTGCCTCCTGAGGTCTGATTTCCAGGCTTTAGTTGACACGATTCTTATGAAGCCCAAACCCACCTTCCTGGATAAGGAGACAGTTGGAGGCTACAGCGTCGTTGGCACAAGAAACTAGTGCTAGATCTAAAGTCTCTGCAAGTGTGCTGTGTCCAAGGTGTTTATACAACCTGATGAGTGCATGTGAATTAGAAGTATTTCTAGCATGAAAAATACAACTTTTGATTTATCTTTCAGGAAGGGGTAGGATGCAAGAGATCATGTGTGGCAATTCTGCTCCTAGTATACTAGCAAGCGACTCGGTGCCGATGTGAGACTGACGTACATACCCCCCGCCCCCGACTCTTTTCCTCTGGAGGACCTGCAAACCACGCTGCAGACCTTGTCACTGTCAGATGGGATTCCCTTCATCTCTGTTGCTTCAGGTCATTCCCATTATCCGGTCCCGGGAACCATTACCAAAACTCAGCTGTCCCCATTCCTTAATGAATATCCTGATCACCGGAACTGAGGCTAATACTCACGGGCTCCAAGTCTAGTGACTTTTGAAAGATTTTAAAATAAGGCAATGCAGCAACACTGGGAGCGCATGAGGAACCCTTTCCCTTCCCTCTAACACCTGCTGCTCAGGGCTGCCCTGACACGAAAGGGCACGGGTCAGACCCCCCTCAGGAAATGGTGCAACCTCAATCCGGTCACCACATCCGAAAACGGCGTCTTCGCCGCTGGGCAAGAAGTGAGCCTCCACCTCCTATTCTCTGTTCTGGAGTGGTGCCTAGAGCAAAGCCATTGCCTTCCTCTTGCTAAAGCCATGTGCAAAGGAAGAAAGCCGAAATCATTTTGCTTGTTTGCTGATTTCAGCAAGAAAAAAGAAAAGCTTTGGCTCAAATCAAACTGAAAAGTTCAGTTATTCATGTGGGCCTTAAACAGTGTGGCACCCAGCTTTCCACATAGCCACACTGCAGCCACAAACACCTCTGGGTGTCACCCCCTCCTCAACCTGGGAGCTTCAGAAATCCCGGGGAAAAAAATCGACATGGTTTTGGCTGTCAGAGAGGACTGGAGTTCCAGTGCATCCTCTCCTGCACCAGACTTTGCTGTTAATACTCGCAGTCCCCAAGCTGTGCATAACCTCTGCCACACCATAACAGAGCAAACACTTTTTACAAACTTCTGACAAACCACCCTCCCCTCTCCTAGAGGCAGTGAGGCTGGTACAAGCGCAGCTGCAGAAGGCTGGTTGCTGGGATCCAGCAAACATGGATTTGGCACTGCTGCGCTTAGCAGATAATCCTGGGACAGAAAGATATGCCTTCACCCAAATGTTTACTCCTCCTCACTCCTCTCACCTCCCACGCTCCTCCAGCACCTCTAGCAGCTCTCCTGGCTTCCCTTACCCGCAAGCTCACAGCTCAGGGGTTTTCTGCGCTGATTCCCTTTCTCTTCTCTCCAGGGACTGAAACTGTTCTCATATCTTTCATGTTTTCTCATCTCACTCCCTCATCACCCTCATCCCCCCGCCAACATGTTGGCTGTGGATGTCCCATCCTGGCCCACGACCTTGCCAGCAGCCTCCACTGCCTCAGCAGCACACAGCAGCAGAGTGAATGTCTTCCTTCCATGCATGAGACAGTCCCATTGTATTACCGGGTCTTCCTCTTGCCTCTTCCTTCTGCAGAGCTTGGGACCCTCCTTCAGCAGCTCTGCAGACCTTCAAGTTACCATCACAGCTCCCCATCGAGATGGATCTGCCCCTGGACTCCTGGATTTTCTCCCCATGGTTCCTCCACTTGGCCTTGGCATGTGTGCATTAAACATCGCTCTTCACCAAACCCCACGTCCTGGGGTTTATCTGCCACTTCTACCCTCTTATCTCACTGCTGCCCCTCAGACATGGCCTCTTTGGTCTTCCTCTCCACTAGCATCTTCTCTTCACACACCACTGAGTCCACACGCAAAGCTATACCTACCTTCAGCTAAAAGTACCAGACCTTGTGAGTCCCCCTCCAGTCAGGGGGCTGTTGTATTCACCCCCCTCCCCTAGTCCAGAGCCTCGCAGCCTGTCCGCAGCGCCTGCGTCCCGCAGGAGCGGGCACAGGACCCTCGACAGCGCAGCACCCAGGCTCTGCAGCAGCATCAAACACCCGGAGCCTCCCCTCCTCTGGTTTCGGCACCATTTTTGTGTACTTCCCTGCGGCTGTAGCCCCGTTTCATCCATTCCCGCACCATTCTTCCCTGCTAACATTTACTTTCCCAAAGAGGCATATAACGTACTGGCCAGGCTGCAGCTCTGTGAGCACGACCTTCTGTATACTTTTTCCCATTGGCATGGGTGGCTTTGCCGTGGCAGGATGTGGTATCAGACAATAACCTGCCTGCGATTTTTCTCTTTTCAACTGACCACCTTTGTGTGCACTGATTTTGTAACGGCTTCATGCTTTCTTCTCTGCGAAATCACATTTTTAGCTAGACTCAGCCACTGCAGTTGCAGGTATATATTTAGAAAGTCTTTACCTGCAGCTGTGCTTACAAATGTTTCTTTCATGCATCCAGAAAACTTTAGTTCTGATCTGAAAAAACAAATCACAGGAAAGTAGCAATGGAAGAGCTGGGCTTGAGCTGCAAAAACACAACCAGACTGTGATTTTATACCCCTAATCACACAAATCTGTGAGTGATTTCAAGCTCTGCTACAAGCCACAATATGCAGAACCTTCATTTATACACCCCAGACATGGATCTAATTGCAAAAACTAACTAAGATTTTAGAAGTCCATTTCAAGGTGAGACTTAGTTTTGTTCATAAACCCGGATGTCACGGCATATCTAAAATACTATGCCTGCAACCAGTCTAGGATGTGTTTGCATGAAGAGACTGTTCCTCCTACTGTATGAATAAGAGTGGAAAATAGGTAAGTGTATTTTCCAAGGACTTCGATATAAACCTTTGCCGATAACCCTGGCTGAAACAGTAGGCCCATATACAGAGGCGTATGATTTTTTTTTAGCCGTGTGCTCACTGAAAACTGACAAGAAGAGGTGTAGAGGCACCCACCTTCCACTGATGCCAACCCATTTAGGTAACTTCAGCACAGGCTGATTTGCAATTGTTAAGCACGTACATTTTTAGCTGTGCTCAAATTCCTGCTATTCCACCCACTTTCTTCATTAGCATATTAGACGCCCCCATGGCATACTTTAAAATGGTCTATAAGTCAGGCATGTGTGAGGGAAGGTGGCTCCACTTCTGCAGCTGAAGGCAGCTGAAGTCTTCCCTTTCGAAGTGGGAAGCGCACAAACAGGGAAGAGACAGACCCACGGGAAGGACAGCAGCCCCACAGCCTGCCTCGACTTCGGGGTTATTTCCTATGGTAGGGTGGAGAGCAAAGCTCACAAATTGTGCTCTAACTATTCTGATTGCAGCCCTAATAATATTTTGTATGGAAACCTGTAGATATGTATGTATGCATATATATTTTCCATATATTTTTTCTCATACCTACATATGTATGGAAACCAGATTAAACATTCACTTTCTGCTTTACAGGTAACTCATATGCCAAGGGCTGAAGTGCCAGGTGACACCCATTGATCAGCCTTCTGGCTATGGTGACCAGGAGAAGCCACACGATGAGGTGCCCTCTGCTAAACGTGCACCCTGGGCAGGGAGCACTCCTGTCACTCAGCGTCACTGTGGCAGCTGCCCAAGGCCAGCAGGGCTGCTTGGACACAGGATTTTGCAATATCATCATAAGGATACCCACCTTAGATTTATCAGTCTGTATCGTCGATCTGTTACTCTAGCATAGTGTCCGCCTAGACCTTCCCTGGGGTTTTTGCATCACAAATCTAGTGGCAAACCTCTAATGGACACCTCCAGCTTCTCCCTTTGGTCTCCTTGCTACCGAGCTCTTGTTCTTGTGCAAGAGCAGGACCCTTGGACCTCAGTCCCATGCCTCGGGGTATGTTTGGGAGAGCTGGTAAAGTAACAGGTAGGCAGGGAGACAAGTTTGTCTCCTGGAGGGAGGGACACGGCTGTCCCTTACCAGGGCTCCCCTCCCGCTGCACACAAAAGACCCACTACCGATGGCCTCCCCTTCTCTGTTACCTCCCCCTGCTCTCGCCTGTCTGCGATCTCATCCTGTTGGAGACTGCTGCACAGTTTTTTCACCAAATCAACAGGGAGTCTGTCCCTGACAAAGCCTAAAGGCCCTTCTTCCTGCACTCCCAAAAGTAAGGCAGGCAGAGATGTCCCAGGAAGAACCTGGGGTTCCACCCGGTGAGCACCACTCTCCCCACTGCTCAAATCCTGACTTCAGAAGGTGATTTGTGTACCCCTCACTGCAGGCCTCAAGAATAGGCTTAGGCTACAAATTTGACAGTATGGCCCATATCCCCCCTATATTTCCTTCTGTCTCTTTTTTTCCCCCTCATTTCCCTGTACCTCCAGTGCCACTCCTTGTAATTGCTGCAGAAATGTAATTGCTGCTCTGTGTAATTGCTGCAGAAACAATCATCTGAGCTGTCATTGACTTAGATTGTTCACACATCAGGAGAAACTGGCAGATCAGAGTCACCCCACCTAGCTTCAGGGACCTCCTGCATATGTATTTACATCCGAGGCAGGTAGCAAGGCTCCCAGTATAAGCAATGGAGACGTAGAAAATATAGAAGAGTGAAAAGTAAGGTATGAGTCACCTGTCCAAAAGTATGTTTCAGCTCTAGGATGAAACAAATTAGTCTTTACATCCATAGACAGTATTAACTATATCTCTAACAAATACGTAAAGTAACACTCGTGTTTAGGATACAAAGGCAGCTTTGGAGTAGACATCTAAAGTTAGGTAAGAAGATCCCAACTGGGTTCTCCTAAAAGAGAAATCATGACTTTCAGATCAGCTCTGTTAAGTCTATTCTGAATTAAACTGGGCTTTCTTTTGCTCACACGAGGCCTAATCCCGTTACCTACACAGTTGTCTAGCAAGGAAAATTACATCTTATGGCAGTGCAGAGTGGGCCCTTTCATGGTATAAGCTGATGTCGTTGCAATGAACGGCAGCAAAATCTCATATGGCAGCAAAATCTCATACCTCTCTATCTGTCCCTTTCCCACAAGAGCAGGCAAGAAGCAATGGGAGAACCAGCATTCTCCGTGACACTGAGGCGGTGCAAGACCGATGGAGCGTGCTTAGCCATCCAGCACCTTCCAACAGGAAGAAGAACATCTGCCTGTTTGTGCCTTCACCCTCTTGCCAGGGAGTAAAGTTGCGGCATGCAACTCTGGATTTTCTAATACACACGTACACGTTTTACTCAACTCTCAAATGAGCAAGGACAAGATCAAATATATGTGCCCACCATCACCGATTATCTCCTGGCTGCAAAGAAGTTTCAGCTAACTGCTTTGCATACCGAGGGCCGATCTCAGCCAGGCATTGCTTCGTTCTGGCCACAGTATTGACTCTGGAAATTTTAAAAGCATGAAAGAGGTTGAACTTATGTAGGTATTGTTGGTATTTGAGTTCATGTTGTTGGTATACGGGCAGATAGTTACTGAAAAGGATGCTTGTGCAAGTCTATAAATGAGGAAGAATAGTAATTAAAGGGTAGTTTCCCCTCATCACATGGTTTCGTCTTTCCAGAAGAGTCTCACATCATTAAGAAAGACCCCAGTTACCTCACGCAAGAATGGGGAGAAGCAGTAGTTTCATTTTTGTGCCCTGATCTAAAATTATGCCACTCCAAGAGGATTAGCTTTAATTAGATGAACTTCTAGCTGGCCTTTCATTTCTTTATCAGTCTGCTCTGGAATTGAGGCTTGAAGCTGTATAATAACTACGTTCTATACTATTTTGAGATTGTGAGTAGATCTTTGCAGGCAGAGAATGCAAACGAGGTACAGGTTGGCGCATCCTGGCAAAGCAGACGACAAGGTATTTAAGATTCCACCTCCCAAACCTGGACTTCAGGGCCTTCTCCAGCGAGGTAGGTGAGCAGTCTTTACAGTCTCGCCCTGACGCTTGCTGCAGGCTATGGGCACTTGGAAATGCTCTAGTGGCTTTGCAGCACTGAGTAGCTGCAGGGGTGGGATTCAGCGTCATCCCTGGAAACTGGTATGAGATTATCATAGGGAGTAATACAGCGTTGGCACAGACTTGGAAGAGTTACGTTTCATCCCATTCCCATCAGTCATTATTTTCTACTATTGGTACTCAAACTTCTGTACGCCCCCTTGCTCTGGCACAGAGCGTTCAAAGCACAAGGAAAGATGATGGTGAATGAGAAGGGAACCACTTAAGGACCATTGTGTCACTGATTCAGGTTAGTGTGCACAGACACTGAACCACTGGGCCCCCCAGTTTTTTCCATTCCTGCTCTCTGGTAGACAGAGCATTCACATATGTTAGCAGTGCCTGCTGCAAGGGCAGAGCAGTTCTGATGTATTTCTCCACTCAGAAACTGCCGAGCTAGACAACCCACCAAGGCTATGCAGAAGGGAAGCCAGAGGAGAATTACAGTATACCTGGAAAACATTCGGCTACTGCCTTACCTCAGGTTTGCAATCCCTTTGTGTTGCTAGAATAGAGCAAAAGGAATTAATTAAAGGCTAAAAAGCTAACCTACTATTATTAAATTCCAGAGGATGAGGTATTTTTAAGGTATCTAAATATTTGGCAGAAATTCTTAACAATCCTCTTTTAAAGGAATTTCTTTATGTAAGCTAGGTTTAAGAAGACATCTTTGCAAAATCCAATAAAATGCAGGTTAGTTTCACATTGTCACATACATCAATTTAAGCTGTGATGTCCAAATCGCAGCAGGTCCCAGAACAAATGAAAAAAAAAAACTTTTTCACATCTTTTCCCTACATTGAAATTAGATATCAATGAAACATTATCAGTTCCAGTGGTATAAATTATTTACTCACTACATACACAATTAACATTTTAAATGAGTCTGACATACTTAAGATTCTACAAACATTATTGTGCGGTACAGGATTTCTCAATACTTTGAGGAGACAAAGCATGAGAAATAAATCCAATGTGCATTTTCATATTAGAAAGTCATTATATAGATGTTTAAAGACAAAACCACAAATAAAACAAGAATACAAATCAAATTCTTTACAACATTTTAGACTGTACAACAGAAGGATCACTTGGGATGAAAAAATATAAACAATTTTCTTTCCTTATCTTCCACACAAACAAGTCAGAAAATATGTTGGTTCATGTGTAACATATTGGATTTGCTAACATTTTGAGTAATGCGGACAAGATTTGCAGACACCTGATCATCCAGCGCTTCTCAGCAGATAAAGGTCTTCTGAAAAAAACCAAGAGTAACCCAGCTAAAAGTAACAGTTGGTCCACAGTAAGGAACTATTTCAGTAAGATCAGTGAAAGCTTTTCCCGTGTTTTAACTGGTGTTGGATTACGGTTCACAAATCTCCTGGCTGTTCAGTACCCTACGATGCTAAGCTTGGGATGCTGTTCCAAGAGCACAGGCAGAGAGAAGTACTTGGATGCGCCACTTGGTTTTGCTGCAGGGTTAAACACCCACACTACCTGCAGAGCAACCCTGTTGTCACACAGGTTTGCTACAATCCCACAAAGCTTGGAAATCTGCCTGTTGTTGCAGAAAATATGGACGTTTCCAACCCCAACACAATGAGCTGCGGTTGAGAGTTAGGAGGAGTGCCTTGGAACTGCAAGTGTTTTGGCTTCTCACACCTCTTGATAAGGACCTGCCATTGGGCTGTGGTCTTTGTCTAACTGAGCTTTTGGAAACTTTTGAAAATCTTTGAAAAATTGTGAAAAGATGCTTCTGGATGTTTGCAACACGGATGCTATGGTGCACTACCGCACACTCGTCCAGTCTCCCAGCTACCAAGTACCTTAGGAGAGACCATTTTAAATGACAACATTCACTATCAAAGCTGTGTTGGAGAGGTCCAGGATGAGCAGTAGCACCACTACTGAGAAATAAGTACTGGCAAGAATTTCAGTTTTGTGGAGAAAATCAGTCTACTTCCAAAAAATCAAAACAAGCTCATAAATCCTGATAATCTCGGCTACAAGGAGATAAGGCTGAGCCATGTCTTTTAACAGTTTTCTGTTCAGAACAGTAAATTCCAGCACCAGAAAAGGAGGAGGAATAAAGCAATGCGTGCTACAGGAAACGCAAGAAAAGGGGCCAAAACTTTCAGGCGGAGAAGTAGTGCACGAAGGACCCAGCATCCTTGAAAGACCATAAATAGCCCCCAGAAGACTGTCAGGGCCATGAGAAAGGACATGGTACAGCCAGGTATTGGCTCCTTCCCACAGAGCAGTAAATCTCTTGCAAAGTCTCTTTGCAAAGCCTGTTTATGTGCCTTCAAAAAACATCGGTTATTTGTCATGCAGTCCCCCAGAGCTAAATTGCGTAGTGGTTTATTTTGCATGTGTGTTATATGACAAATTTGTTGACAAGGGACACTGCTATAGTAATCCTAAGGGGGAAGTCCCTTTGCAAGTTTGCCTGTATGTATATTTTCTATTCTTCACAGAGCCTTTAAAAAGAAAAAAAAAAAAAAACAGAAAATTCTGACTGTTGTGGAGCTTATGATTCTGAAACCATTACCATTTGAAAATCAGGTACCATGACAACAAGTGAAATATAAGACAATTGGTATATTAAATAAGACTTAGAGTGGTGCAGGATTTTTTAAGTGTTGGGGTTGATTTTCTTTTATCACTGGTTGTTACAGTTTCAGGTTTGGGTACTGATATAGGTCAGTGGATCTCCCTCTTCCATGTAAGAGAATGGGGAGACCAAATTCCCCTTGTATTTATCATCGTGAGATCAAGGAAACATAAGAGTAACTCTCTGTACAAGTGGAGTTTCAACAGGGAAAAACTGGAAAAGTAGAAGAGAAATAAAGCCATATAAAATCTGATTATCTTTAGGAACTAGCCAGCAAGATAAAGGATTAAGTTATCAAGCAGCACTTCAATCAGGCTGCTTTTTTAATTGCAAGTAGATTTCATTAGTAGTGGAAATCAGAGTACAATGAGGCAACTTAAAATCATATTATAATGTTGAAGTCATGCAGCAATTAAAACTGGACAACATCCTTAGTAAAATCTTGAAAAACATCAGCCAGGGACAGGCTGTCCACATTCATTTTTATTAACTCCATGATCAGTGGCAAATGATTCCAGCAGGTTTAGCTTTTATGTTCTGCCAGATATTGAATAGGAGAGCTATTATTATTAATTATTTCTAAGTCTAAGGAATGAATTTCTATGAGTCCTAGGCTAAGAAGTCATTCTTTTATACAATATGCCGATAACTGGCACAAGAGTGCAGCATGGGGAGGAACGGTTTTTCCCATGTCCCTTTGCTTACAGGATTTCCAGGCATTGTGCCAAGAATTTTCCCTGTGTTAAAGAAAACTCCATTCTTTCACATCCTTCATTTTCCTGCACACAGCTTGACTCTCCCATGCTGTCAAATTCCCTTTGAATCCTTGATAGAGTCAAATCCAGTTTGCTGCACTCAGAATTTAAAAACAGCGGGTTTGTTGGCTTTTTTTCTGAGCACAGCAGCTTGTGGAAAGAAAACAGAAGGTGAAGAACCAGGTCTTTGATTTGAACGTGGCTTCTACTAGCTTCATCTGATGGCCCCTAATTCTTCTATTAGAAAAGAGTGCGATAGTCAATCCCTATCCACCCTTTCCATGGCACTCAAGGTTTTTCAGACTTTAGCGTATCTCCCCTCAGCTGTCTCTTTTTCCAGCTGAAGAATACTGTATTGCTCACTAGAAGTCACTTAAGCGCACTCGCACAATGTAAGATAAGCAACCTTGCTTCATCTAAAATGCTGATCAGAGATTAATAAAGACTGTATTGATTGTATTTGAATTTCAAGCTTTTACCTGTATGATCTTAGGATTTTATTTTCCAAGACACAAAAAAAGTGCAAAGCATATCACAGGTCAAAAAGCCCTCTCTTTGAGCTTGACTAGTGTAATGCTGGTCTTGATTAGAACAAACCTATTAATTTTCCGGAAGACAGGAAAAAAATGTGGCCATTTATCTGTGCAAAGAAATACCCTCTCATGGGCAATTATTAGCAAAATACTACCAGTTTAAAAAAAAAAAGGGGGGGGGGGACTTTAAAAACACATAGATACTTACATATTTTCACAATTGTGCTATGACTGTTTTGTTCTGTTGCGTCCCACACAGGTGTTATATAGTACAATACAAAACAACATATCCTATGGATCAGTATAGAAGCTTTCCCCCTTTATCCTCAGCACAGGTAACGTCAGACTGCTTGCAAAGTCCGACTGCAGGCAGCATGCCATGGCTGTATTTTAATAGCACGGCCCATTACAGCACGGTACCCAGGTACATCAGTCTCCAAGCCTGTTCACTCACTCCAGCTTCTCCCTGCCATGTGTTTCCCCGAGTCTCTATTATCGTTACACCACTATGATTTTTGCACGACTCTTGAATTAGTTTTAGTCTTGAAAGTTTCCCGCTATTTTCATAGCATATATCCTCATTCCGTCACACACTGAGTTCAGCCTAATGTTAACAAGGGCTTTCCTCAATATCAAGAGCAAAATCACTTATCAGTAGAAAAGAATTAAAGTATTAAAACTAATGGGCGTTGTGTCCATTTATATCACTGGAGTGTTTGACGTATAATGCTTAAGCTTTGGAATCTTTCTTTACTGTTATAAAATCATATGTACCTCTTTCTCATCTTATAGATTTGAGTTTAAGAAACTGAGTGACTGCCTCCAGTATTCTCAGCTATTCAGAAAATTCACAATTCTTGGTATGCTTTAGGAGCAAAGAAAGAGAAGTTAATGAATAATTACTGTGATGCTTTAGACTTAACTGCCTGTATGGATCTGCAGTCTAGGAGCTATGCAACATGACTTTTTAAGTCTCACAAAAATTTCAAAGCAGTGAACCACCAGAAGCTCTTAATATGTACACTCAATATTGTTTTACTTTGATGAGCAGAGGTCCAACACTCTCATTTCTTCGTGTACCCTTTTGCATGTCCAGACTTATAACCACTTCTGAAGAAATAGGAAAGGAGGAAAAGGAAAGGGTGGCAAAAGCAACATGTTCAGTAGTCTTAAGTATCTTTTCCTTCTCAAAACTCCACCCAAGACTAGAAGATCAACTGAAACTAAGACTAATGACAAGAAGAACGAGGGGCACTTAACCACTTATCAAAAGAGCAGTAACAAAATCCACCTTCCCCCAAAGCTAAAAGACACCAAGAGCAGTGATGAGGGACACGAACGACCCTCCCACCACTATGTAATTAGTATATACAGTTCTGGTATGGAGACGTCACCAGCATTGGCTATGAGAGCGGCTATTATTCCCAGCACAGGAAATTCACACCTTTTTTCTTTGCTTCTTACTGCTTGTGTAACAATGGTCCTATTGTGTATATCCATCCAGGCAATGCATTAGGCAAGACTGAATTCCACCTGGACCTCTTCCCAAATGTTATGAGACAGATAGGAAGATATTATGAAAATAATCCTAATCCTTTTACACCTGTAAGTGATTCTACTTCCACTTCAAAAGTCTACTGACACACAGGGAATCCTGCAGCCAAGGGAAAAAACATTAGAAGATTAAAGTGAAATTATCTTAAATAAAAAGTTTGGATAGGGGAATTTAAAGTGAGTTTGTCTTTAATGAAGACAAGAAGGGTAAGGGTGGAAATCATTATTTTAATTACACTGTGCAATGGAATCATCCCAGGGAAAATTATATAGAAACCGTAAGAGAACAAAAACAAATAGCTCAATACTTTCGTTGAAATACTATTATTTCTTTCTATGGGTTCTAACTCATATCAGAAGAGACAGTTTGACAGGCTCATTGAAGGCAACTGGGTACTGAAAACAGCTTATAACTTGCAGAAACGTGTCTCTAAGGCATATCTGCATTGCTGCTGATGCCAAGCAAAAATACCAGAACTCTTAATTAAAAACAGAGAGTTAAACAAAAGTAGCTTTATACTGATTCTCAGTGCCCTTATTCTTCTCACTCTTGACAGTAATCAGAGATGGAAGGTCGGATGTCCTATAAACTCCAGTCCTTATCCTCCCTTGGCAAGATCTCAGTTCAGAGATGTAACCTTCGAAGCTGAGGTTCCCTTCAGAATCGTCACAGGAGCGTGTGCCAGCGTCTCCCAGTTTGACTCCGTCCACATCGATTATCCTGTTTACGGGGAGCTCCATTCCGGGGTTCTCTCCCACACCAGGAGGATTAAAGCTTCTGCTGGTCTTTGCTTTGTGAGAGGTCTGCTCACAAGAGTCTCCTGAAGTCCCTTGTGAATCTTTTTTCTTTCTGTAGTTTGCACCTAACAGAAGAATTAAAAACAAAAAACACAAAACAGGAGAGTTATGTACCTTCTGGTTTTAGCAGTTTTCAGTATTGCAACCTCCCCTGAGGTCCTAACGGCAGATAATCAGCTAGGTTATTCCTCCGCTCCATCACGGAGACTTACTGATGCACCAAGCAGGTAACTAAACCGTAGATCTCAAAGATAAATGTAAAACGTTAATACATATATGTCTTAATTTAGCATTTTTCAGAGTTTTTGAAAAGACTCCATTAAAACTACTCATTATAAATTTGTACACTCTAGAACAAAAACTCTCACGCCAGCAAACCCAAAGGCGAAGGAGGAGAATATAGAGCTTCCACTGGGGCAGAACAGGAGATGTTCCTTGACTTGAACTAGACTCCAATACCGGATCCCTGCTGAGATATTTTTACCTGGCTAGAGGTAAGTTCTCTAGCAGACTAAGAAAGAATGATGTGAAGTTGCAGTCCACTGTCCTGAACTGCAGCCTAGCAATTATGGGCCACAGTTTACAGGACAAGCAGAAAAGAAATAATTTGCTGAAGAGCTTTAAACACTCAAGAAACACCTGAGTTATGTGTGATTTTTTTTTAACCTTGAAGTTTCTTTCTGGTGCAGCACTTCTAAAATCACAATTGTTAGGATTCGGGCCTATTCTCTACAATGACTCGTACAAAGTCATTACTACCCCAAGTTAACCCTAGATCAAAACCTTGAGCTCCCAAAAAACCAGTTATACGTTAGGTGTGACACTGCAAACTGCTAGGCACTTGTTAAAGCAAATGCAGATGAAGCTGTTTGCCTGTTTCAACAGGCAACAAGAAGGGAAGGATGAAGGATGAGCTGATTTCATGATTCGCACCGTGGTTATCAACATGATTTCTGTAGTTGAAGTGCCCCCACCATAATGATATAAAAAGGGGCAAAATTTTCAGGGAGAGAGAACTGCTTTTATTAGACCAAGTGATATCCAAGCAAAACCAGAGAAACGTTCAAGGCACAAAGGCAGACCGGAGTAAGGCCTTCCATTTCATATTTAATTTCTTTTTTCTGTGTATATCAGCTGGTCTTTTAAACAATACCATCTTATCCAACATACCTTACCTAAAACATTTTTAAACTTTTTGCCACAGTACATGCAAGTGCCTGACTAGCATATTTAGCCACGCAAATCCCATGAGACTTGTGTGGTTAAATCCCATAGCTGGCTTTCGAATCTTTTATTTGTGTTTGTTCCACAAAGTGAATGTGTTCAGTTTTTTGCAAGAAAAATAAGTTTCAATGTACAATGATTGTCGTCAAGAACTTTTTGATACAGAGAAAGGGAAAAATGCAAATGAAAAAGACAAAAAAGCGATTTCATACTGTTTCAATCAAACCACTCCAAGGTCTTCTGAAGGGTTAAAACTTTCTATTTAATTAAAATAAATTAGAATTCTAAGTAGTGCAATATCATTTTAGTGCTTTAGCTGCAGTCCAGCCCCCTACATTAATAATGTGGATATTCCATGTCAGTAATGCTTGCCTTTTTTCACATCCAGAAGAATTAGGTCAAACTCCAAACAAATCAGCTGAGAAAAAGCAGAGAGAAGGCAGAAAGCTTTCTCAGCCCTGCGAGCCCAGCACGACTCCAGCCTACTAAATTACAGCTAACATTTAATGGGACTACATCACTCTTTGTATTTACATCTTCCTACTGCAGCCGAACACTGGCCTAATTTTAACTGCTGTTTGCATGGCTGTGGTGTAAAATGCTATGCTTCTATTCTAAAATGTTTATCTTAACATGAATGTACTGAATTATACTCTTGATCTTTTTAATCTACTATTTAATGCCCTTTGAGGAAGATCTCCAGATCTCCTTTCAAGTTGGTTTAAAAGAGATACTAATTTCTAAAAAGCTGTGCTAATGAATAGTTTGCATTGACAGAGCATGAGTCATCCAGTTGTCCTAGTACTGAGAATGCATCCTTCTACTAAATGTAATGTAAAGAAACAACTTCGACAGTGGCGTAAGGTCTCATAGCTCTGTTGACTTGAACTAAGCTGGAACACTTTCCACAGTCAAAAGATACAGCCAGCACTAACAGGGTACAACAGATGAAAGAGCTGGAAACTCCTATTGAGGAATGCTACAGAATGTGTAAGTATTGCTGTATTTATTTGGTTGCTAAGTCTTTCTACAGCTAAATATAAGAAATGCCATTAAGTCTTGGAATTATGGTGTCACTGAGTCACCACATGAAGCAACTGGGCTTTCAAGTTGTCTAACAGGAACAAAGCAAAAATAAGGTCAATGTTAGCTCTTGGGCTTCACAAGACATAAGCCGATCTGAAGAGGAATAAACCCATATTATAGGCAGTTTTTTCCTATTAGTGCCCTTTTCAGTAGCAATCCCTCTGAAGCATCTAATAAAGTACTACTAGAGGCAGGACAGTAACAGAGAAGGTCCTAAAATACTGGTTCAAAAGAATGTGGAATTACTAAGGGATGATGCTGTGAAGATGATTTCTTTTTTCCTGGTAGGGTAGAAAAGATCTTGGCTCATCTACACCAAACAGGAGGATGATTTCAAGAGTAGCACTACACTGAAAAAATATTTTAATACGCTTTTTTTCCTCATTTAAAAAACAAAGCATTTATGAAGCAAGGCTATTTAGCACCAAAAAATAGGAGAGATTCCCCAAAACAGCTTGTGTATAAATGTATCCCGCAAGTTTTAAAATAGACTCAGTGGAGCTTTACAATGAGGCTTAAATGAAGCCTGCAACACTTCTGCACTGGTCCCCTTCTCATATTCTGGAGTAACAAATACCTGAGCAAACTTAGCTATGCAGGGCAGCACCTAAGGTGCAGAGAGCTTTCACAGATAAAATTGCTCTTCACATATTCTTGCACTGAAGTGACGAAAACTTCCGTGGCTCTCTCTGCAGATTGCTTTGCCTTGCATAAAGCACGTCAGGAATGATATTACATTTTTCCGAATCTAATCTGTCAAATGTCCTACCTAACTTCAGAAGGGAAAGGAAGCCAGCGCTTAGAGCAGTAGTTGCACAGATTGATTTCCAGACAGACTGGAATAGCATAATCATGCCTATTGGTAGTCTTCACCTCCCCTGCTAAGCATTCCACGCAGCTCTAACGGAATTTTCTCATGCATCTGATCCTGTTAATATGTTCCAGCTGCTTTAAAGATGGGATGATGCTTGTTGTCTGCTGTCTTTAAACTGGAGATCTGCTATTTTACAGACTTGCAGCTAAATGACTGCTTAGAAGGCTAAGTGCAGCCGTTTGCATTTTTCAAAAGGTTAACAATCAGGCACTGGTTTGGCTCATCTCCTGACTTCCTTTACCAATATTTCTCTTTTTCTGATATTTTGATTTTGTGTATTATTCTCAAGCTCTCTGAATTTAACATCATGATTATGGAAAAGTCTCTTCACAGAAGAAGACAAAGGGAATTTTTCTTCTTCTGTATAAAATATTTCTCCAGCTCTAAGTAAGATCTAAGCAAGATATCAGAAGACTTTGCCTTCCAAGTAGTTTAGGACCAAGGGAGCACTTGGCCAAATTCTGGGAAAAGATGAGGTCACAAAAAAACCTGGAAATTTCAGGAACAGCATCAACTGTCAAATGAAGATGATAAGATCAAATAACCGTAACTAATGCAGATGCTTGGGATTTAAAGGTCCACCCACAACATCTTGCAATGGTACTATTTCTATACCATAATTATTAGATCAATTTATTTTCAATGTGCCAAATCTTGGCTATGATTCACTTCTTAAAGCATAATTTAGATCTGACCTGACATTCAGCACCTATAGTTTTAAGCGATCAATGCTCAATATAGTTCCATTCACACCATATTTATCTTTTTTCGTAAAAGCAAGTAGATGTTCATTAAGTTTCACTGTAAGAGATGAGCTCTGTATTTCTAAGTCCATACTTAGTGGATTTCACATATGGCAGAATGTTAAATTCTATTCTATAATTTTCCCAACACTGTTTCCATGTAGACAGACACCTTCCGTGTAGATTCAGCATTTCGCTTAGCGTTCTACCTTTGCTAAAATCCCACTGTTCTTGTAAAAACCATTTACTATTTAGATGGCTCTCAGTTCTACCGAAAGATAACAAGAATACTCTGCTGACACCTACACTGTTGATCCCAGGCATTCAGCTTCCAGTGTCAGAGGATTAGATACTCAGTTAAAAAGAATGAGCTCCAGTTTAATGATTTTGTGCTGACTTACAGCAGAGAAGAATCTGTTTGAAGGTTTCGTAAGACTTACAACTCTTGTGAAAAGAAATCACCGAAGTTTTCAGGAACAACTCCTGGAAACGGTTATTTGCTGGCATATACCACCCCCAAATGTAATCAGCCATTTTCAGTCTCCAAACTAATGAGACTCCGGTGTGTTCTTCAGTGCGGGAGATTGGGCAAATACTGTTCTCATCTCTGATTCCATACAACAACCTAAGGTGGTAACATGCTGCCTGAGGGAGCATTTTTTCACAAGGAGACTTAAAAAAGCAGCTTTGCGATGGTCATTTCTGCAGTGGGTGTTCACTTTGATACCCTGGAAATACTTCTTTTCATTAAGAACTCTTTTCCTTAAGATACATGTAATTTGGCAGTTTCACTCTGGGAAACACTTCTCCCTTCCTGTCCTAAACTGTTGGGAAATGGTACTTAAAAATTTTAGCCTTCTCAGATGTGGACTCTAAAGTGGTGTATAAATGACTTCCACACTGGCTGATGTTCTGTTAGTATTGCAGGTTTGTTTGTTGGGGTTTTTTTTAAGTTTGTAAAGTGAGTTATGCTTCTGGAGGGAAAAGGATACTTTAAAGATTTAAGAATTCTTCAGGTTAAATTTCCTTTAACAATTTCCTTCCTTTTACCTCTTAACTGGTACAACACTGAGGAGAAAGAGGATTTCATAAGATTCCTACCTACAGTTTATGCTAAATCTTTCCAAAGGAAATTTGACTTTATATGCTGTTTTTCACTTGCCTGATGAAACACCAACTGCAGCATATGCTCAGTGCCTTGAAATCAGACTCAATAACAATGAAGGCATCAAGCTAGGAAATGGATTATTCTACAAAGCAGCAATACTCTGCATTACCAGTCTATTTACTTTTGTCCTGGGAACTTCTGGAATACATTTGCAGCGTTAAGTTTAGAAAGACAGGGTGGATAGAAATCCTTTCACTCGTCTCAAAAGCATTTGCAAGAAGGACAAAGCACAAAACATTATTCAGAAAGACTATTTCTGAATATTACGTAGAAGAGGGAGCTGGTGTGACTACTACTGCTCACCTGTGGCATATATAATCAAAAAAGGAAAGACTGCAAACAGTGTTGCTGAGGGCAGTGACCTTTTACGTACAGGGCTAAAACAGCTGCTGAAGGCAACGGCACACAATGTCATTTAAAAGCCAGGAACAATCCGAGAATAAATAAAATGAAAAGTTCTGAATTTTGATCCGGACTGACATGCATGCCCTCAATAACACTAGCCAATTTGCTTAAACTTTCTGATTCTCCACTGCTAAAATTGAAATAATTTTTGAATACCTTCCAAGCAGTAGACATGACAAAGCATCTCTGCAACAGTCTACAAGTATTCAGCCCTCAGTTTGATCTTCCAGCATTTATTGTTATCATTCTTTTTGCTTTTCTGTCAGCAGTTGGTAACAGCAGGTTTAATTATTGTGGAGAGGAATGTTGGGAAATAGTGGATTGAATTACTTGAATCGGTTCTAATTTCATCTGCCATTCATGATGTTATTTTTCAGTTAAGAAAGTCTAAAAAGTGGTTTAGCAGGCCTATCAGTTACATTGTAACTAATAATTCAGCTAAGTTAATTTCATCGTCCAAACAAAGTCATGTTTTTGCACAGATCTGGTTTTAGCCTGTGTGCATTTGGTTCAAGGAGCAGTTGTAATTTTTCTAACATTTTATCTAGTCAGTGATAAAATCTGCAATTCTTTCTGAAATGTGTATCTTGCTGTTTGATTGAAATAAGCTTACATTTCACATACTCATCCCGCAAGGCCGTCCGTGCTTCCCGGTTGTCTACTCTTAACGTAACTCTCCTTCTCCTTTGTTTGTTATTGATCTCAGGCATGTACTACATGTAATTCTCCCATTCAATCATGCTCTGATTAAAAGAGGATTAACAGATTCTGGCCTTAGTATTACTGGATCCCTATGAGTACTTCTTTATATTGATCCAGAATCCGATTATCTTCTATAAATTTACACAGAACCAGTAAGGATGTAATTAACTGCAGGACAACAGCCTTTGTTAAAAATAATGATTTACATTAGTTTTACATCTTTTAAGTCATAATCACTTCCTTTTCTTAAATTTTTTTTTCATTTATGTTTTCATTTATGTGGTTATCTTGATTTACATAGGAAACACCACTGGATTGTCTCTAAAATATGCCACACGATTTAAGGGATTATGTAAAATATTAATTACATAAAATATTATAGAATTTATTACAAAAATAAAGGTTTTGTTTTGAATTTTTGAGGATATACACAATTGTTTTTAATCTCCTTAACTATCACAAAGTTTATGCACTTGGAATTAATTACCCTTAAAACTGAAAAGTTTAGTAGCCAAAAAGCGAAAGTCACAGAAATACTGCTGATATTATCTGATCTCTATTCTTCAGTTGTAGCGTACTGCAACCTCCCTGTGAATAATAAAAAAGAGCAGTTGGGAATTTTTTTTGTCTTTGGAAACAATAGCCAGCCCCAGGCTCTGAGAGTCCACCCTGCATTTTATTTCTGCATAATTTATCATTCAAAGCAAAAAATTCCTAGCACTAATACCAACTATCCCAATTCTGAAAGAATTCTTTCCAATAAGAAAGGAAGCAATTTATTTTGAGGATACAATTGTCCATCTATTTCAGAATAAAAGCAGTGTCTTCAGAAAAAGTTAAGTAACTGTTTATATAGTCTAAATTCACCCTTCATCTTCCATAGCCATGTTATTAAAGGATAATTCCAGAGCTTTTATTTTCCCTAGGTGTCTCTCTATCTTAACCAATGACATTGTGTACCTATTCAAAGGGAGTTCTGAATAAACTCTTTATTTGACTGAATTGCCGGATCCAGTCTATACTACTCAAAAAAATACCTTCTTACTTGGTAGGCAATATATCCATTGACTGTAATTGTAATTTCATTGTAAAAATATTTCTCATCCTAAATACAAAATAAAAAGGGGGGGGGAACTTCTTTTAATAACAGAAGGAAGAACAATTTGATGGAATCAAATCTACAGTCTGTGCACCTTCAGTCTGGATTGCTGCAAATTGTCCTGTCTAAGGATGAAACGGTACTTCTTGAAAAAGCCCAATTGCTACTAAGACTAAACGCCCGCCTACTTTGTAGTTGAGGCAACAATCACAGTGAACAACTTCACAGGCCCCAGTGGAATATCGATGAATAAATAATCTAGTGCAAGGCCTCTGGCTTGATATTCACAGCTCCTGAGGGGACTGAAGGTTTGAAAGACTGCCTCTCCCCATACAGCTATTTTTCGCTTGGGTAATGAACATGCCTAACCCCCTGGGAAAAACTGGACAACATTCAAAGTTCCTAGACTATACCATGCAATTAAAAAAAACAAAACAAAACAAAAAGAGATTAAATCAGTATTTTAACACTGTCAAAAATGAATGCATCACTTCAAGCCAATTACACCACACAGTAATTACTTCTTCCACAGATGGGTACCATCACCATTATATGTAGAGACATGAGTAAGTGTATTTCAGAATTAGTCTTCAGATTCCAGAAACCCCTGATTTTTAAAGTGGGAAATTTGCCAGAACTAGTGGGCTTATTCAAAAATAGAGACATTTTCTCTTGTTGAGTAGCACAACTAGAATCAGTAATGATTCTTCTGTTGCAAACAGATTTGATATTTACTTCATAACTAAATATTGCTACAGTATAAGTGTTTTACTAATTTTAAAAAGTTGAGATCTGTTGATCTCAAAATCTGAGCGTGTAAACTTCACTTTGCTGTTTTTCATTATTCATATTTTGCTTTCTAGACCTTCAAATTAAAAAATCTCAAGAGTTACCCCTTACACAGATGGATTTGGGCCTGGCTTTGCTACGTCAGCCTGCAGTTAGCGAATTGCCCCCTGCACAACATGAGCAACAACTTCATCCCCCCGCAGCCCTTTTCCCAGCATGTATAAACCCAACGTATAAAAGCCCAATGAAGAGTGTAAGCATACATGTCGTTTGACTTTATACGAATTTGAAACCAAAATTATAGACCACTTTAAATTATTTAGTCATTATTTTTCTTTTTATCCCAACATTTCAATTCAATAAACCAATCAGAAATGCATTTTCCATTGACAGGAGATTATGAATGGAGAACCATTAAAGCACTTAAAAAAGCAACCATTATTAATGATTTAGTCCTTTGAAATACCGATTCTTGACTGGAGATAGTTTCCAGCAGTCTTTATTATAATTACTGCACATCATTGAATAGTCTTTCCATGCAAACTCCATGAAATCATGAAAATAGAAGTTTTGTTTCAGCCCACACTTTTTCCATAATATCACCGTTCTTTTGTAGAATACAGTTCCCATAAAATAGTATTGCACTGTGAGAGGAGTGTAGAATAGTTAGTGTATGCAGTAAGGTTGTATCAAAAAAAGGAAGGCATTTTACATCTTTCTTTTAGATATTTGTTATTCAAAAAAAAAAAGATAAAATCTGTTTTTTCACAAAGCTAAGAGAAAATAAGATTTTAGTTTTGCAAAATTATTTTGTTTGATGACTTAAAGGTCTCTCATAGGTGACTATGACAGAAAAATAAACCACAATCACCACTGAAAGTAGAATAGACCCGTGGGAATACATGAAAATTAAAAACTGTAAAAAAAAGAAATTCAATATGTAGGATATTAGTTATTTGTTGTGGAAAAGTCTGAATAATTTTAAAAGAGGAACTGCTACAGGACTTTCAGCTACTTCATTTTCTTTCATGGAGGCCCACAACCACGTGGGAAGACAGTGACTTTTGGAAAAAACTACATTTTCAGCCCCCAGAACACAATGAGACCTAGGTAACAGCATGACAAGCCTCTCTGCAGTAATTTTTTTTTTAATTAGGCTTCACAGTACTGTTATGTAGGACCCATATCTAAGAATGAAAAGGGTAGTGTGGCCTCCAGCTCCCATCCAGCCCTTCATTTCTTACCTAAAACTACCAAATAAAGAGGTTGTTACATTGGTTACTCCACATCAAATGAACTGAGATCACCAGCTCATTTCTTAAAGACCAGGGAAGAATTGCTTTAGTTTAAAATAAGAAGGAAAGTAATGAATATAAAGTTTAGCCCAAGAACCCAAAGATAGAAGAGACTCTCCTTTCAGGAGTTCCTGTTACGACTCATTTAAAAGAAATCTGTCTTATCTGCCTTCTGGTGCACATGTCAATGCTACGGATTTCACATGTGACCCATCAGCACCTCAAGACAACATTTGCCCTTTGATATCTAGATTATTAACAAATATAATGTTTGTCAACTTTGTCTCAAGGTAATTGCTAGTTCATATCTATAATCTGTTTGTTATTAGAAGATAATTTTAATCAGCATTCTCGATCCAGGACTGAAAGAACTGTTTTTAAATAATGACGAAAATCAAAGCTTAAAACCAGTTTGTGTAACTAGGTCTAGAATTTATTACTCCTGAGAGAACAAAGATACAAAATACATGTGAAAACTACACAAAGATTTCTACAAAGTAAAAAGTAGGAAGTGGGAAAAGGGAAAGCTACAGTTCAGTGGTTACACAGAAATGTATGGCATGCATTAAAATATTGTAAATTCATGAAGGTTTTTTTAAGTGCAAATGGTTTTTTTAACAGTTCTCACTGAAAAATATGCAAATTGATACCTATGTTGTACACTTGTCATGTTATCAGAAAGATACCAACACAAATCTATGCATACACACATCAATATATCTGAAACACATTTTGTGGGTTTGTTATTCGTAGGCACTGGTTACAAGTCTGTTCAAACTCAGTTTCAGAAATTAAGTGGCAGCGCTTATAGAACATTTCTCAAATACTACTAATAAAGGAATTTGTTTTTAAAATACCACGAGGATGAAATAATCTGCATTGCCATTTATAAGCATCCAACAACCAAAGAAGTATTTACAAATCATCAACCATACAGATAAAGAACAGTATCAAATACTCTGTGTAAAAAGATAAATAATTAAAATGTATATTCCCACATCACAAAGAAATGTGATCATACAAATTATGGCACTATATGTTTGTGAAACATCAAAAATAAATGTAGCACATAGATACCTCTTCTTATATTTTACATTAAAATGTACAGTACAATGACTGTAAAATGTCAATGTCACAACACCCATCATCTTCAAACTCTTGTTTCTGGTAATAGCAATTATTATTAGAGTCCATGTTTATAAAGAAATTCCATACCTCAGCCTTGGGCTAATATTGCTCTGTGATATTGCTAGACCATGAAACTTGCATCCTAAAAAATTACAGATTTTCTTTAAAATTATCTAACAGAAAGAGCTATTTCACATGTGAATATTCTGGGAGAAAGTGTGATAGATGCAATCTATTTTCCTCTGTTGCAAAGTAAGGGTTAAAAAAAACTGTAACATTTCTACTTTTAGTCACAAATATCTAATTTATTAGAGAAATATTTTTTGAATTAAGGTTTATCCATTTCAAATTTTAATCATAAACAGTACTGCAATTTTCAACACATAATTAGGGTTCCTGCTAAAGCACTTAAACTTCCAAACCCTAATCATGTATCTCATGAGGACAAATTGATCAGAAAATCTGGAACACAACAGTGGTATGGAGCTCAAAATGCTCATACCCTGTTTTGTACTCCTAGGGTAAAGAATGAGATAATTATAGCATGTGGGTATATTTTAAAGGTTTATCTGCATGTGTCCATTTTTGGCCACATGCCAAATCCAAACAAAAGTACATTGTTAAAGGCAACCAGAAATATTACAGTTCGCACAGACTAAGGCAATGAAATTTTTTTTTTTTTTGTAAAAAAATTAAGGTGCAGAGAAAATTTTCTTCTTGTTTTAATGGGTGCCAAATACTGATTAACAGTGCCAAGGAAAGGTAGTTTTACATAAAAGGAAAGACTATTAAAATCTAGAAATACCTGAATTGGATCTTTGATATCCAGATTTTTCCTGATTACCTGCAAAAGGAGTTGGGGGTGGATAGTTGGCTTCTGTGAGTTTACTGACGTTTGACAGTGGTGTTGGTGGTGGCGGTGGTAGCAAAGTGCTGTTAGGGCTACTAATATCTGCTTCAGCCACAAGAGTCAAGTCTGTCACATTCTCATCATCTACCATCTGTATGCCTTCAGCCTGTAATTCTCTTGACTGCCTTTTCCATATTGTTGCATTGTTTTCCTGTGCATGCGGAATTGGAGACAATGCAGTATTAAAAGGAACACTGAAAGTCTTCTGACTGTGGAGTGCTGTCAAAGCAGATTTATGTTTATTTTCTGAGTAACCCATTTTCTTAACTGAATTCTCATTAAAGTTTTGTATGGACTCCTGTTTTCCACTTGGTGATGTACATCCATCCTTGCCACCATTTTTTGAAACTCGCTTGTTGAGGCCTTTAGGGCCTGTGGGAGTAGATGATGATGGTTCTGGTCCAGCAGGTGGTAAACGAAGAAAGTCAGGAAGAATAAGGTCTTCTTTCCTTAGCAGTCCACGTTGGTCATCTGCTCTGTTACTTTGAGCTTTGGATATGAGTTCAAAAAATTCTATTGGGGAAAAACCCAAAATTGACAAGTTTTTGTCAGAAAGTGCAATGTCATTAAAACGTAAATTTTCAGCACATTTATTTTCCATGAAGATCTTCAATTGTTTCAATGCTGCCTTGAAATAAGATCCCATGTTAATTAGGAACTTTTTCAATTGCAGCAATGTTCACTAGCAACACTATAATTAAGACCATCAGGATTGCTATTGTAAGAGTTTTGCAGTTTAGAGCAGCTGCAATTCACTGAGCCTTGAACACATCTTCTATTTTATGCAGTTAATAAATCTGTACACACACACAGGATTTTTTAATTCTTTATACAAAACAAGGCTCTGGTCTTACTAACAATGGGTGCACATTTTTATATTCTGGATGGTTTTTACCCATCTTAACTCAAAATAGCCATGCCATTTGAAAGTTCAGAGACTCAAAATATTGCAAACTTCCTTGTTATACTGAATTTCTCTCAGTTTAATAATATTTTATCACAGTTTAAATTCAATTCATGGTGTCGTTTTAATCCAGGATGTTATCATCACAGGGCATGATCAGATGATGATTTAGGTAACCCCACTTTACTTGCGCAGCAATGAATCAGTAGCATAGTCAATAACCATCAAGGGAGCCATTACTAAAAGTGATGGGGCAGCTTTTTTATAGAGTTTTTAATACAATTAGAAGTGATTTTCTGATCACGTCCTTAATGATGTCCAATAGTTTAATACGTTTCTATATATAATAATACTTATAGTAAATCATCACTGTTCTAGAAAGTCTCAAAACTTGGCAACAAGAAACTTATTAATCATAAGCCAAGAATTATACCACTCCTCAAAAAAGAAGCATCGCAACACTAAACAAACTCTTTGGTACAAAACATATAAATATAAAAATATGTAATTCTTAATACAGGGTCTCTGCATGTCCTAATTTTTCAAGAAGAGAGCACTGAAACTATGGAATATTAAAGATGCTTAAAAAGGCCATCTCCAACGGATGAATTAAAATCAATAGTTTCAACCCAGCCTATAAATACTGTCTGAAGCAAAAGCCATTACAAAATAAAGTACTGAATGTTAGTATCAGTTTTAACTTAGCATAATACGAAGTCGTACACTTGCACTTGTATGACTCCATTCCTAATCCTCTATTCATATTTGGCAGGCGTTGCAATGTATTTGTAAAAACGACTTTTTAACATGCTTTGTCAAACGCCATAAAATCTGAACCTAGCCAAGATGGAAGCTTCAAAATGCTTCTTATTGCCAAAGTTTTGCAAAATGGCAGTATGCATATTAAAACGTGCAACATTTCTAATATGTGTCATACAAAAATGTTCCTTTCTGAAATTTCAAACTTCATAGAACAGGTTTTTGTTTGGTTTTTTTTTTTCATTAAAAAACAGTCTACAACATTTGGTACTTATTTTCCGAACTTGGACAAATTTCACAAAATTCAAAATAAAATGTGAAAGCCTCGAATTCTGAAGTTTTCAAATTATGTTAATGTTTTACTCAGCCCTAGGAAGAAAAATGAAAATATTAAAATATGGAAAACAAAGTTAACAAAATAGTAAGCAACAGAAAACAACTTAAAATGCACTAATACTCTGTAATAACACTTATATTAACAAACATCTATTTTGCAATAAAAGTTTTAGCTACAGCATTTTTTTTCAGTTCCATTCAGTGGACATTTATTCACAGATGAACATTCATTTGCGGTATAACTGTGCATAACCCAGGTTTGGATATGCATATTAGGTAACATTAGCAGTAGATTTTAATCTGTGGGTAAAATATGTCCTCCAATTTTTTTCTACTAGGGAAAACAGGGAGGAACGTGTAGGGCTGACAAGACAGGTAATTGCTTCAGTTAATGCCCTAGGGCAGAGGGTGGTATGTCAAGATTTCTACTGCTACATCATCTTTATTCCTCTTTCTCCAATGGACATCTTTCTATAAGAAAGCAAATTCTCTTACAATTTCTTTTCCAATGATATCATCAAAACTATTAAGATGTAATTGAAGGTAAAAATAGGGTTCAGAATATACAAGATTACCAGTAACCTTTTTGCTTATTTCTACTTCTAACCACTTTTTGAGAGCAGTTACTGAATGTAAACTAAGCTTTTACTCATGCCCATCACAGCTGCTCCACAGTCATCAAATTGTACTGTCCTGAGCGTTACAGACCTTAGCAGACAATTTTCAAAAATTCTTACCTGAGTAAGTTAAGGTCTACACCATTGTGCAGAATGCCTTTCACTGAGTTGAAGACTCTTATGTAAAGGTGAACAGAAAGGCAAGCTTCTACATGGCTTGCAAGGGTATCAAACGGGATATTCAACTGCAATTGAGTAACCAATTCCTTTCTATTTTACTGGAATTAGGTAGCTTTCACTTTTGAAAACCACACTAGGCACCTGCAGCTATCTTTAGGTATTCTTGAAATTTTACCTTCAGCTTCAAAAACTTTGTAATTCAAACACAGTATCAAACAAAAATATAAGGATCATGACTATGATTTTCACAATGCAGTATTAAACACACGGTACCTTTTCCTACACAGATACAAAATTCTCATTTTTCTAAGACTACTTAGGTTAATACGTAAACTATAAAGTTCACATACCCTCTGCTTCATCCAAATTTATTTTCTGACATTTTTTTTTCCCAATCTTTGCAATAGAGTCTTCTCTCTTTGACAGCCGGACTTCCCTAGCATTTTTTCCATTTTCGCCTTTCATTTTGATAGAATTAGACTTTCCTAGAGTTCTTCCCTCTCCCTGCATTAGAAGGAAAGTTAAGGTACTACTTACATTTAGGCTATATCATTCTGTACATAATATGGTCTAAGTGAATAAAAAAGTTATTTTAAAAACACATTTCTCTAACACCACCACAACAAATGTTTTAGCTTAATCTTGATTACTGCAAAGAACATTTGCCACAGTAGTTCCCAAAAATGTATAAACAAATATAATATTGCTTACTCTGAAGAATTCACGTTACAGAAAGGGCCTTTGAATTTCGGAGTAATTCAATCATTTTCAGATACAGATAAGCCAGTGAAACACGAAACAAATACAACAGAGTGAAAGAGCTATTTGACTAATCATGAAGACAAAGTTCTCACAAATAAATATTGTTCACAGTGGAAAAATACCAGATGATTTATAGCTATACTCAATCAGTTACATAATTTGGCTGATTCAAAATCATGGATAAATGCAGCTTTTAGTAGAGAATTCCAGAAGGAAACAAAAGATGATCTAAGGGACAAAAATCATTGCAGAAGACTTACAGTAGATACTTGATTTCTTGAAGTAGTTACAGTTGCACTCTGTTTTACTGATGCACCTTTTTGTTTATCTGTAAACACTGAACATAAACATACCTTCTATAACTACAAATTTATAATTTCCTGAAGAAATAATATTTAAGTGATAATGATGCACAAAACAGATTTTTTTGCTTTAAAATTTCTCAAAGAAAATTTCTCAGAAAATAAAGAGTAAGCACAGTTGATATCCCTGCTACTTTTCAGTCAAAACCTACCAGAATCTCACTCTCATCTTCAAATTCTCCTAAATTTTCAGTTGATTTAGATCAAATAGCTTTTAAAAATCTCAGCTAATAATTCAGTTTGTAATTCTCAAATTTAGAATTTAATCAAGAAAAAAGAAGTTCAGCAGAAAAGACCACTGAAAGGTCATGTTGAATCTTTTCCAACCTGTTTCGTGCATCAGTTGTTTTCTAGACATTGCTACATCTCCTTGTCTAAGTAACTAAATGTCTCTTTCAAATTACATCTACCTACAACAAATATACTAACGGAAGACTGAGCTGTAAACACAGAATCAGGGTCCTTTTTCACTGGTATATTGCCACAGAATCAGACTACTGCTAGAATGATCTTCCATGATTTAGGCTTTTATAGTAGCTGGCAGCACATAGGATTACAGTTTTACTTGTAATCCTTAAACTAATTATCTGTGAGGGTATTTAGATTTATATCTTTTTCCAAAAGTTCTGTTTTCTAGAAAAATGACAAATCTGATTCTCCTCAGTAAATACCTCCATCTTTATTTTCATAGTTGTTTCTCAAAGAGGATCTCCACTCTAAGTCAATTTAATCTAACCACATCTAATTTCATTTTTAAAACTAAGTGTTCTGTATCTATAAAAAGGTCTCCTAATGAAACCAAACCTTTACTCTCAAGGCTGCTTACGTTAATCTAGCGTATTGATTGTGCCAAAAGATTGTCAGCTGTTCAGTTGATCAGCTTCTATTTTTCAAATTATTTTGTCCAGGGAAATCAAAAATTATATCCTTTTTAGTATTATCTCCAGAAATCATCACTTAAAACTGGAGATGTAGGCTCTCCTACTTTCTCATGTTGAAGAAGGGGGCTATCATAGCAGTATATACAGCTGGTGCACAAACTGCATCTGTTTTACTTATACAAAATGTTTCTTATTAATTAATTGCCAAATTCACAAAAGTTATTTGGCATTTTATTCTCATTATTATTACTAGGCACTATGTCCCTAAACATGTGTGTGTATCTATGGCTGAGTGCAAGTAAAATATTTAAGTATTACTACTGCAAAATTTCTTACAGCAACAGTAAAGTACTTGCTATCAACAGATGAATTTAATCTTCAGTCTTTAAAAAACTACACTCCTTTTTAGTTAAAAAGAATATATGCTACACGTGACATAGCTAAATTTAATCACATTTACCTCACCTTCGTATCAACAGAAGAAACCAACCAAAGTCAGCATTTATGAAACCAACTTGACATCATAATAAAAGCTTTTATGGCAACTTACCTTTACTCTTTGTTGGCTCTTTCGCATCCAGGACAACCCGCTGACCATCCAGATTAGATATAGGGACACCAAGATCAAGTGGTTCCTGCTCACCATTCTAAAGTCAGATCACAGTTTGTATATAATAGAGAAAAAGCTGTTTTCAGAACAAATTTATGCAGTCTGACATTTTTTGAAAGAAAATGGGCAAAGCATTTTTACATTTCAGTGCAGCCTCAATATATCTTTCTTCTACCATTCTAAAAATGTGAATTCCGTTTGTGTAAAAATATCTTGATTACAATGAGTGTAAGCCATTTATGCGAGGAAAATGGTATTTGGGGAAAAGAAGGTGCAAGGCAAAAAAATTCATTCAATTTGCAAGTGTGCACAAATACTCTAGGACCATTAGTGTGTATGTTCAGCAAATCATATTTTTCAGAGGAAGTCTGAGATTATTTTGTATTCTAAATGGTTGCATTTTGTTAATTTTGTAATTTCATTAAATGGCATTATCTTTATACCAACATGTTTTTCAGTTATTTTAAAAACACAGGCTGGTTCAGCCAAGACAGTATACATTTTAGAAATGCCAAACTTTCCATTCCTTGATATTGCATCATGATGGAATAGAGAAAATGCTAGCCAGCTGTTTAGTAGTAGAGAAGTTGAATCAGTCTGCTTCTGCAGCAGTTTTCTGCGAGGACATTTGAGGCAACTTTCATGATTCCCAGGATAATGGAACAATAGCTTTAACTAATCTCAATCAATATTCCCTGCCTAATAATGGGAAAAGTTGAGCTCTGGAAGAAGCTAAAGTCAGGCTCTATTATTTAGGATGTTGGATTTCTTCTGAAGGAGAATATAACATAGATGCAGACTAAAGATTTGAGGTAGTTACTATCAAGCATAATGGTTATGACTACCATGCATTTTCATCTCAACATGTAGTTATAAATACAGATTTTAATGCCTAATTATAAGGATAGGAATAATTTCAGGGACTATCATATGATCTTCTCCAGACAAAAAATATTGCAGCTTGAATTACATCAAAAGATACTTACTAGTCTTGCCACAAGTTCATTAAGATTTAAACCGTATTTTGCAACCACAGGCCTTAAGACCTCTGTTACTGGTTTGGTGGGTTTAGCCTTCAAACCAACTGATCGATTGATTGGAACAAGATCCAGCCTGAAACATATCAATTGTAACATTAAGTATGAAATATTCCAATTAAAAAAATGTATAAAATATATAAAACCCAATCTACAGCAAAGTTATACTAGTTTACAGCTAGCGACCCTGAAACTTCACTAGCACAAATCTATCCTAACGTGAAGGTATAAAGCACTTAATACAAATAAAACCTTCCACTGTTTCACTTACCAGAGCTGAGTGAAGGCATGAGCCAACCTAATTGCATGGTGGTCCTCAGACCAATTAGATACATTCCATAGCACTTTCGTCTTTACAGTGAGATTGCTCTGACCATTCTGGTCCAGAGCTGCTTCCAAAGTGACTCCATGCCTGTACTATAGCCTTGGATGCAAGAAAAATATTTCTTCCCACTTCCACAGGAGAGACTCACAACGTCCTATTCAATCACCTGAGATGGGCTTGGACAGGAATTTTTATTTTTATTTTTAAGCACAGGAACAAATACAGTGGAATTCCAGATTATGCTAATTTCTGGCTAGATGCCACCATATCACAAAAAATTGCTGTAAGAGAAACTTACGTGCAAAAGCTGTAAAAGCAATTCAGTTAGAATTTAAAGGATAAAGATAGTCCTCTCCAGAGACTACTACAAAATTTTATATCATTTCATCAGAATAACAAAAAAATAATGAAATAAGAAAATTTTTTTTAAACTCAAACAACTATTCCACTTATGTCTATTTCCCTGCACAGAACTGTGCCTAGTTTTGTTGATTTTCTTCTTCAATGCTCTTCATCTCTGCCCTGATGCCTCCGTAACAGCCACATTCGACTATAATGGCACTATAGTATGAAAACAAGGGTAGGTTTATTACTAACAAAACTATCAGAAGAAACGTACATCATCAGAAGAAATGAAAATAATTAGTGATTTTGTCATCACAATTAGATGTAAATCCCATCTTTTCTCTCACACAAACTACTTAAATACAAGATGTTTAGTTTTACTGACTTTTCCCTTTCCACAAGAAATCTGAATAACTGAAACTTTCTCTTTCATATTTTCTTTGAATACAACAGCTACTAAATAGAAATGATCAATTTTAATCATTAACTGGTAATTGACACAGAAATGGCAGACATTCGGGTAACCAAGTATATCCACATAGTATTTGTCTTATGTCTGAAAATATTCCAAATATTTGAATATTTTTGCTTACACAGTATCTATCCACAGAGGGAAATAATGTAGAACATTTCTACATTTTACTTAACACAGAAGTAACATATGGTACTGCCTACTTAAGGTTCCTTTTTAATTTGGAAACTCAACAAACTCACACCTAATAGAAGACTGCTCAATCTCAATTTTGAAATTGAATATGCTATACCATATTCATTAAACTGAAGTACCCTTAAATAAAACTAGCCCTACTTCTTAAAGAAAAGTAATATAAAGCCAAAATGAAGAATGACTGAAAAATAAATTTTATTCACTCTAAAGGCGTAACTCAATAATGTAACAATTATTTCAGGAAAAAGTCATGAAGTAGAATGTTTATTTCAGGAGTTTGCATAGCACTAGTTTGGATTTTTAGAATTTAGGAACATTAAAAAATTTTCTGGTATTTTGGAAAAAAATATAAACAGACTATTTTGAAAAAACTGCATACTATAAAATAATATTATATAATATTAAATATATAATGTACTGAATTGTATTATACCTATATTAATAATATTATACCATTTACTTGTTTAAGATTTAGGGTTATAAATCTATACTCAAATTTATATTTATACAATTAGTCTTACTGTAATCTGCCAGTTAGGCACATAATTACAGATGTAATTAAATAGGAACATGTAATCAATAAATATACCCATTTAATCTTAAAGGTCTGGGTTTTTTTGTTGCTGCATATAAGATTAGACTAGGAGACTTGCAGTTCAATTTCCATCTCATCCTTGTGCTGCTTCAACCTACTAAACATGTCTCTTCCTGATGTAGAAGGTCCCCCTTGGCCTGCAGACCTGTCCTATAAGCTTGTTCACAACTGCTTCACCTTGAGCAGTTAGACATCATAATAATGTTTAAGTGTCCCTGAACTGGAACATTGGCATCAAAATCCCACTTGTATCCAAGACAGCAATCCAGAAGCCTTCCTCTTGCAGCATTTAAAACACATCAGGTGCTGCTCTACTCAGTTTGAAACACTCCTGCAGGCCCACATTTCTCCCATTGATCCTTACCCTGGTTGCCCTCATCTGAATTACCTTTTTGAGGTACCCTGATCTCACCATTACCTGTAGAGGAAGTACTTTGCAGCTGTCTCTAAATCTAAGGATATCAGATATGCTGCTGATGTTTAGGCACTAACTCAGGCACTTGTGTAACTCAGAGAACCCCCATGCTAAACACATCTCTTGCATAAGTGTTACCGCAATCTAAAGTAAAAATGGACTTTTACTTTAATAGACACTCGAGCTCCGAGTTAACTGCAAGGCATGGAAGTCTATCATTTTCAGTTACAAACGTCAGGTCACCTTCCTTCTTCATATGAGACTCTTTGCTTGACACTAAGGCCTGTCTCTTCTAATGTGCCTGTACAATGAATGGGAACCTCAGATACCCTAATGCTGGGTTCTGGATTACAATCTTAAGATGTTGCACTGCATGGCTAACTGGACTTTTTACTGGATTCAGACAAATTCTTTTCTGCATTAACTACTGTTTTGCTGCACAGGTAACTGACAATATACTTTAGCGCACTTACAAAAAGTAAAATGGAAAATGGGGTGGAAAATGCCAGAGGAAGACAGTATTTTTGACTCTTACCGAAATAAAGTGCGTTTCTCTAAACGTAAGTCCCGAGACTCCAGGATGCTACTGTCTTGGTGCAATACAAGTGGCTAGAGAGCACACGTCAGGAACAAAAGAAGATAGAGCAAATTAATTCTAAGATATGTAAAAAAGAACAGCTGAGCGGTTAAAAAAATTTTTCAGATAACAGAAAATTATTAATATAGGTTGTATGCATTCTAGTGGATATTCATTTACAATATGCAGCATGATTAAAGTGTATTTTATTTTGGCTACTTGTAAGACAATTATCAAACTTCAACTCCCACTGGATTCAGCAGGTATTCAGGAACTCAGTGTTTTAAAACAAGCCTAGGTCCTTCAACTTAAATTATTACATAGAGCGATGCATTAGAAAATATGGCAAGTTAACAGTCTTTAAAAGATTTAAAAGAACAGGCTCATAACTATGCACGTGCATTGTTTTTTGTCATTGTAATCATCTAGATTGATCATAAGCACAAATTTAAGCCAATGAATGTTTCACATCCATGGCTTCTCTTTGAATTGGAGATACTTCTGTTGGAGTAAGAGCCATCATCCCCCCTTCAACACAGACTGCTGTCTTGGAAGTTTTCCTCAATATTAAAACACGTACCTTAATTCTAGCATGAATGTCATTATGTTTCTTTGCTTTAATGAAGTACCATCTATCACAACACATTTGTTTTCATTGTGGATACTTTCAATTAAATATATGGACTAGATACCTAAATTAACTTATTATTATAAGGAAATCCTTGTCATAAGCTCTTTTCTGCTTTCTGTAACGTAGATACCATAACCAACCACAGTACTCCACCAGTTCTAGTTTCACGAAAATTCTCCATCAATTAACTAGCATTGCCAATGTAAAGCTATAGGCAGAACCAGGAGATATGTCTTACTATCGAGAGAACAGAATTTCTTATTAATAAAATGAGTGTGAAAACACTTTAAAAAAAAGCACAGGAATATGCCATACCTTATCACCTCCAACTAAAAAAAGGTCCACTGCAGCTATGTTAATGCCATGTTTCTCGCAGAGCCCAGATAGCACCTCTTTGATAGAGAATCCAGATTTAACAGCCATTTTACTGGATGAACCATCTGGAAGGTTTATACAGCAGTATTTGGGGGATTTCTCTTTATCTGGTACAAATGAGGCTAATCTTGAGGCTTCCGACTTGACAGGAAAAAGAAAGAAAAGTCAGTGCCTAATGGGAAAAATAGGAATATGCATAAACTTTCAGAGTCTGTACAAATCAAACCAAGCCAAGAAGCATATTTTCTACCATGTTTACAGTTTAGAAATCCTTCTAAATATCACAAATATCAGATAAACTTAAATCCTGAAAAAAACCCAAACATTTTTGCACAAATCTAAATATATTTCAAGAACAGATGAAGTTTTAGACAACAAGTGTGTAAAACAGGTTACAAGACTCTCCAACTACAGCACAGAACTCCTAATCAAGAAGTGTAAGAAGTAAATAAAATCTTATTTATCTTCCAAATAGTTAAGTGTCTATACTCACTAATGACCTGTTGATGTAAAAATTACCATTGGCACATTAAGAATCAGTGTTTCAGTGATGAGGAACACCTTAAATATCAGGTTTCTCAAACAAAATTTCCTCTTCTTTTAACATGATCTGAATGCTACACATAAAAATATACCACAAATACACCACACAGAAATCAAAATTTTAAAAATAATTCACTTAATGACCATGCTTTTTTTATCAAAAGGAACAAAAAGTACAATGTTATGGGTTAAGGCTAAAGGCACAGCATTAACCTTTATTCTAGAGTAAAAGTAGAATAGTACACTATTACAAAAAAACAAAAGTATCTTTGAAAATTTAACAAAAAAACTCACTTATAACTTAACAGGACACTACAAAAATACTGTTTTCAACAGCCTTTTAGGGTACTCATCATGCTTTTTCTCTTCTCTTTTACTTGCTGCTTCTCATCCAAATCACAGTAACTTTCTGACTTAATCAGTTGGAGTGGGAGAGAAAAGAGGGGTTGTTGCTTTAGGGAGGCTTTGCATTTTCTGTTTTTTAAGATAAGACTTTTCTGCAACAGAAATAAACATGACTTTGCCATGCTTGCTTCCCTGATCAATATTTGTAGTGTAGGCAACATTACACAGCTGCTAGAATCTAGTCTACTAGAGGGATATCAAGACTACGAAAAAACTTTTTAAAATTTCCTTTTTTGCATTCTTCCTCCATATCAACATAGTTAAAATAAAATATTACATTTATGTTCTATTATTAATACTGTTTTAATTTTGCATTTCATTCGTTTTACACTGCAAAGGTAGAACTTGATGGTTAGAAATCACAGTGTCTTCAATGATGATTTTCCTACATACTATGACAAAATCACCATGTTTGCAATGAAATTCCCTACCTCTCTTTTCTCGGATATTAGGAGCAGAGTTAACTCATAATGACAGGAATCAAAACTCACAACTTTAAAAGAAACAGAGAGGAAAGAATCACAACAGACACTGGTACCACAAAAATCAGCCTAACACAACTCGTATACAGGTCAAGCAGAGGGAAAGCTTTAACATGTGGTTGTTCAGAATTTCAAAGCTCTGGTAGGTGGAAAAAGCTGTTTATAAAGAGCTACAGTATCTCCCTTTGAAAGGTAAACTTTGATTCTGGAAGTTTACTGGTGCATAAAGTTAAGACAGACAAGACACAAAGAGTATCTTTCTGTTACAAGGATAAAATAAGAAGCAATATATGACTGCGACCTCTATTACATTTCTAGTATTCTAAAATTGCTCAATATTACATCTTGCCCTCTAATTGTATCACTTAAAGACCCTTTCTCAAAGTATTTCAAACAAATTACTTCACACTACTTAGAAAATTAGTAATTCACTGTATTCACTGCTTCCCCACTTCTTCATTATTAAGAGCCAGCCATTACCAAGTCAAGACTAGCAGTTGATGACATGGAGCCTTGTGATTCCCGTCTGTATGATAATCCATTGGACTGAATAGAATCTGTGGAAAGAATAAGCAATCATTAAAAAGGCTTTATTTTTTTATTTATTATAATACAAAAAGCTATTTCAAATATAAGCTACTCTGGCCAGAAAAATTATTTTTTTTCATTAAAGGAAAAAACCACCAAGTCTTCATATTGTGCACTGAAGCATGGAAAACTGAAACATTATTTGGTCAAGTATTTCTTAGTTACATAATCCTTGAATAACCCCACTTGCTTTTATATTTAAAAAAAAAAAGAAAAAACAATCTTTTTCTTTTAATTTTAAAATGTTTGTAAAAATTTAAAAATTATTCTACCTCTTCAGATACTTTGAAGGGAGATAAATATTTTTAAAAATGCAAGTATGGTGTTAGAAAACTAAAATCTAAGACAATCACTAGTTACTTTCAGAAGTTTAAGTCTATAATCTTAGCAAATGCCTCTGATGTCTTTTCACATGAGTATAATGAGAACACTTAAACTATCCATGTGATCAAAGATACCTTGTGGCTCTGGTCCTTTTCTAGAAAATAGAGAAGAAGAAACCACAGTAACAATATGGTCCAAATTTGGTGCTTCAGTGGAATTTCTCTATTATTTTTAACTCAATGGAATGAGTTAATGCAAAACTTTCATCTCTTCCTCTAGAGGCCATGTACAGGTGCTTTCATAGGGGAACTCTTTGTTAAACTCTCAAAAACAGTTAAGTAACAAACCAGCAGATTACAAGGGTTTTCACAACTCTAACTCTTCTTTTTTCATTTTAGTCAGAAAAGGTGGAAACAGGTAGTGAGTGTGTTCAAAAGCAAACATACCTGTGTGGTACTAATAAAAGAAAGAAAGGTAGGATAATGCAGATGGAGGAATTTTAAAATAGCTGTAACTATAGCACTCTTTGCATGTACAGCTCCTGAACTTCTCTGTAAAGAGTTGAAATTATCCTACTATAAAAATAGCAGCTCTCTGCTTGAAAAATCAATTACCAGCACACAGAAATACAGAGTCTACTGGAAAGCAGAAAAAAAGTCTCTTGGAAGTCAATAAAAACAAATTTAAATATTTTCATACTTCTATTTATTTGTACATCTGCTTCCACAAAACTTCCAGTGACACTAGCCCCACTGTGGCCTTCTGACTTGACAGTTTCTTTTCCCTCTGTCACACCCAAGGATGCACTTAGATGCAAACTAAACATGATGAGATTAGTCACATCTATTGCTGAAACAAGTTTGCAACAAAGTGGAATGTGAATACTCACCATTTGGATAATCACCATTTTCTTTTCTCTTCTGTGATTTTCCCAAACTCTTACTTCTTGACCATGAGAAAAATGTTCCCCTTTTTTTCTTCTCAGTGTCCTCCTCTCCCGACTCTTCATTTAAGGATCTTCCTGACTTTGATTTACCACTTAACTATCACCAAAACACAATTAAATCATTGGTTGGATCACAGTTGTAAGTATATTACCTAAAATAAACCTTCCCACACTTCTTCCTAAAACGAGAGTGTGATGGTCAGGTTAGCTGTTGTCTTTACCCCACTCACAAGTGTATGTACCAGTATGCCTCTCAGTAGCAATAAAAAAAAAAAAAAACAAAAAAAACCACCACCAAAACCCAGTGGAAACAAAATTAAATACATAGATGGAAATGTGGTAAGTGGTAGGGAGTACAAAGCGGTGGCTGGAAAGAAGCCACAGAGAGCTCCTGCAAACATGAAAGAAGTCTCCACAGCTCACCAGTAATGCCTAAGTTAATGTGGAAAGGCCATTTGCCTTGCTTTTAAAACACAGAATTTCATTTTGGTATTTCAGATATTTTTCCTAGGCTAGGCTTGAACATGAACTGCATTTAAAGACAATGACAAAGTATTGTTTAACATTTACAAGTATAATCAAAGTATTTATTAGTGCTGAAGAATACCAATATCAGGAATGTTTGATATTAAACTAAACTTGCCTTTAACAAGCTACTATTCTTGTTAGATTATTAGAGTATCCTTAACATGCTGCTTTTAAAAAGGTTCCTAGTCATAAAAATACATAATAGCAGATGGGCTAATGTGTCATGATTGACATGAAAAATGCAAAAGTTATAATTTACCCCTACAGTTATATAAAACTATGGTGGTATTATCTACATGAAGAAAAAATAAACTCTAAATAATGTTAGGAGATCAGTAAGACTACAGGTCTAATTTTTGAGCAACTGTATCTGTTTTACACAGAATTATCTTAGTTCAGTAGGGGCTAAGAAATTAAAAAACTATCCTCTGCAAAGACAAGTTAGATTAGGTTAAGCCTTCTCCAGTAACTTCTGATAAAATGTCTGCTCTCAGCAAAGGTTAAAATATCACATCTTAATTTCAGTATTCAATCAAAATAAGCCTCTGAACTGCTGCATTAAAATAACTCTAAGTTTTTTATTTGTACACATATATTTAACTAATAATAAAGATTTAAAATTATATTCAGGAAGTCAATAGCTAGAAATCTGATTCAAAGTTATGGATTAAAAAAAAAAGTATTTGCCTGAGTACATAAAGATTTTGTATTATATTTGCCAGCACCACTAAACAACCATTCTAATTGTTTTTTATGTATTATCTTTGATCTTCCAAAGAACTTGAAAAACATTACTTAAGAACATAGTTTTCAGACAACAACAATACAAAGGTAACCTTTTTTGGTGTTGAGATATTGGACTTCTCTGAACTGATACTGTGTTTAGAAGTGGGGCTGCTGGGAACACGTTGAGGATCAGGAAGAGGACGACCTTCTACTTCAGCTAAGATGCATTCTTGGTAAAGGGGGGACTTGAGAAAGCGAGTATAGCTATCAAACTTCATCAAGTTAAATATCTGAAATTAAAACACAATGGATAATGGTTACATAAGCTTAAATAACACATCAAGAAAATGAAGCTATTTCGCAACAGCCAACTCCCAGAAAATTTAGGACATTAACCTGTAAACAGCAGTAGGCATGACTTTGTTTAGACCTAGTTATATACACTGCATCAACTTAAAGTGAAACAGAATTTGATCTGTTCCCTTAGCACAGGTTCAGAAAAATACTATGACTTGTGCAACGTGCATGAGAAGCTGAGAAGCTGTAAAGTCTTGATACCACTGTCCTCATAGTCATCTTTTACTGCATTTATGCCTTTGTACATTCTATGCAAAGCGCGTAGCAAGCTAGCTATTTTAAATATTTTTTTAAAGATTATTACATCAGTACTATATGTGACAGGATTAAATTATACAAGTGTTTTGAGCTAGCTGTGAACAAGCAAATAGTTTATGGTCTAAAACTCAGGAATATGATATAATTACAATATACAATAGTATGCAATGATACAAGATACACAAGGTTAATTACTGACACGGGGAGGAGCAAAGAGTCCTTTACAGTATTACGTAATATTCACGTGCCCAATCATACGAGGACAAAAAAATCAGCATCTTTGGAAGATTCAATAATCAACATGCTGTAAATTCAAAACCTTGAGAAAGAACAGTTTACACAAAACGGGTGCTCTGGGCAAGACCAACATTTATCTTTAACTACATAGGAAGGAAGCAGCTCTATACCAGGCCAGGAGCAAAAGCCTGAGGCTAATTTAGGCAAAGCTAAATTTATGAAAGTAAAGGAAGTTCTTTGTTAAATGCTAAACAATGCTTGAATTTCTTGTTCCATTTTTGCAAACCTATAGTTCTAAGTGAATTCGTATTTTTACCTTTATATATTCTCCAGTGATTCACTTGATCTAAAAGAACAGTACGAATGACACCTTCTTTGGACATGACAAAATCCCTACAAGCGATGAACAGTACGCACTACCCAACTGGTTACAGCATTCCCAAGAGTCTACAGGGAAGTCTGTCACTAAGCCACAGTGGCGCAGTTGGAGACGGAAATAATTTTTCAGATTGCGCAGACACCCTTCCCAACAAGCATTAGCCCAAAGATATTCCAGCAAACAGCAAGATGCTGCAGTGTCACAGAAACCTAATTCAAACTGAATGCTGACTTCCACATTCTTGCCTTCCTCCCATATATTCCCCTTCCCTCTTAGGTGCTACCCGCTGTGTTTGTTGGGCCCTCTAACAAACTGTTTTCCACATGGTAAGCTATGGAAAACACACTTCTGTACGGTTGGTTTTGCCAGCTTAACATGCTGAAACAGCTCAGCACAAAGACTAATGTGCCCTCAATGCAGTGTCAAAGAGACAATCTGGTGTCAATGACTCTTCCCACTTGAAAAAACTGCTCACAAAGGGGAATATCTCTCTCATGCTATGTAAGATACAATCCTCTGACCACAGGTACACTGGCAAAATTCAAGAAGTCAACTAGTTTCAGAGCACACGGTCTTAAGGTCAAGCTCAACAAATTATTCAGTGTACACAACACACACAGCTCAGAAATGTTGCGTTCTGTTGAACTCAAAGAATAACACTGTGGCATATCGCCAAAAGAGCGTAAAACACGGAGGAGCAATTACAAGATATCAAATTGCCTCAGTCTCACAGACTTGTAGATGAACTGCTGATACAAGGTTAGTTATTGGGGAAAAATGGTAAGTGCAGTCTGCACATACCAACACAGACGCAAAAAACCAAGCTAACTGACAAATACAAAATACTTCACCTGTCCTTGAGGTTTTCAAGGAAATGAAATGCATAGAGGTTACACTTAACAAATCACAGTATTTTAAGCTAAATGCAATGTGTGCCCCCAGTATGTAAGACTATTTTACAATGCAGCTAACCTATAATACCTTAAATTTAATACAGTTTCAGGATGGAAAAAAAACAAAGCTTTTCAGAGTTGTCTCCTGTCACAGAATCTAGCACCAAAAGAAGATAAAATTGTTATTCCATGCTAGGTAGTTCTCTGCAATATTTTCTTTTATTCTTCCTAAGAGACACAAAGAGAGTTAGTGCAGAGATTAAGTCTGCAGGTTAAATATACTTAATACAGAAAAAACTTTCCAACCTTTTAAGCTTTGCTGGACAGAGTGATGACAGCTTAACTACTTTATCTTGCGCTGATTATCATCTCCCCTACTACATTGCTAGCCCACACTGCAAACCCAGTTTACTAAATTAAGTGTTATCATATTAATTTACACATGCAAATTTACACAAAATTCTGCTTATTGGAAAAATCTAGCAGGTGCTATTTCTTGTTCTTACACATGAGAAAGAAAAATATAGCTTATAAAAGCATAATTTGAACTTTACATGTAAACAAGGGTAGAAAAACTTAAATCCATTTATGCAACTCTACGTGAAGTAAATGGTATTTTATTCTTATTTTACTATCTTCGGGTGACCTACACTGCTTTGTATCCAGAAACACTCAAAATACTTGTTCTTATTCTGTTCTAAGAAACAGTGAAATCTTAACTAGACATTTTGGCTACATCCACGTTGTCATATTACAACACCTCTAACAACAGGTTCAAGGGCAAATCTGTCAGGCTATGGACAGAAAGCAACTTCCACCAGCATTCCCAACAGGCAGCGCTTGAGCGCTAATCGTTTCAGCAGTGTTTTCCAAGGCACTTTCCCACACACACTTCTGCAACTCCACTGCAGCCTTACAGCAACACTCCCTATACTCCAGCATCATTTAACCTTACCCAACAACCACCACAGATCAGTACCCTTGTACTCTATGCTCAGTGCTGAAATCTAAAAAATCTTGTGAAAGACCACAAATGCAGAGCCTTCGCATTAATAATGTTGTCACCACTGTAAACTGAACTTTGAAAGTGTTGTGCTAACTACATACACCTACAGTTCTGGGTTCCCAAGGTCATACCACCCACCAGGACCACAGATCCACTGCAGAACCACCACTTAGTGAAACCAAGATATTAAAAGCCATCAAGGCAGTTGATTACCCAGCACTGACCTCAGCCAGGCAACACACCTCAACTGGCACACCTAAGCTCCAAGGCCGCTTACTTTGGAGGAAGTAACTCTCATCCTCCTTCATCTAGTTTTCCAGTGGGAGGAATGGGCCCGACTGAGGGATCTGACGAGAGAACTACAGACACATTGACAATTTGAGACGTCAGGTCCAGACAGGCCACGTGGCTGGGATTAGACCCACAGCAGCACTTCACATCAGCATTTTCATCCACCTTATGAGCCCTCCAGCCTAAGGACACAGCATTCTCAAAGAAGCAAGAAAGCCCACATCACAGCCCAGCCATCAGAGTCGTTAAGAACACCATCTGCTCCACCAAACAACTGGGAGAGGATGAAGAGGAATTCAGGCATGGGCTCCAAAAAGCCAAGATGAGGAATGCATGAAAAAATGTCTGGGAAGATCATGGCTGGTAATTCCCACAGAAGCCTCAGGCCTTGGTAGCTGCATGGGGGGTAGCTGTAATGCTAGAAGCTACTAGCCCAGCAGTTAGACCTACCTTTCTATTTCCACTTCGCAGATGGAGGAAGATACTATACCCACCTGCTCAGACCGCCCCAAAAGTATGCGATCTGAGGTTGCACGGAGACTAAGATTGTGACCTGCTTCATTTATGCAGTTAAAGCTATATCCTTGATTTCTGAATAACATGATCTCAGAATTATTTCTACTAATAAATTGTTAGGGTGGGAGACTTACCAAAGAGACTACTTAGGAGAAAAAAGAAGAAACTTAAATTCTATAGAAAACTTAAAGTGTGTCCTGTTGTTCCATAACAGTTCTGTTCTGAACATCAATAATTATTTAAAATACATCCACTTCAGAGGTCTTCAGACACCAACGGTTTTAACAAGCTCTTTGTCTGACAGTTCTATCAAAGCATAAGGGAAGGACTCCTTTAATACAACAGACATATTTTACAAACCACTTTAACCAAAATTAGACACTATTTGTGTACACCATTGTCCACTAAAGAAAAGAATAAGGAACCATATGCAAACACCATATGTGATGGTGTTGCAACACAAGGAATTATTTACTTGCACTAAACTTTCATTTCAATAGTACTTTTCAGATTATTTTTCAGTTAATGGCAATTTTCTACACACATGCAAATGTACTTAAAGTACTTCAAGGGAAAAGGTAATAGACATAAATGTACAGCAGTCATGTTTTCTATGGTTACCTGAAGCTGCTGTTCCTTGAACATATCTGGATGCGGAGAACTGAGAATATCATCTGCCAGCTGTGCCTGGCTATCAATATTAACTGGAGTTGTAGCTTTGCTACACAAGAACTTACTGAAGATCTCCCGAGCTCTGTAAGAAAGCTACAGAAAAGAAATGCTAAATGTATGGCTGCTTTAAAACCATATTTTCAGACAGGCATTTTTTACACTGATATATTCCACCCCAAAATATACAGCCATTCATGTTTCCTTAATATATAAGCATTTTTCATTTAACGGCTTTTGTTAGTTTTAGGTATATAAATAGGGTTTTTCCTTTAAAATTATCAAATATTTCTTAAGCAGTAAAAGTTGCCATCAAATAAAAATTAAAACAATCAAACTAAAAAAATAATAAAAGTGAAGCACATCAAATGCTGTCATACAAAGGAGAATGGATTTTTTAGATTTTGGACCTTTTACGTAACAGTTACTATTTAAATAAATCCTCTAAGCTTCAATTTCTAGAAGTTAGAAAAAGGTAAGTATATATACAAATATTTATGGTCAAAAACATTCATGTTCTATTTTTAACTTCTTTACTTTGAAACACCCATATTCTGGAAATAATGAAAAAAAACCACCAAACTGATCTCAGAGCCCTTAAGGGTGGTGTTCAGAAAAATACATCGTTCGAAGACAGAAGAAAGTGGGGAAAAAAACTCAGTGGTCCACAAAAGAGCAAAGAAGGACTTGGAAGATGAAACTGTTTCCACAGCGTAAACCTGACTAGATTTGGCTGTGGTGTAGACAGAAGCGTTGCACAAAATTAAAAATTCACCAAAACTGCCTGACCAATGTAGGACTATCTTAAAAGGATGAGATGAAGATTCTCATAATTTGTGAACAAACATGGCTACACTTACGGCAGCAGATACATCTAAGTTAGTTATAACCACATTATCTTGGCTAGTGAAAGCGGTCTGGCTGAAAGAGCACAACAGAGGCTAATTCTCGCCTCTCCTTGACATGTTAAATTAACTTGCTCTGCACTCCCTTGCATTGGGTTGCTGCAGCTAGAAATTTTTCAACATCCAGTATACCTTAGCTCATTTTTACAGAGCTACCTCTGCACTTTACTGCACTCTAAATACATCCAACATCTTAAAATTGGGACAGTACTCTCAGGGGACTGAGAAAATTAGACTCAGGCTCCAAACCTGCTTTAGTGAAGTCACAGCACAAAGACCAAGCACAGCTCCAATAATTTCAATAATCTTGAAGAAGTAACAATTTTTGAAGAAGCAATAACATGTATTCAAATACAACATTGACTTACCTCTTTTTTATCATGTGCAGGTACATGGTTAAAATATTCACAGGCTTGCCAAAATAAAATATTTTCTTCACTAAATTCTTTCCGTAGAAATTCCTAGGGGAAAAATAAACAAATAAATAAATGTCTCAAGAGACGTTCCTTGCCATTTCAAAGAACATATTTATAATGCTTGATAAGTTTGTGTAATGGTAACATTTCAATCAGTCTCGGTCCACTCTAAAGTAAAAATCAATGCATGTCCAACATATGCCTAGTGCTTCTCCTCTTTCTCATTTCTTTTTAAATGTATACAACGGAGAAGAATCTATCAAGTTACAATCAAATCATTTGCACATACGAAGTTTGAAACTTCATGTTAACTAGTGTATAAAATAGCAAATAGACTTTTAATAAAAATATAAATAATTTATAACTACATTTAAAAATTACACTGTAAACCAGCTGTCTTTAATTGAAGTTCTGCTAGTATAATAGAGTAGATGTTTATCAAGCAGTGCCCGTAATCAATTCTGTATTCATTACAGCGTCTTTCTGCATCACATGGCAAGTACAAAAAAATCTTTTATCACTGCTTGCTGATGTGGTTACGTGGGTTCTCCTTGGAAAACACATTCTTAGAGGGGGGAAAAAAAAAACCTCCCAGTACAACACACAATAATCAGGACATTTATATTATAGCATCCAAAAGTCCAAATGAAGACTGGGACCCCACTCAGTTAGGAAATTGTACAACCACAAACTGCCACTGATTCAAACCTGTATAATTCAATATTCTCCCAGTCTGTTTCTTGAAAGCATTTTAAGCATTGGGGGTGAAGGGATGAACTTTCCTCTAAAAAAATTATCTAGGCACTTATGTAATTGGACCAATGCTTGTTTATACTTTAGAGCTTTAGGTATCCGTGTTTAATTAGAAATTTTACTTTATGTCAGCCCACAAGCCACAACCTTCACTCAAGTGTCACACCGGTATCACTTAAGCTTCCTTAACATATAAGGCAGTCTCAGAAAGCAGTGTAAGAGTAATCTTCACAGAAATACTTAAAACTTAACTTTATTTGTGCTTTTAAGATTTGCATAGAGTTTAGGGAGTCCAAGTATAGGAAAGCAATTGAGATCAACTACAATACAGGTAGTCTAAATCCACTAGCAAGCTCTCAATTTAAACTAAAAGTTCTTCAGATACTTAACCTGAGACACCAAATGTATGAAAGACAACCCAGAGAGTAGTCAGGGGACATTTTTGCATTTTACATGTAATTACAGAGTAAAAGAGAATCAAATTAGTGAGCAGGAACTGGAACCCAACTGCCTACTTCCCCACTCAGTGCCTTCCCTACAAATCTAGAGTCAATCTCCTGCTTCCTTTCTTTCTGGCCACATGATTTGGGCACAGCTGGCTGTACAACAATTCAGCTTCATCAGGAAGACTGCGCGGTGCCCCAGTTGGAACATTATGTAGCCTAGCTGTTGTCACACATGGCTGAGAAGCTGGAGATGTTGGTTTGAACCACTTGAGGAGGGAACTTGCAATCAGGTCTCTCACTTCCTGGATGACTTCTCTAATCAGCAGACTATTATGCAAAATGTATTTGCAAAACATGCAAAATCTCTTCTTCTTTGAGAGTAATTCCTGCTCTGTGACAAAGCTGTCCTCAGGAAAGGCCTATGCATGCCGAATCCCAAATGGACCAAGATGCTTACTATGTAATCATGAATTAAATGCTGATGCTTCAATGTTCTCGAATACTGGCAGAAATCTGTAACTGCACAGTGTTACGATAACCAGGTTGCAGGTAAATCTAAGCAATGTCTCTGGATCTCTCCTGGGCCTCAAGAAAATGGTGGTGCGCACAATAAATTTTAACATCCCCTAATTGTTCTTTAAATGGGGTATTTCTTTAACACATGCACTTTTGCAATGTTTATAAAAAAATCTCTAATTAGAAAAAAATGGGGGGGGGGGAGTAAAACTCCCTGAATATCTGAGGTTGCCTTTTGCCAAAACCTTTTAATCCAAAAATTTATAAAATTACATTAGCTACTTTCTAAGTTTTTAATATAAGTTTCAAACTTCCATAGTACTAAAAAATTACTGCAGCAATTTCTTAGTGTACATAAGTAAGTTTTCTGATGGCTAACAAGTAATTAGAAAAGACAACTAAACTTTCAGTAGCACTTCCACAAACTACATCATTTTTCAGGTGGACTGTAACATCAGATCAGAATTGTAATTTCTCTTTCAGTCTGACGAGAAGTCTCAGTACCTAAGCAGAAATGCTAATAACTCTTAGGCTACTCTTCTAAGAAAAACAGAAAGACAGGGAACATAATATCCGGGATATATTATTTTGCTTTCATCTTCTCTGTTTCCTCAAACAAGTGTTCACCATTATGTGTTTTTTGGGTCCCCACACCAGTTAAGATAGAAGTCTGCTTATTAATCATTTTGGTATTTTAATACTTTTGTATCAAGTAAAGAAGTCTTTCTGAGTTACTGTAGATTCCAATGATCTACATCTCCTACACCATAGGTTTCGTTATATTCTCCCGGTGAAAATTATTTGGGTAGCACGAACTGTCCTTGTGTAACATACTCAGAACCAGCAACATACTCTCAGTGCAACAGTGCAGAAGTGTATACACCTCAATTTCCTTACATGTAAAATAGAGATGATGCTACTTACAACTAATAAATGTGCTGTGAAGAAGCTTAATTTATGCTTTACAAATACTCAACACTATTCCTGCAAGCTGCAGCTTTAACCAGTGCTCTTAGCTACCTTAATTAGTTCTAAAAAATATTTCTAAAAACTTTTTGCAGGAAGATAAGCCACTATATCATTGAAAAAATCTTCCACATGGCTTCCAACATTTCAGTAGGTAAATGTGAATGGATTACCAATTCTTAGGAAACTACTGAAACTACTGCCTTTTTCTTGTACAAAGGCTACAGATACAAATATAACAAAATTTAACTGTTTTACAAAATGGGGAAGCTTTCTAAAAGTTCAGATACAAAGCAAAATATAGCCTCCATTTTTATCTGAAACTTTTGCTATCCAGAAATGCATGGTGATATGTGTATTACTATGAACTCTTATTGAACTGTGAACCAGTTTAAACTTAGAAAGATGCTCACGTAACAACCATGTAAGAATGATCTCCTATCGTCCTATATAAGAACAGTGTCAAGAAAGAAAAAACAATACAGGAGGATTACTGCAGCAGTATCAAGTATTTTGAAAGGCCTCTTACCATCCCTCAAAACTTACTGAAAAATATTTAACACCAACAGGATCCTGAAGAAGACGCTCAAATGAAACAGCCCAGCTTGCAACTCGTCTTTCTCGAAGTCGTCGACAACTCTGTACACTGGGAAGACTAGCATTGCTACTGAGGCTGTTTTCACTGATGCAGTCTTTTAAATCAGTACTATTCAGCTCTGTTAAAAAAATATGAACAAATCTATCAAAGTATCATTCACTTTTACTCTTCAGCATTGTTTACTTGATTTATCACACCTCCTCACAGTAGTGCAGACTTCAAAATATCCCTCCCCATTTTTATTAGGAGCACCTGCATAGAAAAAAACAACCCCAAACATCTCTCAATTTTCTTCTGTTCCACTGCAAAGAAAATTAAATTAGTATCTTAAAAACAATCTCTTGCCAGAAGCAAAAGGGACAGGCACAAAAGGAAATCTTTTTTCCTTGCTCCACAAAATAAAATATTTTGGACAAAATTTTCTGCTCACATTCCTCACCCCATGGACTGCACTCCTTCATAAGATCATCCAAGGAAGGTAGACCTTCAAGAACCCACCATTCACTAGAAAGTAGGCAAAAGCCTATTTGGTGACAGGAGATAGCAAAATTTCATATATTCTTAAATTAGTAAAGACAGGGACTCTGTGAAGTTTTTCATGGAAGTGGAAGATTCCAGTTAAATACTGAAAATTTAGGAAAGGAGTCAACTGAGGAAAAGAATACTAAGGAAAATGAGCTAGTAATCAATGCCTTTCTCATCCACAGCAAGTAGAGGTATCAAACCATAGATCCTTATGGTTTCTGATAAAAACAGGGATCTGTGAGTCCCTTCCAGACTCAAGCCAACACAGTGCAATAATGTATGGACCCCAAGCTGAAAAATGACCAGATTCTTTAGATCGTGCAAAAACAAAAGTGCTTTTTTTTATTCTGAAAAACAAATTAACAAGAAACCATAGAGAATTCAAGAAAACACAACCTTGTGTAGCAGCGTAACTAGTAATTTCAAGTATTAACCCCAGATCATCTTTGTCACATATCAGTAAACAGAATACTCACAAAAAAATTCTTAAAGTGATTACTTGTTCACAGAACTGGCAAGGTGAAAGAAATGTCTGCTGTAAGTAAAAGAGGGGAGTGTATACAACAGGATCCTATTCACAAACTTGTCATTTATTTGTTGCATGCCTTTTTACAAATAACCACTCTCTCCATCTCTCAGTTTACATAAATGTAAAACTGGTATAGTTGTACTCACAAATACTTCACAGAGGTGATCTGAGGTTTAATTAATTCTGAAGACAGAACTAAATAAAGCCTGAACTGCCTGGTCCAATCTCATAATGGACCCTGCTTTGAACAGGAGGGGTTGCACTAGAAACACACCAAACTGAATGAGATTCTGTGATGAAGGGATAAAAAAAAGCAGACATTCAATTCTTTGAAAAACCAGCAGTAAATGATACGAGAAAATAATATTCTCAAATAAAATAGATACCTGCAATAATTCCATGCCAAACGGAAAAGCAAATATACAGCTCACTATAAATGTAAACTGATTGAGAAAACTGAATTCACAGCCAGTAAGAAATGGCCTAGTCTTCACAGCAACGTTTTTATTGTTGTTTATTTTCCTCAGTTAATCACCTGGACTAACTAAAGCAACAAGTAATTTCACCAAAATTGCTACTTTATAAGATCTCCCAAGGTCTCCTTTTCCGTTATATATATTTCAAAGCACTTTGCATTTCCAAATTCTATGTTACAAAACATTACTGTTCCTCCCTGGAAGTAAGAACTTTGAAAAAAAGGACCATTCAAAAATAGTTATAAGCATAGGAAAAAGTTGCAAAGATAGTTGTAAAGGTAAGAAATTAAAAAAAAAAATAGTTCTGAAACTTCATTTTTAAGTGTGTTCTGTAGATCAGAAGTATTTACTAAGATGTAACTGTTAACTACTGCGAATTTCTGTAAGCAAAGCTACTGTTTAAGGCAAAAATAAGACAAATTAAGACAGAGACAGAATTAGATTAGGGAAGAATGAAAATGTAACTTTATATTTTCAGCAAGGATAATATTTAAGGACCATAACAACACATTGGGTATGTATTTTTCTTTGCCTAATCGTCCTATTAACCAAAGCTAACTAAAAACACTCAGCAAATAATGCCAAATTTCCTTAGAAGGAATATATATTCACTTTTTCCTTTAAGACCTATGAAAGAGCATAACCAAGTCAACTGTTACCTTCATTAGAGAATACCTGTCACCACAGTGAAACTATTGTGAAAGAATCTAATGTGAATCTGAAGAGAATTATATCTAATTTTATTATCTGAAGCATTTTGCTTTAACTCCGCAGGTGGATAAGTTTTATTTTACAGTCCAGGATATAAATAGACACCCACTTCTAGATCAATCTGGAACAGTTTCAGATTCCGTCTCACTCCTAGAGGGTTCAATCCCCAGTGTTCTCCAGTGATGAACGATGAAAATTTCCTAGTTCCTTTCAGGCAAAACCAGAAAGGTAAACTCATCCCACATACCAAACTGTTTAAACCTACTTGCTGACAGAAGGAAATTAGGGAGTAGCCACAGAAAGTGCTCAACTCTAATTCCACAAGTCACAGTGCCTTAGGACTCAGAAGGGATTGCAAAATGGTAGGCAGAGCAGTCATTAGCAGGTCAGCTTCACCTTCCTCCCGCCAAGTGGCAGCTGTTGCATTTCCCTATGGCAGGCAGGAAGGCCAAGCTGCAATTACAGTCTCTGAGTGTTTACACCAGTGGGTGACTGCTAACTACCTTTAATTGCTAGCAGCTGCTTGCTCTCTTCAGCTTGTCAAGAGTTACATTTGCTTTAAACTACACTGGGTTCTTGTTCCTCTGATATGCTGCCGACTCTGGAGGTCCCATGAAAAGAAATGAACCAAAATAAGACTGTATTTTCAACAACTTTGAGAGCTACTGGCACAGGTCCTCCAATGTGTTAAAGCAGCATTAAGGGATTACTCATTCACAGTAAACTGTCTCTGTTCTGGTGGATTTTATTTAGCTAATTCAGATTTTTCCAGAAAGAACTATTTGAATTCATACTTAACCCTGACACTGCTTTGTTTTCCCTTAAAGCAAAAATGCAGTCAGTTTGCTTTTAAAATCTGTCCAGATTTCTGCTGGGGTACATGTCAACCTGAAAACAATACAGAACAAGGTTGTTTCCCAGAAAAGGCTTGATTATTCTAGTTTCCTTTACAACGTAGATCAACAGTTGCAATTAAAACAGTTACAGCCTAGTGCAGGTATACCATTTAGAATCAAAGAAAAAGAAAGGTCAGATGGAAAGAAAAAAACCTCACTAACTATAACACTAGTACACAATTTATCCAAATCACACTTAAATGAAAACTGTGTAAGCCGTAACTCCTCCTCCACTCCTCTTCCAGAGGAATGTTTCCAACATAAGACTTCAGTGTCCGGTTTCCTGACTCTCACAACTCATGCACTCCTAGGTACACACAGCCTACCTTGGAAAGCAGGAATAGAGAAACTTTCTAACGGAGTCACATATTTCATCTAATGAGTGCTTTGTGGCGGTCATTAAAGGAAAGATAGAGCCCTGATTCCCACTTCAAACGTTCTAACCAGAAAGCTGTTGTGCAAAGTGGCCTCCCCATCTTGTTAAGTGTTTAAAAAAAAAAAAAAAGCAGCTATTGGGAATCTCTGGATGCCCGAGCAGTTTACTGTGAAAATCCCAACTCAGGTGCATGGGCAACTTAGCAGTGTTGTGAATTTTCCTAATGCCTGCCTTCCTCTCCTCATGGTGTGGAAGCACCGACTCATCTTGCATTACCTGTAAAAGGAGGCTCCTTACTCGAGCATCCTGAATCCCAGGGACCTAAACTCACTTCTCTTCTCTTTTAGAGCCACCGTTCCTAGCGAGGAAGTACTGCTTTCTGTGCAAACTCATTCAGTTTCATTTATTACTGTCTTCAAATACAGAATTGACACAGAATGCTTTCTAAAAAAGCCTCAAAACCCAGTATTTTACACCTTTTGTGTTTACACGTTCTGTAGAGGGTCGTGGTTTTATTTATTTCACAAAAGCAGCATTATGTAAGAAAATGCAGGCATTTGATCAGCTAAAATCTTGAAAGTATTCAGGATAAGATGGCTTTGAAAGTTTTGATTTAAATCATATAAAGCAGTAAGTCTGAATACAATTAAGGATATTTTTGTATGCATTTGTTTATAAAATCCACATACATTTTTCAACCTACAAATACCTTTTATTATTGTGAGACTCTACACATATTCCTTGTAATCATCGGAACACACACATTCATATAATTAAGATATTCCAGTTAATCACTAAATACATTACCTGGATAAAGCTGATAAAAACCACTGTGGTGCCACTTAATCAAATACTTCAAGCCATTCACTGAAAGCCATCCTCCTGAATCCATACCAAGTTCAGCCGTAACGTCCCAGAACCCATTGGGTGCAGATTAGTCGTACTGTACAGCACATTGTTCCTCCACAAGTTTGGGATAAGGGAAGCTAACGCGCGTCCCCTCAGCAGTTCCTGGTAGCCTCTAACACCATTATAAACAAACCAATTCTTTACCCTCATGGCTTCAAGCAGAGAAAAGGAATAGTATACTTAACACAAAGCATTATAAAATGCTACATGAATAATTTAATGAAAAGACCTTTTGCCACTGCTGCTAAAGGAACTTGAATTATTTATGTTACAGTGGAACACAGCTACAGCAAGCATGCACTGCCAGCGTAACTGACAAATAAGTCATATACCTGTTGGAGGAAACAATCTGTATTTATAGTATAATAAGTGTAAACAGTGTTTTGTTTTACTTTGGACTTCATTGCAGATTTTTTGCTCTACCTTCTTTAGTTACTTTTTAAAATACAGTTTTACATTATTTATTATTGGAAACATCAGATTCCTTTCAAAAATTCTTTAAGAACACTCTTATGAAAATTCTTTCCAGGTGATGAACACTAAAAACAAAAATCAGCAGAAACTACAGCAAAGTAGTACCTGAGGAAAAAGACATGCATATAGTATCTGTTATGCTTAACTATTTGGAAATAATAGACTTCAGCTTTGTGGAACTGATCTCTGTAGGGAATAGCAAGTAAGAACTGACTTAGACATTCTCAATAGCTCAGATACCTCACCTCTGGAAGATGAATGATGATGTATTTCTGTTATATGTCCTGTGACCTTAATTAAGGTTTTCCCTTTGTAAAGTGCCATCTAGGTAACAATAGCCAAAGTCAGACATTAGCTGGGGACTACTGGTCATCCCTGTGATGATTTAGATGGCACAGTGCTCAAAACATCAACCACAGCCTGCATGCTGTGTACGCACTCTCACTATTCCTGCAGCCAGCAGGAACAGACACTTGCCGAGATGGGAAATAGGAGAAATCTGCTAATTACAGGTCACTGTAGTAACATTAAATGGTTTCTGCTATTCTTAGAGCATAGGTGCTGCAGATGAATAGCAGTGATCTTGCATCTAAGCATTATTACAGTTCACATTCTGATTGTCTGCAATTCATTAAGCAAATGTATTACAGTTAAGAGTTGCTACTGGTCGGCATCTCTGGAAAGAACACTCATTCAAATACCTATGTCTTTTACATGTTACCTATCTTGCAAAGTCCAAGTGCACAGTTTTGGCTGATGAGAGCATCCCAGCCTTGCACAAGGTGAGTTACCATGTAAAATAAATGCAACAAGGGGTAGATGATTTCCAGTGCCTGGCTCTAATGTAATAAAAGCCATATGACATGAGGCTTCATTGACTTTGGAAAGAAAATGTACAGAGAGCTGTCATGCCTCCTATTGTACTGAAGGGATGTATATAAACACATGATAATTACTTTTTACACATAAATTTCCCTTCCCAGACTAAAGCTTAACAACAGTATTTATAGTATCTAGTTATATGTACAAATACTAATATTAAGATTTAATCTAGGAAGGGAAGTATGCACTGCTATACTAATGGTTACACTAGTGAAAACTTCTCTAATCTAGACATGCCCTAAAATGTGTAAATCTGTGGATCTGTTAATGAATTAGTGAGATTAGAGAAGACTGGAAAAATTTCAGTGCTGTGACATATTCAGTAATAGTGAAAGCTGGAAAATGTAATTCAGACATGAATCGGAGCTTTTTACTCAATGCAGCTCTAAATGAAATTAATTAGGATTTTATTTCATTTAACTTTTTCTGGTTATAGTCTCTCTGGTTCTTATTTTTCCAATCCACTTTCTAGGTGTTTAAGCATTGATTTAATATTACTCAGTACAGTTCAACTACTGCTTTTTTCATAAATACACCCCCCATCAAGTAGCATTTAACAATGAAGAGAAAGGCCATGTTAAATCTTCAGCACTAGCTGAAAAAATAGGTCATACAAATCAACAGAAAAATGCATATACTTATTGTCTGTTCTTTCATGTCTGCAAGCTACATGGCCCTTAGAATTTCATGACTTCACAAAACTGTATAGAATTAATTGTGAAAACACAGTTACCCACAGAACTGGAATGAAATACAAAAGTCATATTGGAAGAACTGAAAATAAGTCGGATCTTTAAAATAAATTTTCAGCTGGAAGCATAAAAAGCTTAAAATGACTATCATATGAGTACTATCACAGGGATCTCCAAGTTAAGATAGGCAACAGAAGTAAAATAATTTTCATTAACATGGAACAAGAACCCTCATGGAGACGAGATGCAAGTACATTCCATTTTAGCTAAAAATGATCAATCAAATTTTTTGCCCCTCAGCACCTGGAACTTATTTCAACTACATACACAAACGAAAAAAATTTGTGCTTTGTCTTGATTTTGATATCAAACAGGTAACATCTTGGGGAAAAATACATATATTTCCCACAAAAACATAGGCTACATTTAGAAATAGAAAGCAGAATAGGCACAGTTATTTTCTGTGTCCTTCTTTTGTCACTTTGCAGACAAGGCAGATACAATATAGAGTCTATCTTCTCATCTAGACAGAAGTATTGTTATAGTAGTAGACTGTGTCAGCAGTAGAGAAGGAAAATACCTGAAAAGGCAGCCAGCCACTGGAAAATGGCTTTGTCAAAAGGACCAAAACAGTAACATTTCTCTCAACTGTAGTTTTAGTTTTGCAAGGAGTCGGAAATTAGGACATGATGGAGTTCTGTGGATAGTATTGCTACTTTTGCATTTACATTTGCATGTAATATAAAAAATTATCCTTACCATTCAAAATATTTCTTCAATCTCACTGCACTGATTAGAGCAACACAGTCTGTCCCCTTTTTATTTAATAAAATTGTCTTGTACTGTTGTCAAAGAATAGCAAATGTAATAGTATGCGAGCGAGCTGCTCTGCAGGATCAAGTGAACCAACTCCTACCAAGCAAGACAAGTCAGAAAAGCCATCTCTTGTACACCCTAAACTATACAAATTCCTTTATTCCATTAAGGAAGCATACTTAAACTGTTTCAATTAACTTCAAAGGTTCAGAGAAATCTTCTAATGTTTAACAAAGAAGGGATGTCCTTTAAAACATTAAAGCCACGTTAAAATCAAAACAAACAAGCTTACATGACATAAAGAAGAGTTTACCTAGAAGTATTCGAGAACTGCAAAAGCTCCATGCTGGGATTTTACAAATACCAAATTACTTACCCCCTTTCTCAAAATGCATCACACTGTAAAGAAATTTCAACCTCAACAAATTCACCAACACAGCTTACAACTTAGGAGCTAGAGCATATCTCTTCAAAAGCAAACAGGGTATGTAAAGCACAATAAAACACAGAACAAGATTTTATCTACCATCCAATTATATGAAAGTCTACCAGCTCTGCCTCTTTATTATTATGAATGAAGAAGACTATTTATAATAAAAACGTGCATATATAGAGAGATGTGCCACAAAAAAAATGATGCAAATGAATCAGTGAAAGTATGTGAACATAATCCTGCAATTTTTTTATTGGCACAGTTCCCAAAGAAGTCACAAGAGTTCTACACCACTTTGGACTCACATCTTGTAATATATCACCTTGTTTACCACATATTATGTTGCTTAATGTGGAAAATTGATTCTTTTTCATTATAAAAGTAAAAAAGAGTTTCAGCTTACCTCCATCAGAAACAGTTGCTGACTGCAATAAAAAAGAGAAAAATAAGTGTTACTTAAGTTTCATGGTAAGTATTAGAAATCTCCGAGCTTCACATAATATTTGAAGTGCTAGCTACTTTTATCATCTTATTAACAACAGATAACATGAGAGAGGAAAATCTAAAGAAACTAGCTGTTACTTTCCCACAGGTGTTTCCTTCCCACCATGAAATTCACCCCCAGGCCTTTTAACCACTGTCCAGGAACTTGCTCCCACTAGTATTTACTGAGCGAAGTACTCCTGCTGTGAGTAGCTACATTGCTTCCAACAGTCCTTCTTAGATGGTCAATCGGTTGGTGTATGTGAGAAAGCAGATACCTTAAAACTGACCTGCAAGGACTTGAAAACAACACTTCATATACTTTATTTTGCTGCAATATCTGGAGACATGTGGAATCAGAATTAAAATTTGGTATTTGTCAGTCAGATGACCCTGAAAACTTCCCCTGCCAATCACTTCTGACCTCCACAGAGCCAAAAGGATGTTAAGAGTGTTTCCAATAAGCTAGGTAAGAACTCCTCACCATCTCTACTAGTATTCAAGGGCAATTAATGTTCTAATGAAATGTTGTTTATGTGCTTACCCACCCTAAACTTCTCACCTTTGATCACAAATTACCTCAAGGCAGCTAACATTTCTGTAAAACCAAGTAGGTGACCATTTCCCAAACATGTACTCCAGGGCTTGCACCTTGACACTCAGTCGAGTGAAAGACTGGAAGGACAGCTGATTTTTAGATTTAAGTTTGTGTTGATTTTTAGTTTGGGGAATCTTTTCTTGGTCATTTAAAGTGTCCTTGAACCTTTAAGTAACTTTCTATATAGGTAAAAAGAAACTCTCTTATTTAGCACTGCTCTTTAAAGAGCTAGGAAAGAACACCCTCTAATAATCTACAATTTCTTCAAGATGGAAAACACACAGAAGAAAAAAAGCATACATATATGTACAACTCAAAAGAGAAGCTCTCTCTCCATAGTTTGTCTGTATTTTCCAGCCTTGGCAACAAACATTCCCTCTCCCCTTCAAAATCCACAAAAACCTTTAGTAATCCTTAAAAGAATAATATGTTCTTTCATTCTCTTTTCTGTATCACTGCAGGATCTCATACTGCTGTTAAGACTATCTGAAGAACATCACTTGTTATAAACTGTTGTGGCCTCACCATTCACATCAGCAGCAGGGGATCTGATCTAGTTTTTAATACAAGTGTTCTGGAACTTTCAAAGTCTAAACTAGTCTCTATTGACATTCCTCTGGTGCTAGTTCAGATAAACACAAATACATCTTTCATGCAAAAGATCAAAAAAAAAGATGGCACTTGTTTAACTACACAAAAATAAATGTTTCTGAATCTGTGAAGCAAAATAATATAATCAAAAGTGTATCCAGGCCTCTCACTTTTTTTAATAGCACTATTTCAGGTATCAAAAAAGTACTTCTGTTTTGGATACAGTTCTTCAGTGAGACATCTCTATTTTGCACATAAGTCTAGGAAGTGTATTATGCATTCAGAAGCCATAACAATTCATGTTTGTAATTTAGAAAATTTAATTTACATTACTGAAATGTTTTATAAATATGATTGCTTCTAATTTCTTATTCACATACTGTACAGAACAGCTGATGAATAAACAATTTCGATGCCATTTCTCAAGGAATGAAGAAAAGGATAACTCAAAGCAAACTAATAGTATCGGTTTACATGTTAGACAGGAAAAATAAAAATACTTCCAAAATACATACATTTTAGATGGTCATTTACTTTGGCAGCTCGCATGAATTCAAACACCAAGTACAACTCTCCTTCATGTTTTTGAATGGTATCAAGTAAAATGAATAGGGTTCTCATGATAGTAAAAAGAATATTCACAGTACTTTTTTAAAAAGCTGAGAAGTTAACAATTGTAAAATATCATTTTAAAGGAAAAATGGCGTGATTTCATAGAAAAGTTCAAACATTACAGTAATAGTACCACTGAACTAGGTTCTATGGACAATGAGATACAGTTTTACCTCAATCCATTTAGCATAAGTCAATGCAGTGAGCTTTCAACACACTATGGGTTGGTTTTGAGTGTTTATTTTAAACGCTGTGGCTAATGCATGTTACATTACTTGTATTAACATCTTAAAATCTTTCCAAGCAAGACTTTAGTAATTATTAGGTTTAAACATTAAAAAAAAAATTAGTACCAATAGGAAGAACAGAATTTCTTACCTAAATATCAATCACCTATTTTTGTGCTATTGAGATATTTCAAATTTCTGTTTGGTTTTGATATATTCCAACTATACGGTATTTTTTTACATTACAGTGCCACTAAAACTACCCAGCATATTCCAAGCATTATCAGTTTACTTCTGTAGATCACAGAATAAAATTTATTTTAAGAACGTTCTTTACATTAATCTATGTAACTGAAATAAATCCACTTAATTCAACAAAACCAGCTAGGAACTAAAGCTTGTAATTATTGTCTAAGACTTCACAGTAATATGTTCAAAACATGTTTGTGAGTATTTAGAAATCTTAATATAAACCTGTCAGAAATTGCATGCAGTCCATATTTAGACAAAGCAGTTTCTCTTCTAAACTGTTCAGCTGAAACTTGTCTAGATTTGTCCAAAGGTATAAGTTGCAAGACCAGATTTTTTTAAATACTATGATGATCTCATTTTAAAAATTCAGTATATGTTGGGGGCTGTTTTTCATTCTTTAGCGCTCATGCTTACCACCACTGGAGGCTCTTCAGGACAAAATTTGATCTACTGTACATAAAGAGTTTGATTATTTGATGAAAATTAACACTCACCACATACATATTAAGAACTACCTATTAAAAAGCATGTATTAAAAAGCTATAAAATTGAACAGTTCCTGTATGTAGTCATTTCTGAAAGATGAGGAAGGATAGGGTATGACCCCATGCCAATTAGGGCTAATGTTAAGATTGAAAAAAAACAAAAGTATTTAAGTATTTCATTCCAAATGACAAGACATATATGTATTCATTTTGTGACTGTACATATGAACTATCACCCAGAGATAATCTAATTGCATTCAAGACTCAAATCCTTCACAACCAGATAAGAACTGAAATTGGTTCTTCAAATTACCTTGACTTCCAAATTGGTTTAGGAAAAAGCCCATGGTATATGCCAGGAGTCTGATGGTAACAAATTACCAAAATGTAAAAAATAAATCTAGTTTAGAAAAACTAAAATACCTTCCAGTATATCTCTTCATGGGAACTCTGCTTGCTCATCCAGCTGGATCAGCAGCTGAGGTATGCAGACACACACACGCTGCAAATGTGGAGGATGCAACTCGCTTCCCTAGACTTCAGGGCAAGATCTTGATCCCTGTGATCCAAGTGAGGAGTTCAGTGCCAGGGCCAGCAAGCTGAACAGTGCCTTCCCAGTTAGCATGCACCATACAAGATGTTCTAGGTCTGTGTAAACTAGCAAATGCTTCAGCGTATATTAGATAGTATAAAGTTCTGATTAAGAGAAAACATGTAAAATTCCTCTTCGTATCATCTCTCTTTGCTGGGTGGAAAAACCAGAAGGGCCCATGAGTTTTTTGATGTGTTCAGGATCTGCTTGCAACAAATCTAAAATAATATTAGCTTACAAAAATTAACAGGGAGAAAACTACTATGTGAGGACATAATTATTTTTTTTTCCAGAATACAAATAGACAACATAGTATCTTGTACCAACAACAGGGTAAAAGGCAGAGAGGGCATAAAGGAAACTAATTCATAAGGTTGAAACAGCCTGTATCTTTTAGCTTTCATGGTCTATAACCTGCTAGATGTGTGCCCCACTGCATGAAACTAGTCTGATGACATCTTTCAGTTGACAGAAACTCTTATCCAGAAAAGCCACTTAGTTCCATTTTACATGGCTTAGGTCCCAGGAAACTAAGTACTCTCAAAGTCTGCCATAATACCATGATGCAGACAACCCCAAAATACCCTACCTATATACCAGACATCACATTGAGCAAATAAGCCCATCTGTACAGACTACTCAGATAACACAAAACAGAAATGTCCTTTTTTTCCACCTCAGGATTTGTCATTCCAGTCAAAGTCATGCTCAAGTACTTGAGTAGAACAAAGGGAAAGATGGGGATACCAGGAGGGGTCACATACACATACGAGGAAATGCCAGGCCTTACCAATAAAATGGAGCAACATGAAATCATCTGTGCTAACAGAATGTAAGTGCCTTCCTGAGTCAAAAAAAGACATACCTATTTCCATCTCCTTCTGAGATGCAGAGGGATAAAATCCATAAGGAGAGTGAAGACATATTCCTCTCTCCTACTCTAACAATCAAAATCACAGACTAAACAGAAACATCTATTTCTTTCCCAGGCATCCAGGAAGATTCAGAGAAAAAGGGATTAAAAATGACCTCTCTATGTGTCCTTTCTAAAGTACTCTTTCTTCCAATATAGGCATCAACTTTTTTTGCTGCATCCAAAGAATTCTCTGACTGCTGCTTTCAGAATCTGTTAGAATCTGACTTACCTAGTTATACTACACACTATTTTACAAAAGCCCCTCTAATTAAGCCTTTCAGCTTGGAATAGCATACCTAGCTCCACCAATCTTCTAAACTGATTTTCTCATACGATTTCAATGTACAAAACAAGTTTGGGAAACTTGTGTTCTTTAAGAGATGAAGCACTGAAGATTTACAGACTGAATACAAATAGCCAACTTTCAAACATTCTGTCACTTAGCTCAGGGAAAGCCTATCACTCAGTCGACTGTCTGCTTGCACCTAGCTTTGTTCAAACTCCTTATTAAATCACCTGAAGCAATTTCTCCCTTTGCCAAGGTATGAATTATGAGCAGGTCCCTAGATCTTCAGTCACATTACTCCAGGACTTACATTACATACATGTATTTTTATCCTTTTAAATACATTACAGCATTAACATTGTACAAATGCCATGAACTCCAATAATCTCTGAGAGGGAGATCACGTCTCAAAATATGGTATACACTGTTCTAACATTTTAAATAAAAAATAAAGCCATATTACTTACAAATTATTGCTAGGTTTTCCTTCTAATAAGTAGTCTCAAACGAACTTCTGCCCTAAATATTAGGGTAATATTATAGCATTTTTACCCTCATTTCAAAATATTATTGCAATTAATTTCATGATTTAGAATTCTGTAAGAAAGATGGCCCTTCAGAATACCACTTAAAGGAGGACTATTACATAATTTGCCTTTTCAATTCTCTACCACTAAAGTGCATTTATAATAGTTAATACAAAAGTACTATAGATGTAAGAATTCCCAAGGAAAAAGAACACAATACAACTACCGTACAATAATTTTACTGAATACATTCTTCTCTGATGGTTAAATATTTTTGTCAAATATTTGAATCTATAAAACCAACATATGAACAAGTAAATGATGTGACACTTAGAATTCCTTTAAGAAATAAATACTCAACTTTTTTACCCTAAGCAAAATCAATCTTATCACATATAAACACAGTGCCTTAAATGTCAGATCCATCCCTAAAATTATTTTTATAAAGATATATACAAAATATATACAGTTTTACCTAAAGATATACTGTTGATATAATGGTACAGAAAGCATATACAAAACACACTGCACAGAATTAAAAAATAAGCACTGATTATAAACATTTTTTTTAGCTTTATACATACTGAGCACAGTTCATAAATACATCTCAAAATCTGAATGTTAGTTGGTACAATACGATTCCCTTTACTCTTCTCTGATAATAAAACCCAATGTTTATATTTACAAAGGAATTTTAACTCAAATACTTTAAAGTAGAAAAGCTTAAAGGCTAAGTAAAAAGCATTCTGAAGCTGATAACATTCTTCTCTAATTTCTTGCCAATAACAATAGCCTCTTCTAATTTCTCACTGCAATGATGCCTTGCCTTAGCTAAATATAATTCATATCACTTACCCGCTCTTCGTAAGAAACAGCAGTTATTTTTCCTAACAGTACTCTTCCTAAATTCATCTTCACTTAATATGGAAAAAGCATGTCCTTAACACATGAGCTTCTCAAAGATTAAACTAAAAAATTCAACCCTGTTCCATGCCTGTACATGCCAGTAAAGTTTAAAGGCATTTCATGTGAAGTTCTATTTTACTCCCTTTATGTTACCCATAGCAACAGGCCAATGCAGGAAGCTGTGGTTCGTCAGGGATTCAGATTAGATCTCAATTATCTCTCACCAGAAAATCTAGATCATTTTATATAAATCATGCTGATTGTATTTTAAAACATTTCCTATAACAAATCAGGAAAATAATACAACATTGAATTATGTGATAGTCCTGTATTCAATAAAACAGATTTCCAAAACAGTTTTCAGAAAAACATTAGTTAATCACCCTAACATTAGTTATAGAAACATTTACATAGTAAACCACTATTTTCAGAGGTTTACATAGTGCAAGCCAGAATAAAGTAGGACCTCAAACGGTCTATTCTGCTTAACTTCTCAGTGGTTACCACTATAAATTGCATGTAAAAATCCGCAGTACAAGGAAATTTGGCATATTTGGTTAAATGTAGGAGCAGCCCGTTGTCACTAAAGACGAAATTCTCCTTTCAGAAACCAACTGATAATCTGCCCTTCCTTCCTCACTACCCAAGCCTGTGCTCAACTGATGTCAAGACAGTTCTGTGCACAGCGCCTTAGGAACAGAGAGCAAAAGAGTCTACTTGTAATGTAAGAGGGAAGTGCTATTAACAGTGTCTTCAGGAGACTGTATATGGAAACCGTAGGATTTCATGAAGTTTGCCATTATTCACAAGTAAATAGTGATAGTATCTAAACCATTCATTGCTGTTATTTTTTAAGCAATCAGAATACAATTTTCTGCTAAACACGAGAATTGCAAACGGGGAATGATTAGTGGGCCTTTTTATGCTAGTGGGATGTCCTTAAAGCCAAGGTGGACTTACTAGTAGTAGTTTAGGAAAGAGTAATCTTCTCCCTTGTTCGATTCAGTATGTGGAATCCCCCACCTCCATACAGTTCCTAGGTTGAGCCCCTAATATAAAAACAACCCTATGAAGAAGGCAAATACTACTCTGATGTTACACAGGGAGAAAATGAGGCAAAAAGAAGTTAAGAGCCTTTACTCAAGATCTCATGGTAAGATTGGCTTGCAAAAGACAGTCCAGGTCTGCACATCTTCCCATTTTCAGATTTAGGATGAAGAGACTTGGTTAACAGAAAAATTCAATCTTCTCAATTTAATTTAGAGTGATCAGAGAAGAAATTTTAAGATAATTGCACATGAAAATGGAGGAAGCATAGTTTAACAAGCATTCCAGACACACAAGCAAATTGCTGCAAGGGACAAAGTTCATGTTATGATTGATTACTTGTTTGAATAGGCACACCACTGCACTTCTGAATGCTGTCTCCTACAAATATTTAATACCATGAAGAAATTCAATGGAAATAAATGGGTGGGTAGACAGGAAGGAACGTGTTTTACACATTTCACACAATTTACAAATTACCCCCTCCATTATTTTAGGACTTAAGAAGCAAATGCCCTATGATACTTGCACAGAAGACCAGTTTTACGACGTGTGGATAAGTATTAAAAATTTATAATTTTACAAAGAAAAAATGCCAGAGCTGTTAAAATACTGCATTTTGCTTGACACTAAACCAAGTGGGGTGCAGAATGTATTTTCACTGCCAATACCTTAACCAAACAGCAACACCATTACAAATATGCAGGTGACCAGGTACATAATAATCCTTATATTGGATAAGTAAAAAACACAAATGGATCAGAAATACCTAGAGAACTTCTCTGTGAACACCCCTTTGGGGTAACACAAAAAAGGACTTTTATCAGATGTTTATTTACTTAATGCTCAACCTAAGTCCTCTAGGAATCACCTAGAAAGACCAAATGTACCAGCAGATTTTTAACAGGTGAGGATGTTACCCACAAGAACACAAGAATGATAGGAGAAAAATAACCCCATATGCAATGGGATGTAGCTGCAAAACTAGTGGTTCACTGGAGCAACCGTAGTGAACATTGTCAGGAACACTGTGTGTGGGCAATGTTTTATACATTCTAGGCACTCATACTTGGTGTTATAAACCTAATAATCCCTTAGTTTAAACAGACCTTTAGAGTTGTTGATTTTATTTCATTGAACTAAGCATTGCACATCCCCCTTTTTTCCATACAGTGACTCTGCTAGCACCGCAAATAAGCTCTACCAATTAGACAGCACCAGTTAATGACAATGGCTATGAAATGTCATGTGACTCTGAAAGCCTTTTAAAAAAGTCATATCCCTCTACGTTTTCACAGGTTATTTCAGCAGCTGCCAGGTTCAAAATCTTCTGATTTTTGTATACCATTTGTAAACCAGGCAGGCAACTCAAAAGTTCAAAGGTCAAAAGCAGAAGGAATGTTGATTTGCAAAACTATCCATGGAAAGTGTTAAAATACGACACAACAGCTTTAAAAACCTTATTCAAATACACCAAAGACAACATTTGTAAACCCACATCCATCTGCTTAGAAGCTAAACTGTGGGAAGGGGTAGAGACCCCAGATATGGTTGATCTGTTTTTCTCTTCTACCCTCCCTCCACTTCCTGCTCATATTTTCTTTTGTACATTTGTCTTCAGAGCAGAAAAAGCTGAAGAGAAAGACAGAATGACAGGAAGCCTGGATATAGTTTTAACTTGTCAAAAGATGAATAGGATTTAATATAACCCTGAATCCTAAAAGAAGAAAACACAAGAAATGCCAGGCAATTAGAAAGAGGCAAGCCCTGGACCAGCTCCTCGTCACACAAATTCCTAAAGTAAATTTGACACTGGCAGAATGCACCATCAAAAATCTTAAATCTCATCACTATCAAGTATTTCTTTTTTTATCTTGTATTAAAGGAAGTAACAACTACTTGCATGAAAGCCAGAGAAAAAATATGTGTTAAGAATATGATTTAGCTCACTGACCCTAGGTACTGAAATAAAAAGCAGGAGTATCAAAAAGCCTACACACAAATCAAGAAAATTTTGCTATAAAATAAAATGGTTTTTTTCCTAATTCTCAAAATTTTCTATAATCTGTCTAGATATATTTTTGTCAATGATTTGTCTGCTAGTCAACAATAAACAGACCCCATACGTGCTACTGATTAAAAGAGGGAAGATTCTCTTATTTACAACATTGTGGTTTCCCTCTATCAATTTTAAAGATAAAAGTCCTTCCTATTCCAAGGCGATATTAACGAAAAATATTTTCAAGCCAAACTATTTGGAATTTGTTCGTGTTTAAATAACTGAAATACAAGCCACCTTGTCAAATACTCAGACTCCCCACAGGATTCATTCCGGGGAGGGACGGGAGTGGATGCAAACCGCTGTTCCGAGTGCCCCCCCTGCTGTCTGCCTGCACTGCTGAGGCTGAGGGACACGTTGTAAAGCGTTAACTTCAGGAAGATTTGCCATCCAGAGATCTACCCTAAAAACAAATGTTTGGTTTTGAAAGCCACACTGTAAACTTGGAAAAATACTTCTGTAGAGCCTGACTGTAAACTGATAATAAAAAATACACTTTTCCAAAAATGTTTTCTAAATAATTACTATTTTTTTCCTTCTGTTGATCAACATTTCAGGACAACTGAATTCTCTCCTCTAACAAAAACATGCAGGAACAGCGTAACTTGTACATCCAGATGGAAGGTGACTTGCAGCCCAACAGTAAATTAAAATTAAATTACATATTAAGGAGGATATGATTAAGTGACAGATCACTGAAACACATTAAGCTGCTTCTGAATTTCCTACTGCTGCAGATGAAGCCTCTAAGAATCAATAGATTTTGATGAAATCAATGTAAAACTGAGCATGAAAACTACTTATTTTTAAGTAAACAATGCATATAAATCTTCCTAAGCCTTGTAATTGTTTCTTTCCCTTTTCATTTTAAAAAATGATAGTTTTGCTGCTATACTTTTAGCATTAAAGACAATTATACTCTGAGATATATAGACATAAAGAATAAGACTATAATGTCAAAATTTGATAATACAGCTAGGACCTTTACTTACAAAATATGTGTTTTCTGAGCAACGAGAAGCTAAAACTGGTCTGAAGGCTCTACACCTCAGAAATTTTTTATTCTATAAATACTTTTCATTTATTTTCAGTTATTTTAATAACTCATACATCTGGATTCTGTTTTTTTGGATAAAAATCCAACTGGAAGAAAAAAAATCACTTTAGCTGCACACCTTAAAAAAGCACTGTAACAATCAGAATGTAACTTATAACTGTAACATGACATTCTTGCTTTACGGAAACACATGTGCAAGTATACTGAAAATTAAGTGAATGATGTACAAAAAGCTTACTTAGAGAAGTATCTGTATATCTGCTATACTCACTCCACATTTTAAAAACAATACAATGCTAAAGAGATACTTAAAACATTTCTATAAAAATGGTGTATACTTAATTCATAACAGAGCTTATATAGAAAGTCAACTTAAATACTTATACTTACGAACTTTGTCTCTTTAAAACCTCATTGAATCCTTAGAAGCATTATTTATCATATTTCACTGCAAGAGTTCTTAGCTCGGAAGACTACTCATTAAACCATATTCCTGTTTTCTGTTCGCTTTAGACAAACAAAACTTTATACTTACAGACACTTGACTATCAGTAAAAGTTTTCTCCATGTATAAAGTTTAATAGCTCATTGTTAAGAAACAGTCCCTTCAACTTTATTATTACGCTCTTTCTGAACACATATTTACTTCTTCCAGAGTCCAGTAAAAAAATGAGGCTTCTCTGTCTGTTGCCCTATCAACACCTCTCCCATTCTCCTCCCTCCCCAGCACAATCTCCGCCCTCAATACTGGTTCTGTATCTTCTCATCAAAAGGAACAGGCAGCTTTTAAAATGGTGTTTAGGCAGGTCCTGTGTAACAATAAGGCTTCTGTAAAGACAACAGCATGCTGCTGAGGAATCTGCTAATGTAAAATGCATTCAGTAAGGGCCTACAGGACGCTGTCTTAAACATTTGTCCAAACTTGTTTAAGCATTGAGTCAACATCATTTTCTCCTCCAACGTATTCTCTTTTTTAACATATTCCCCTTTGACGAGAATATTACCTGAATGAACTAGGTCATCAATCCCTATTAAAAATACTTAAAATATAATCTAAAAATACTTTTAAAAAATTGTTAAAACTTGTAAGACTAACAGCAAATTTGTTTCAGTTTCTGGCATGTAGGTACGTGTCTCAGTATGATTACAATCACATGTATGCATATTATGCAATCTATCTCATCCTACCAAAACACTCCGTGTTCTTTTGAGTAAGCAGGGCATTGGCATTTACAAGCATTGCATTCCAAGTGAAACATGATTCTCATAATTTTCAATACCACACCTACTCTTCAGACAGACCGGCAATATCTATTTTCAGAAAGAAATGCACACGCTTTCTGCCCAACAAATAATGCTTAAATACCATCCTTCTGCAGTTCCTCGGAAGTAAAGGATGGGATTCTTACTGTATATTTTAAGTATCAGAAGAACAGATGAAATGCTTTGATGATTTAATATTGAATAAAAAGCAGTAGCTCATCTAGTAGAAGCTCCACAGGTGACACTTTTTTTTTAAACTGGACTGATAAACCCATGAGGACAGTGGAAATTAAATGGTACCAACTCCTAGCGAAAATCCCAGCAGTTTAAGCATGGAGTTTAAGCATGGTCAGAAACAATTCATGGATAGCTACAGTGCTATCATTTGTGCCATATGTATTCTGTGATTTGTGCCATATCTATTCTGTGATTATACTCTAGAAATGCCAATTCAGTTCATTCAATAAGGCCTTAATTCATTCCCTAACATTAACCAGGTCTCACAGAGCAAAAATCCCTCCTAACCCCCGTTAGCATGTGATATGACAAGAAGACACAACAGGTAACAAGAGCAGCAGCTGAGGGAGGGCAGGAACAGAGAGGCATTAAACCAGTCACCCAGTTCCTCATTCCCACCCGGGAACTGCATGGGCAATCTGTTTTGCAGAAGAAGCTCTAACCAGGAAAGCTGCAGGTGCCCTCTCCCTCAGACCGCTGTAGCACAAACAGTAAATGCTCCCAGAGCCCACAGCAGCTACACTGCACTAGGAGATACGATGCTCTGCGAGCCCTTTACTTTACAAACAAGTTTACACCAAGTGAAAGGTAGCACAGCTTCCTGTGCCCAAAGTACAATCCGTAATTCCACAGTTAAGGAGAAACAATCCCCATCCTTGAGTGTAAGAACATACTCAGTTCAGAACATGGGTTTATCAAACCCAGTATTATGTTTCCAGTAGTGGCCACACATTGATGTCTGCCGACGAGTAGCATAGGGCAACATATAGGACGTTTCCCTGATTACATTCTCCAGACTCCAGGTATTTTTACTTCAGGAGATTTCCTGAAACTGGTGTGGCTTGTCTCCTTAACAATCCCCAGTGGCTCTCTTTTCCAAATATTTGTCCACTTTCCCCCCAGGACATGCAAATTTCTTGCATCCACAGCACTCAGTGGTGAGGTGTCCCACAGACCAACTCCCCTCCTGCATGAACAATCGTGTTCCTCTGTTTGTTTTGCTGCTGGCTCCAGCTACCTTTAATTAATGGTGCCGACTTCTTGTCCCGAAGGAGACAGTAAGCAGTCAATCCCAACTACTTTTTCTATGCCACCCATGATTTTGTACTCTTTCTTACGCCTTTCTGAACCTTTTCTACTTCTAATATAACATTTTTGAAATAAAGAGATCAGGTGTGGGCAAATCACAGATGCACACAATGGAATCATTATGTGTTTTTTTTCCTCTGTTCCTTCCATAATAATTCATAATGCAGGATTTTGTTTCATTGCTACTGTACTGAGCTGGTATTTTCATGTAACTCTCCCTTATAACTCAAAGGCCTCACTTCTGAGAAGCAGCAGTCAGCTCAAAGACATATATATCACTTGCTATATGAAGCTAGGGCTATTTTGCCTCATTTGCACTGCTTTACATTTATCTGCATACATTTGCATCTGCCATTTTGTTGTCCAGTCATTCAGTCTTATAAAAGCAAGCTGCTCTCATCTTCAGAGACTGTTCGTGTCCTTATTACCTTCAGTAACTTCACCTCACTGCTCACCTTCTTGGGAGAAGCCTTAAAAGATGCTCTTGAATCAACAAGTGTAACATAAGAAACTGAAGCAATAACCAGCCTTAAGCAGCAAATAATTCTGGATTTCAATAACAGACCCCAATGCAGTAAGATATTATTCTGCCTTAACATCATGTGCCTCATGAATTAGACCCAGAAGAGCGAACAGTTTCAGTTCAAACAGAGTAAGCCCAATTTTAAAAGAACACTAGGTACCAAATGTTACAGTGAAAGACACCCCTGAGACGCTGCCCACCTACCAAGAGTCTCAGTTCTGCAAGCACCGACGGTTTTGTCACTACTGAAGAAAATCAGGACCAAAAGAACAGAGCCAAAACCAAGGTCTGATACCTTATATTGCTGAACTAAGGGATATGACCCCTCTGTAGCTTCAGGTGGTTACTTTACCTTGTTCACCCTGGCTTATCCCTGTAGTTCCACAAACGTGACTGCATCAGAGATGTTGACAGCTTATGTATTCACCTGCATCCATTTAATCACACGTCTTAAGAATGGCAGTACTGGCTACTGACAAGAAGTAAGGCCTGCTGCCTGAGGATTTATGCAGAATACAAGTTTGTATCTAGCCCCTGAAAGCATACACTGTGCCTCTGGTTCTGTGACAGAAATTGGCTTGCGTTGGGGAGCCAAGACCAAAGGCAATAAGGCTTGGAGAGCACTTGAGTGGCAGGGTCAGACAATGTACTGACTGCTTCCTCAGAGAGAAATTTCTCCATGCAGTGCCAACTGTCTTTGCACATATAGGGACTGAATCCCCTATGGAATCCATCCTAGGCAACACTGTTGGTTTCTTCACAGGCACCAAAGTATGGGATGAGCACTGCCATATGCACCTCGCAAAGAAAGCAGAGATGAGATCCACCTCTCAGCACATTCTCTGACTACTCCTCTTTTTACATGCAAATTTACAGGGCAAATTTCTCCAGAATGTGAAATAAAGAAAATAACCCAAAAGCAGGAGAAAAGAGTAAACAGCAAAATTACTGAAGTATGGTCATTTTACCAATTGCAATAAGAGAAAACAAATCCCATTATTATCAGTGTCTGGGGAAAAAAAAAAAAATCACACAGTTTAACATTCTGGATTATATCTAGAAATAAGTATCTCCAATTCATGATAAAGAGGTGAACTGTACTCATCTGTTGACCAACCCACCTTTGTCACATACTTCACAAAACAGTGTGAAGAGCGTAAGAACTTTCCACGACAAAGTCTATAAATGTAAGGAAAACTTAAGAGCATATATGGATAATCTTTTAAAAATTACGGTACAGCGTAAAATACCAGCAAAGGTTTAACATTAATGCTAGTGCACAATCTGTGAAATAAATAAATAAATAAATACTGCTAGCATGATGTTTTCCTTCTTTAGGGAGTAACAATGGATATAACTGAAGTACCTGATAAGATCACACATGCCAAAGTAAAAGCCTGAAGACGACCCTCGAGAGTATGCTGAAAAGAGTTTGAAATTCTTCATAGAGCAGTCTAGAGAACCAAATGTGAAAAAATGATGCTCTTGGGAAGTCTTTAAGACATACTAAGAATGATGACAGCAACAAAAAATGTCTAAGGGATAACACAGGCATCATCCAGAATGAGATGACAGTAACCTACAGACATGCTGTCTATACCTGTACTAGTCAAATAGCACCATAAGCCATTGCGTAGTTCCAAAGACAGCTGGTGCTTTCTGGCCACTATCATACCACCAAGCTGTTCCAGCCTCCCATCAATCAAGTTGGTTGCATCCAAACTGCCTGCTGGGCGCAGTGATGCCAGCTATTAGGGCTAACTTCTAAACCATGTCCAAAGTCATTTGAGAAAACGCACTAGTTGGCGCAGGACGAAGCCGCATAAATGACAACTCTAACAATGTGCAGTACAAACACTGCAATCCCCTGCCTACCCCCATGTCCTGGCACTGTTTCATTTACCAGCACAGGTGTGCAGCCACTATGCAGCACAGCAGGTAAACAACTCCAGCCAGGACTGTAACAGTCAAAGATCTGAACAGAGCAGAAGAATGCCTGGCAGAAACCACTGGATGCTTTCAAAGTTTTACTGATCAGCTCCATGACCATATACACTCCAGTAATCCAAGGTAAAGAAATCAATGTTTAATGTCATGACTAACTTATGCTATTTAAAGCTATATATTTTATTTCAGCAAGAGGCTTTGAGCTGTTACAGCAAGTGACTGTAAAATCACTAAGTACACATCTTACTCTTTGCACTGTTTTTAAAGCTGACCCCTGGTAGCACGCTCCGAGACACAGGATCTGTTGTCATTCACTGCTCCTCCACCGAGACACACCGGGCATGTTCTAGCAAAGGGAAAAGAGAAACGAAGAACCTAGGCTGTGGTCACAGATCCACGAGGCTTCCAAAACAGCAGTGTTAGGGGGCTGGACTGTGTTAGGATTCAGACCAGAATATCCGTATACAAGACAGGAGTAGCCCTTTAGGAACTGTATTAGCAGCATGGTAAAAATACAGAACTACCTTTTACATAGAAAAATTGAGACTTTATTCTTGCATGCAGTCTTATTTCACAACTGGTCTTCGCCTTCATGAAAGCAGACAGCAAAACTATCAATTGGTCAGTTACATCTTAGATAAAAATTAGGGCAAAATACATGCAAAAGATGGGATACTTAAAGGTAGTACACAGTGGAACCTATATATATTGGCTGCCCATGGCAAGTTATCATAGCTTTAAAAAAATAGGTGAAACAAAAATATACATTCTTTTCAAATTCTAAATTCACAATTATAAGCTTAGAATGAAGAGGCCTCTTGATTTAAATCACATAATTACACTAGCCATAATGGTGACACTGTGGCCACGGTGACAATCTAAGAATGTCAGTAAAGCAAGCTCTGCAAAGAGAGTTAATAATTTTTATTAGATCAACTGACAGGGTGGGAAAAGGTTGGGGCATGTTTAGCTCTTCTTGTCTGATTTTCCTAGTATACTAGTTGGTCTAATATAAGCTATTATCTCCCTGTGTAAGCTTTGTCTGATTATTTAAATCAGTCAAACAAAGACAGGTACCCACTTAAAAACTCATTATTAAGTCAAATGAGCACTTAGGGGTTTTTGCCACCCACAGATGCCAAAGCTAATATCCAGCAGAGACATGTCATTCATTAGTATAAAAACCTTATACCAAGAGAGGTGTTGTATGCTTCCAATTAGCAGATGAAACGCAAAAGAAGTTGCTTCAGTGGAATTAACAAAACAGAAAAAAAATCAAGCATTATTATCTATAATAACAGCTAATAATACTACATTATTAATGGTTATAATTAAGATAGAACATTCTAACAAAATTCCTCACACTGATTTTTAAAAGGAGTATATGATACATTCCAACTTTGAAAACATTACTAAACTCTAGAAATTTGATCCAACAAATGCTCTTTTAGGTTTCCCAAACAGGATGAGGACAAGAAGAAAAGCAGCAACAGCCATCTTTTTTGTCCTGATATTTAGATAAAAGAATTAAATAGTCTTTAATTTTAAAAAGATCTCTATATTAAAAGATTATTTAACAATACTCAAACAGCTTGACACTTATTTGCCTAAGATATTGTGTCTCTTATAATACTATTGTGCCCTACTTTTAACCACAGAGAAATACCACAAGTACAAGTACCACAATGATTTTCAGGAAACACAACAGGTTTGAATGTTCTCCTTGGCGAGGAGGAACCTAAATTTGTTGACTTCAAGGGAATACTGCAAGGGTCCCCCATTTTTACAGACCTCAAGAAAAATTAAAATATGAATGGAATGAGCTACAGTTGCAAGTGTTAGGGAATCTAGTTCCAAAACTGTTGATGAGTAAAAGGATTACTCTGTTTAATGTAAATTTTTACAAAGGCAGTGTTGTAGTCTCTGCAGTCTCACAGAGTCACCTTTAATGTGTTTATAAATCTATAAACAATGCCTTTGCCACGACAGAATTGTGCAAGAGGATGCGTGTAGTGGCACTTACCTACAGGGAAGAAACGTAGGAGGAAAGATAGGATCATGGTCTCTCATTACTCCAAATATTAAATAATCCTAAATCATGGCAAGTTCCATTTAGCTTAAGCTACACCTTGCAAATATGAACCAGCAAATATGCTCTAAAATAAAACTGGTGGAAATCACAGAATTTTAACATGGTTGTTAATGGACACTATTTTATAATGACAAATGATTCACATAGGAAAATTTATTACTATACACAAAATAGGAATCTGTTCTTAATAAAAACACATTTCTTATAATTTAATAAAGAAAAAGTTCTAAATACATTTCTTGTGAAAACAACATAACTAAGGTATATACTAGACATGCTAATTTTCTTAGTTCAGTTCCAACTTACAAAACAACCATATTCAGCCCTGGTGTGAACAAGCACAATTTCCACAGTTCAGAAATAAAACTGTGTGTTTTGCGAGATGTATTCTGCACCACAGCTGTAGCATAACCGCATGCATTAATTTTGCACTCTCATCCTATTTTGATCCCTGCAGACTTAAAATAATCTTGTATACAGGTTCTGTTAGTAAAAACAGCACCTAGAGGTTAATCTTACAAACTTGTCTGTTTTCTTCTATGTATAACACAGCTTCTGCAAGTAAGAGTAAAATGTTTAAGGAGGGGCAACTGTATCATTACAGCTAATTCTAACCTTATAAGAATATTGTCTGTGCATGGATAGCCAGCCATAATCTAAAAATTTAAAAGAAAAAGTAAAATATTCTCTCGCAATCACTGTTTTTATTTTTTAAAATAATATATAAAAATATGTTTTATTCTTGGCTAGATAAAAAAAAAAACACCACAACAAACTGCAAAGAAATCGCGCCACCTTATGGCAGAAGACAGTAAAACTGATGGCCAGTACTACACACCACAGCTCCAGACAAGAGGAGCAAGTTCATATTTTCACAAAAAATCCAAACACAGCCTTCTTCAGACCCATAAGCAAACGAACAGTGTTCAGCATACGCCCATAAAAGAAACTGCATGGAACCTACTTATACTGCTCAATTTAGAAGACTATGTTGGATGCCAGCAGGAATCAAACCCACAAGCTCAGAGAAGCATATTCATTTTCAGACTTCATGTTTGAGCTAGTACCTTATCCATTCTGCTAACTGGAAAGAACACAAAAGCAACCAAGTAGTCTATATAATGTGTTCATGATCATTATTCCAAAGGTGGAGTCTCTAAGAATTTCCTGGTATTGTTATTTCCTCTTCCAGCAACTCTGAATAGGTGGCCTGAAATAATCTAAGCATGTACTAACAACATTGTCTTCTACTACACTTTGTGTAACAGTGCTTAGGAAAAGTGCTGCAGTAGCAATGTTAAAGTTAGAACCAAAATCAAAACACCTCAACACTATTTTGCTTTGACTTAAGAAGTTTTTTAAATTCTTCTCTGGGTTGGTATTTCTCCTGGTGGCTAGGATATCATTCTCTTACAGCATGCAGAGGGAAAAAAAGAGATTTCAAAGCAAAAAGAAGCAATTGACAGAGAGCAGTCCCCACCCAAATTGCTATATATAGTAATGCATTCATCCAAATATGGATTTTAATACAGATTGTTTCTTTGTCCAGTTCACATCATGACCTATAATATAAGTTTCCCCATCCAAGGTAACCGCTTTAACAGTTAGCACACTGGGTAACAGAGAGCCTCTCAATCCCTCCTGTTGGTGCTACTCAATTTATATACACTGACAAATACCAACTAAGACATAATGAGAGAAAAATTTACTTTTTAGGTCTGTAACTAAGACATCTTTTCTGAAATTAATGGAAAGTACCAAGTCCCTATTTTAATGAATATTTATGCAATGTAAAGCAGCTCCAACAACAGAAATTAAATTATATCCTTGGTGTTTAAAACACTCTCAAAACACAAGATATGCACCTAAAAGTCTAAGAAATTTCAATCTGGAAGAACACAGTGTGAAACCATGTTTTTCTTATTGCACGTGAATTACTAGCACTAGTCTCTTAGATATTCTGAGAGGATTTTCTCTTACTGTGATCAGAAATTCTGTCAAAACTGGTAATATATAGTAGCAAGCTTTTTTAATTTAGAAGAATTACCATTTTCTGATGAAGAATGATGTAGCTAGACGGTTCCAAAACAGCTTTATCCAGAGGATCTTGCTCTGTTTGTTAAAGTTATGCACTTACTTTATTAAAGTTATGAGAGCAAAGAAAGGAAAAAGTATTTTCCATGATTAGAAAAAAAAAGCAAGACACCTGAAAGCTTCAGACAACAAGATAGAAATAGACCACAAAGAAAAATGTCCTTTAAAACTTCTGAGAAATGAGCAATTACAGTTCCTACCTGCATTCCCTAAGCACACCAGAAGCTACTTCCATATATTCTGTTTCCTAAAAATCCAGTGCACTGAGCTCCCCTCTCCTTTAGTTCAGAGTCAGTGAAATGCTGTTCTTCCTACATTTTCCTACAGCAGGAAACTCAGAATATCTCCTTCTTTCCTCCTCCCATCTCAAATGCTTTTTAAACACCTCCTTCCCATTTAGAAGAATCAGTGTGCCACATTCCCTCCCATGCTGAAGTATGTATTACATGGTTCCTATGCCAAGAGCTCTGCACAGATTTTTGTTTCTCCCCAACCCCAAACCTCCTTCCAGATAAGCATAATAAAGGGGTAAGGGAAAAATCCTCTATTCACCTTCACATCACTATGGGTCAGGTTTTCCCAAGGAAGCACACTAGAAGAGAAGATACAATGAAGCCGTATTCCTACAGCTGGTTGAGGGAGCTTCTCAGCAGAGCAGGAAGAGCAGCTTTTTAAATCCAGATGGCTTTTCATTCCTTGTTTTCACCAAAATCAATAACAAAGTTTGGCAACTGAGGCCCAGACATCAGCTGATGTTATACCAGATGTGAAATAGCATTATTATAAATCACCATAACCAATGACTAAGACCAAGTCGATTAGGAATTCCCTTTTCTCAACTGCTGACATATAAAGGAGGAAAAACCTATTTAAGTATTTTTTAAAACTTTTCCACACTGAGTAAGCTACTTTCTTAGTAAGTTATGTAAAGAGCTTGGTCCAGCAACAAATTCAACCTCCCAAAATTTTCTCAATGCAACGATCATCAGCTGAATGAAAAAAATAATACGATTAGCATTTGATTTTTTTATATGATATCATGATACAGTGATTTCTAAGATATGATGAACATTTTGATCAGCAACACTGTATTGTTTTGCTTTACATGACCAGCTGTGATGGGTAAAATAAAGTCAAAATTCCCCACAGAAAGAATGGCCACTGCTGGCATCAATGTGAACTATTAAAGAAACACTGCAAAAGTCAAGTGATACCTGAAATCTGTATTCCTCTCAAGTAAGTGTCATATGATGATCATAACTTTATTACACTACAGATATTACTTTCTTTCTTTCATTAATGATCAGTATTAACTACTCTAAGTTCCTCTCTAGGACTCACTTCAAAGTTTTAAGTGAAAGTTAATTACCTCAAGGTCATCCAGAGAACGAGTAATACTAAATCTCTTAGATCTTCCAAATGATCTTCGGACAGAAGAACGTGGGGGAGGAGCCTGATGTAATCCCATTGGATGTCCAAATTTTGCACCCTAAACAAAACAGACAATATATATTATTACTTTACAACTTTAATTTTAGTACATTGCTGATCATAGTGACAGCATCTGAATTATAAGCATTGGTAGGTACAGAATCCAAGGAGATGGATTTGCAAACCTTTAACAGAACAACAATTTCAACACAAGTTGGTCATTTGCCATGCCCCTGTAAAATCACATATTAAAATCATTAAAGTTATGACTTTTCCAGTCTCAAGTCGAATATCATAAACAATCAGCATTCAGTTACTGTATAAACATGAGTCCTCAGTTTGGTTGCTAAAGTGTACACGTGCTACACGTCAGTATTAGTAGACAGAGTTTAACTAAAAGCAAGACAATCCTAGCTCTTTGCTGTCTTAACTGGAAAATATTTACAATGACAAAATATTTGTTCTTTCTATAGGAAGTTACCATCCTAGAAATCATTTCACCCAGCTTCTGTTGGAATCTTTCTCTACACTTTTAAAAAATCTTACTTTCACTACTTTTTTTTTTTTTTAAAAAAAGGCTTGCTACTGTGAAATCCAACTTTTTAAATCACACAGCACAAAATGCAGGAACTTTCGCTCCAAGGAAAGAAACTACCTCACTTGGATGTTCCATGACTAGAATTTGTGCTGCAATAATTAAATCTAATGGCTTTCTCTTTTCCCATAATCATACTCTTTCTCCTTAAAAAGTCACCAAATGTCAGTTAAGCTACAACAGCTCAGCATGTACACATCTAGTTTATGCCAAATGGCAAAGTGTAAGCTTAAACCTAAGAGTAGGCACACAGTCAGTGACTGGTGCTAAGCAGATGTACATAAACTCTCTACATTATGAAAACTTGTGATTACGTGCCTGAAATTTTAGATTCCTTTCACTGTAATATTCAATGTGGGGAAAATTCCTCCCTGCCTTCTGATGCTTTTTCGCTTTAGAAAATAAGAGTTTAATTCAGAGTAAACTTTCTTCTATTTTATTTAAGCATCTTTCTTCATCACAGTAAGCTTAAAAATATATTTATTAGTACTTCTATAATTTTTTATTGGCAGCTTTGTAATATTTATTAAATTTTATATTTATTTCTTCCTTTGCTGAAGTTGCTATGCTCTCAATTCTGAAATATTTTGGTACCCCTTTGATCACTTGTTTGAAAGTCTATATATATCACATTAACAAAAAGAACAATCATAAATTTCACATCCTTACAATCTCATGCTAACAACCACTCATACAAAGTAGAGAAGAGCATTGAGAATATTATACAGCCTCCTTACTGCAATAAAAGATAAGGTATCCAACAGAAGATGTCTGCCTGTTTGCTTACTCCCATGGAGTCAACACTACTCTTCAGCAGCAGGGCTCTGACTGTCACCAGTATTCACTACAGACTCTGTTTACAAGCTCATAGAAATGTCAAGACATAATACAGCATACAGGAATCTGGTTCCAAAGTATGTAGCAGGGCTCATCACTGCAACAGGCTGAGACTCCAACTTCTTCATTCAGTATTAAGTGTGATCCATTTTTATAGGAAATTTCCTTCCCTCCCAATTTTCAATTTACTAAGGTGGGGGCTTTTTATTGGCTAAGAAGAAAATTGGGCAGGTTTTGCCAAGGAAAACTGGAAATCTGGCAACTGGAGATTAGCTTCTAAGGTTTTTAAGAGAACATTTAAAAGTGCAGTATAAACAAGCTAAAATGGCTTTTGCTAAAATGATCGACTAAATGTGAAGACAGGAAAGTTGCTCTCCATAAATGTTCACAGATAGGACCCACTGGAATGAGGACAGTTCCTGTCTTTCTGAGCAACTTTTAAAACCACCTGTTTATTCAGGCAGGTACCACTGAGGTGGTTCACACTTGGCTGATACCTTATAGTCACAGCAGTCTTTCTTGTCTAAACTGAAAGCTTATACCTAATGCAGTAATCTGTGTCAAACAGTGAACTTCACATTAACCCCTGACTAAATTCAGCAGTATACATTACTATTACTGCATAACATGTCAAAACACTAACATGGCTTCTCCTGTATGAGTATGTTCCTGTTAAAACAGCCTGAGTATGTGTACAACTACTAGGTTGCACCACTAATCAAGTATGACCACACTAGTTTTGCAATTTTTAAATTCTTAATCTCTGAATTAGTGAAAAAACTATTAGATACAAACAGCTCAGCAAATTCTTAGGCTAGTGAAATTAATGACATCATTAGTGCAAGTACAACTGGTATTTAGAAACTAATGAAATGGTTACACAGTATAATTCTGCTTAATGGTCTTTCATGTATTTCTCAAAACAAGATGCATCCCTCAGAGGACTTCATCTTTCATAAAAGGAAACTGGTGAAAAGAAACAAAGGAAAAAAAACCCCTATCAATTAGCAGTCGTATCTATTTTGAATAACAAATACATTTTCACTTTTCTTTCTAATTCAGCCCAAAAAGAATATAAACTGTCCAGTATATGTTTAAATAGTGAAGATTGCTGTATACGATTCTGGGAGATTAAGACATACAACTAGAGAACATACACTCAAAAAACTTTTGAAACAGTAACATTAAAAATTGTAGGAAGAGGAACAAACCGCCTTAAGACAAATCTAGTTAAATTCCACTGAGAAGCAGATTCTAGATAAGATTAATTACCACCAGATGCCCCATTTCAGAAGTAAATGCTGCTAACCTATTTGTGGTCAGAAACATAACAAAGAGAAAGAGTGAGAGTGGACAAAACACACTTGCAAATTGTGTGGTAGCAGGAAAGAGAACAGTAAATTAGTATCCAATCAAAATTTTTATTTATGTTTTTTTACATTCTTATAGAAAACTCACTACCAAGCCCTGAATGGAATGGTAAAGACAAGAGCAGGAAAAAAAAAGACCCTGACAATAAAAGTGTTTAAGAAACAATTACAAAATATAAAAATTAACTGAGCTAACCATTTCCCCAACCCATTTGGACAACAACTGCAATTAGGAAAACGTTTTCAACTGACAAAAATCTCTTCCTTGCTCTGAATAATCAAATTAATAATCTAGGAAATTAAGGCAGGCATTGCTAAAAAAAGACTGCAGTTCACAAAGTATTTAATTTCCTGGTAATGCTGCTGAGAAGTCTCCCTTTTCATCTTTTCTTGATGCTATTCCAGACATTCAGACTATGAAGGCAGACCTCCTCCTGCAGATCAATTTAAAAAATTGCCTTGCATGCGCACACACACACACAAATAAAGAATCATGTAGCTTAAGCAAATAGTAGCAACATTTTAGCAAATGTTTTTCGTGGGACTCTGAAGAGCTAGAAATAAAAGCATTCATGACTTGAAGAGAGAACAGCCATTGCAACTAGAATCTACTAATCAGCACGGGTAAAGAAATCCACAGTATTTGAGCAAAGAGAAATTGCTAGTGCAATGACTGATATTAATGTAAATTTTGCAGTCTGTTAGCCATAAAGAAATTATGGTACTTCTAAAAGCCTTTATTACACTATTAAACAGATATTAAAAAACATTAAATGAACCTAAAAAAATCTTCAAAACAGTACACCATATGACCAACAAAATGCCATTTCATTAACTGTTAGCTGCCAAACTAAAACGCTGAAATTTGCTACATGAATATTGGGCTGTGGGTTTTTTTAAAATTGAGATTGCCTGTAAGCCCTAGAACTATTTACTATATCTTAAAGATTCTCTTCCAGAAACACTGTGTTGCTGAATCTATAAAAAGAAAACTCTAAAAATACCTAGATATTCAAGAAAATCTAAGAAATCCTATCACAGAACAGTATTAGAAACTAAAGGCATCTGATACTTCACTGACTGTCTTCATTTTAGGAATCCAGAAACAAACAGAAAAGCACAGAAATTTGTGAAAACAAGTTGATTAGTGAAAAGCATGTGCTACAGCAATACATCCTCTGCATTTTGCAATACAGATACTTACAACCCTGCTACTACTATCTATCATGGTGAAAGTACAAAAGAACGTATCTCTAGAAGCCTTTATCCTGTTACAAGTTGGCAGTCGGAGAGGAAAGACAACACAGGATTAAAGGAATAAACACACTGATGCTCTAAAAAATCCATTCTTTTTTCTATTCTTGTAACAAAGTAAAAATTGTGAACTAGCATGGACTGAAATATTAGTTAAATGTATAATCATAAGCAAAAAGGTAGGACTATGAATGGGTCTGCATAATTTTTTTTTAACATACGACTGGATCACCCCTTTTCCTTAGGCTAACAGGAAATCGTAAGTGCAAATGCTTTCCCCTGAAATAACCATCAATCACTGACCAAACTATAGTCTGTCTTTCCCTTCAAATACAATTATTTTTTTTAATTTAATTTTTAACCTGCTTGTTTGGCCTTGTGGATGAGGTACGTCCTAATCTGCTTGACAAGAAAAGCATTAAAAGCAAAAATCACCAGAGAAGGATCAGCAGTTTGTGAACATGTCCAAGGGAGAACAGTTTCTGTCTGATAACAAGAAAAGTGTACAAGAAAAGTGAAAATGAGAAAGTGGAAAATGTTGTATTTTGTGTGTTAGCAAGACAGAGGGAGTGAAGAAGCACATGACTTATATTAGACTGCAAATGGAGGGACAGAAAGAACAAAAATCATAGAACCACAGAATCATAGAATGGCTTGGGCTGGAAGGGACCATCAAAGGCCATCTAGTCCAACCCCACTGCGGTGAGCAGGGACACCTTCAACGCGATCAGGTTGCTCAGAGCCCCGTCCAGCCTGGCCTTGGATGTTCCCAGGGATGGGGCTTCTACCACCTCTCTGGGC
>JAVKLA010000053.1:37294146-37313585 GCA_034782735.1 Sagittarius serpentarius
TGTCATCAGCGAACTTGCTGAGGGTGCACTCAATTCCACCATCTATGTCATTGATGAAGATATTAAACAGTACCAGTCCCAGTACGGACCCCTGAGGGACACCGCTCGTCACCGGTCTCCATCTGGGGATTGAGCCGTTGACCACTACCCTCTGGGAAAATGATCAAATACAAGGTGACTTGCACAAATGTAGTTCTTTAAAGACAGAAGGAAAAAGGATGGGCTCTTAGAAGTAGTTCTAACTGATATACAACTTAGGCAGTAGTTCCATATAACATTATTTTCAGCAGCTGTGCTAGCTTAAGGACTTTGCATGTACCTCTGACTACTCACGCCAGCTCTCAAATTGCAGCAGGCTGCCCCCTCATCTCCACTAACAATAAACTACAGTTTATGAAATGAAATAATCCTGCTTCTAACACAGATCCACAGACAGTCATGCCAACACAACTGATGAACACTGCCACCTCCGGCCCGAATGTGACAGGAACTGTTTAAGTTGGTACTACCAGAGAAAAGCAATGTGAAACTATGACAGTCAATACGATACTCTAACCTAGAGCTTTAGTGCACAGAAGCAAGCTGATGAAACCTTATCAATTATTCAGAACCCAAAGAAACCAAACACCTTTAGAAAACATCTTCAATTAGCTTAAAGAAATTCCCAGCTATAGCTTGAGCTTTATCATGCTTTCATATTCTAGCAAATGCACTTATCAGGTATTATCACTTTTTAACAAATTGTCATACATAACAACCTGAAATTTCCATTTTGTACTACATAGTCTTTGTGTCTCTCTGCAGTTAAACATATATTGTCCTCTCATCCAAATATCTGGATATAACTAACAAAACAATGAGATTCCTCTCCTCTGGTACAACAGTTTTATAGCTGGAGGACCGGGAAGGAGGTAGCAACGAGAGGACACTGTCAGCTCTTAAAGAGTACAAGAGGCTAAGGAAGTGGGAGATTTTTGCTAGGTATTCAAGCATCCTTGACAATGACAAAATACAGGGAGCTGGCAGCAGGAATCCAGAAAGGGGAAAAAAGGAGAAAGAAAAACTGTGAGGCTTAGGCCAGCTTTACAACATCTAGCAAAGTTAGTTTTTTCATGGAAAACACATTACACTTCATGACCTTGAGGGGAAACTAAAGGGGCTGAATCTTATGGGACAGAGATTTTGGCTGCTGTGTGGAAGAACAGGAAGAGGCAATGGTAAAATATACAAAGGGGAGCTAATCTAAGAAGTTAAAAACACACTAACAAGCCTGATCATTACATTTACAGAAGGATGCTTTCAAATGCTTTCAAAACTGTTTCGCAATGAAAGCTCATCTCAGAAGATTCACAGGCACGCGAGTGAAATAATTTTTTTAAATGTTTGAGGAAAAAAGCATAAGGAAGTAATTGAATGTCATGAACAGTTATAAGAGCTCTAAAACAAAAATACAGTTATTGGTATGTAGTAATTTTGATAGAAATTGTTTTCTCCTCCTGTTCAGATGGAACAAGTATACTTGTATACAAGTATACCTCTGTCCTGATGGTTTAAGATAATACAAAAGGACCACACACATGCTAGAATGATCACATAGGACCGCTTGCCAGCTTGATTAGGAAAAATCACCAGAACAACAGTTTGAGGAGCCTTACACAATCCAGCTAAACCACGCTTGCAACAGAAACAATGATCACTACCCAGACAGCAACTGGCCATCCTGCTCCAGAGTCAATTCCCCAGGTAAGCATCTCCCTGTACTAAAAAGTCCAATAAATTAGATTCTTTTAACAAAAACTCTTGTCTATGATTGTCTGTTTACAAGTGTCAATTTGAGTACTGATTTCTGACTAACTGCCTCTAAAAATCCTGTAACAAAAGAAGAGTGCTTATATTCAAAAATTTTATCACAAAAAAAAAAAAAGCACCATTTAAAAAGCCTCAGTTTAAGCTCAACTGATACAGAATTTGCTACGTTCTACGTGTCACAGAGCTTAATCATACTAACTATAAAATCATCAAATTTTAATTTGTCCTACTCCTGCTTCCAGCTATTGAAGCTTTTAAAAACTCTCACTGTTTTTAGGTTTGACTCTACGACTTTGTATGGTAAAGTGCATAACAGTTCAGAACCCAGATCATAAAATCCTAGAATGGTTTGGGCTGGAAGGGACCTTCCAAGATCTACTTTTTCCAACCCCCCTGCCATGGGCAGGGACACCTTCCACTAGACCAGGTTGCTCAAAGCCCCATCCAACGTGGTCTTGAACATTTCCAGGGAGGTGGCATCCACAGCTTCTCTGGGCAAACCTGTTCCAGTGCCTCGCCATCCTCACAGGGAAGAACTTCTTCCTTGCATCTAATCTAAATGTACCCTCTTTCAGTTTAAAACCATTACCCCTTGTCCTACCACTACATGCCCTTGTAAAAAGTCCCTCTCCTGCTTTCTTGTAGGCCCCCTTTAAGTATTGAAAGGCTGCAATAAGGTCTCCCCGGAGCCTTCTCTTCTCCGGGCTGAACAACACCAAGTGTCTCAGCCTGTCCTCATAGGAGGGGTGCTCCAGCCCTCTGATCATTTTTGTGGCCCTCCTCTGGACCCACTCAAGCAGGTCCATGTCTTTCCTGTGCTGAGGACTCCAGAGCTGGACACAGCACTCCAGGTGGGGTCTCCCCTGAGCAGAATAGAGGGGGAGAATCACCTCCCTCGACCTGCTGGTCACGCTTCTATTGATGCAGCCCAAGGATACAGTCGGCTTTCTGGGCTGCAAGCACACATTGCTGGGTCATGCTGAGCTTCTCGTCAACCAACACCCCCAAGTCCTTCTCCTGGGGGCTGCTCTCAATCCAGTCATCACCCAGCCTGTATTTGTGCTTGGGATTGCCCCAACCCATGTGCAGGACCTTGCACTTGGCCGTGTTGAACTTCATGAGGTTTACACAGGATACACAGATCATATAATTTGAAACTTGTGTGGATATTCGAAACATGCCAAATTTACTCTCAGGTGTTAAACAGCAGAAGGGTCAGTCTACAGCAGTAGTTCATCTTTACAAAAAATGCAGGTTTAAGACTTCAAAAAGAAAGTTTCTAATTAAGACCCTTCTGAAAAGGGATGGGAAACAGGGTTGCCACAGTAATGCCAATATATTCAGTGTACAAAATCTCAAAAAATACTGCAAGTCTTGGAGGTTCATAGAACAAAGTAGTTCATACAAATATTATTCTGTCATCAGCATTAGTCTCAAATCCTGCTCTGGATCATTTGCCTTAATCTTCCTCTGTTGTCCACTACCATCCCTAAGTGCCCATTCTCCTGATTCAATGCAGAGCAGGCACGACTGTAGGCCATGACCTCCCTTTACCATCCTATCAGCCAGCATCACATGCTCTTCCACCGAAAAACTGACAGTGCAGACTTGCAGGACTTGTAAAGTGAGGGTCTATGGGGCCTGAGAACAAGACAGATTGAAATATGGCGTATGTTGGGTTAGGGCCTCTCATAGCCTGAAAGAGAGAAAAGAATCTGGGAAGGAAATGGGAAAAGAGCTTGCTGTGGTCCAGTCCCCTGGAATGTAACAGGAACAGAAGCAGTACGTCCTGGGGTACAGGTAGGCATGCTGATAGAGAGGGCTCCATATTCTATGGAACAAAAAAGGAATGAAGTAACACCCTCCAGGCTGCCCTGCACTGCTGTCATCATCATGGATTGATGTCACCTCACAAAACTGGATTAGATGGGGGAGGGTTAACTTAAAAGGGTCTAGCACCATTCAAACTTACTGACAGCTTTTCCACAGGCTTTAATTACACTGCAATTCCTGTAACAATTTTTTTTTTTGGCACCAGTGTGACAAAGGATTCAAATGATATTATTCACCATTACTGGTCAATGGATTTGGTCACTTTTAAGAATACCTCTTTACTAATCAGATGATAATGACACATTTCACTGCCTTCTAACCACTACAGTGGCATTTTTAATGGCAGTTAGGCCCATAATATAATCAAGAATGACGTTAAATTTCATGTAAGATCTCTATGCACTCTGGGAAGACAGAAAAGGGGCTGTCCTGTCACACTGGACATCCAAGTAAATGAAATTTATTGCCCGTCTCCTGTACTAAGGATACTAGGCACAGAACATTGACCGCCTACATTTCAGTACTAACTTAATCCCTTTTCAAAGAACAAAACACACACGTTGATGGTATTAATGCAGATGGAATAGTAAGATCATTTTTTCAGTATAACTTGATAATAGTATCTTGTATGAGCTGGAAGCCTATTAGTTGGAAATTGCAGAGGAAAAGAAAGACGAGTACACTAGGGAAAAACAGGGAGAACATTACAAGCACACACATAACAATTGGTTCAAATCATCTTGAACATTAGATAGGCATTAGCCGGGAACATTAAGGCAGTATGGCCCAATGATCAGTACCAATCAAAAAGGCAAATGAAGAATCATCAGAAAAGCAAAAGAAATTAAGAAATAAGCTTCATGAATACATTGCCTGCCCACACATTTTAAAAACTGTTTATAGTTCTGGTCAACCCATCTCAAAAGTAATACAGTACAACTAAGGGAGAAAGATTATAATTATCAAAAAAATTTTGTGTGGGACGAGACTAGGCTGACTTCTGCTTGGAAAGAAAGTGCTTGGTGGTTGAGATTTAAAACAAAATGACTAAGAGAAAATAAATAGAGAGTAAGATTATTCAGTATTTCTCATTACAAATATTAGCAAGTATGAAATGAAACTATATGGAAAACACAATTATGTACTGTTTTCTTTCCAAACTATTAAACTGCAGAATATGTAAGTCAAGTGATACCAGGAATGCCAAAAGTACAACTGAGTTTGAGAAACAACAAATTCAAGAACAAAGGTTCACAAAGTTTATTACGCACAATGATGTAGATGCTGTCTCTACCAGAGGAAAGTCTCTAAACCACGTACTGCTGAAAATTAGAAGAATGTATTTTTCACTGCTCTTCCATGCTCTTTCTAAGCAGCTGCTCCTGGCCCATGTCCAAAATAGGATATTGTCCTGAATATTGGGTATCTCATCTGAGATATGTGGATGTTTTTACTGATGAAATACAAAATAAGTATTAACCATCAATGTTATGTGCTATGAAAAAAAGTAAATAATATATGAAGAGGTACTGTATGAACCATCAACAACAGAGACAGGAAAATGAACACTACAATTACACAAAAGCTTGACCAGGAAATCAGCATTAAATTTTGGTCACTCAGCTCCAAGAAAGAAGAATTTAAACTAGAATAGTTTCAGAAAAGGGCTACTGAAGTCACCCAAAGAATGCAAATTTTACTTCCCAGAAGAGTAAAAGACTAAGTGCTTTACATCAAACAAAATGCAAGCCAAAAAAGAATATGATTTCTATGCATACACAAAAAGGTAAACACTGAAGAAAGAGTCACTTTCACTAAAGGAGACACTAGCAGCAGAAGAAATGGGTATAAGGTGGCCATGACTGGATTTCAGACTGTAAAATAAAGAAAAGTTTCTAACGTCATAACAGTGATGGAATATTGTTCCTGTAGAAGTCAGGGCAGAAGGGAAGGCAGGGTGCAAACATGTTTTTTTTCAAAGGTACGGCTGCTAAGTGTATGGAAGGCATGATATACATGATTGCCTAAAAAAGCTATAATTTGGTTTGATGATGCAGAACATCCCTCTCTGGTACTGTCTTTGAAAACTTATTTATGTCTTAATGGCCATTTTATTGATGGTATTAATTTTCAAGTCTTTCTCCTGAGGCTTCATTTTTCCATGTTTCTGTTTAGACAATTCTGGTAAGTTTTAGCAATTCCATATTTATTTTTGTAATTAAAGACCTTTATTCCATATTGATCTATTTCTTCTCCAGTGAAGAACTGGTATTTTATAACTCCTTTTCTTCTCTAAATCTTCTCAACTGCAAGGAACTGGGTTCTATCTTTGTACAACTGAAAGCTCAGACAGTAATTTTATAATCTCTTATCTTAAAATAAAGCCATGTTTCATTATCTCAATTCATTGTGTGCTAATTATTTTTCTCCACAGTATTTTCTTCATTGTTTCTCTTTGTTTTCAAGGTGCTATGTTCCCCTGTGACTTTGCAACTCAAAACTAGCTCAGAAATACTTAGATGTCTGCATCTCCCCTTAATTGTCATGATGTTAATTGGAGTCCATACCTACACTTGATCTAGAAAACACTTAAATTCATATGTAATGAAAAATCCTAAATCTCTAGCACATAAATTTGAAATGAGAAAATTTCACAAAGTCAACGTTGCTTTACAGGCATTTACTGTCTAGATTTTATCTAATTTCTTTTTCAGAGAAAAGCACCCAGCATTATTTTGACTTTATATACATTTTTAAAGATCCTAGAACTGACTATTTTTCAAAATCATTATTTTAGATTACAATACATAAGAAAAGGCTGCATGAAATTACTAAACATTTACTTACTTTTCATTTTCTCATAGCAAAATGTATCAGAGGACTCACTTCATATAAATGTCTCTTTGCAGGTTAATTCACATTAGCACATTCTCAGCTGAAATCCCAAACACCAAGCTAGATCTGAGTTCTCTTTAAGGTATATACATACTTCTCAAATCAGATCAATACCTATAAATCCAAAGGTTAACACTGAATTGTACTGCATAAGAATAGCAATCCAGCTGCTATTAATTCTGCTTTAGAAACAGCTGGGGTAGAACAATTTAAGCTAGTGAGCAAACAATTGTAGAGGGAAGGGAAAAAAACATGTAATTATACAACAAACAAATATGGGAACAACATAGCTTTGCCAACATTGTCTTTGCATCTAAAATATCTGCCTTTCAGTTAGTTCACCATCCAGTTACCAACATTAAAAACTGCAATTCTTCAATTTGGAGCAAATTACAAATTTTTACAAAAAAAAACTATTCCATTTTTAACTTGAAGGGTGTATCTTTTTCAGCAATACTTGCTTTGGAAACAAAGACAACTCTGAAGTAGTTACAGTTAACTTCTGACCGAAACACAGTAACAATAATAGTAACCCAGAAAATATATCAGCAAGGAAAGATGCATTAGTGAACTCCACAGTATTGCTTACCTGTCTTCTCTTCTACATTTTTACAATATTTTCAGTAGCTTAAGTCATGAAGGTTACAAAGCAGTTGATACATTTTTTGGTTTAAAAAAAACAAACACCAAACTACTTGCAATACTATTGTCTAGTGAGTCTCAGAGTCACTGAGTTTCTAGTAAAATAGAAATAATTATCTATTAGAATAATTATCTATTTTTTCTTCCTCTAAGATCTACAAATCTACAAATCCATGCTGTTCACGAGCGCAAACAATAATGTGGTCAAGATCGAAGTCTTACAACAAATATGAAGCAGAAAAGGGTTTCTAAAAAATCAATACCCAAAATTTTAAAAGGCTTATTATTTTTTAATAGATTTGTCACATTCAGTTGGAATAAACCTAGTATCCAAACAAGAGTTATTAGCTCAGGTTGTAAAACCTTTTTATACTTGCCTCCACAATATTAAAACAGACTTTCTTAAAAAAAAAAAAAAAAAAAAAAAACCAACGGTGAGAGGTCAATGCTTAGGATTCTGTCCTCATTGAGAGAAAACTCAAAGACTAAACTGACTGTTATGAAGCTTTCCAGTGGAAAAGGGAGTATTTTCCCAGTAAAACTTAATTTAAAACAGTAATGGGTAGACATATTTTTGGCCATATTAATTTAGCCTAGAGGGAAAGGAATGCTTCCCTGTTCAGCAATTTTTCAAGTCCCTTGCCAATCCTAACATTCCCTGATGTTTTCATACTGCTGATGGTGCTTTTATTTTGCGTAACCCAAAATCACACAAAAGGGTGAGTAGGTAAGTGACTGGAACTTAGTGGGATGCTGAAGAAGGTGGAAATAACAATGCAAAAGCAAAGGTAGTACAGTGCAAAAGGAGTAATGAACAAAAAAGCAGGAATTATTCCATTCCCACTGAAACCATAACCAGACTCTTCATCGGCTAGTCTCATAGACCTCACGAGACCACACACCCTACCCGGTACCAGTCTTATAGCACTTCAGAAGCTTTCTGCCACCAGAAATCTTCCTTAGTTGTTCTGAGATTGAAAGACATCTTACCTTCCACAATCTGCCTTTTCAGTGAATTTCAGCAACATCATCAGGCCTCCCACTACTTGTTTTAGTCTAAGGCCTACAGAAGTCAACGAGACCCCCCCCAGAAAGTCTCAAAGGTGTTTCAATAGAAATCTGTTGACATGAAACTTTTAAGAAACACAGGAAACGTGACGTCCAGTACAGGAAATAATTTTAGAGGTGCATAGGGCCAGAGATACCTTTCAGTAAATCTCAGTCAGAAGAGGTGGAAAAAAAACCAAAATTTCCCTGATTTAGTTCTCTTACTAACAACAACCATTTTAAAAGCCAAGGATTGAAAAAACAAAAAAAATACAGCAATTGTGAAAGTATGAGTTCAGTAATTTAGGGATAAATTCCTTACAACATTTTAAAGCAAAACAAAAAACTCATGCTAGCCAGTAACATTTAATCAAATTAGGCATTTTTTATTTTTTTTAACTATTCACATTTATACTTAACTTTAAAATGCTTTGTAGCACTGTAAAGAATATTAATATTTAAAAAGTGGTTTTGCCATTTATTACAAAATTAACCACAATTCTAATCTGTGAGCTGAAAACATCATCATTAAAGGGACTATAACACTAAAGGGAAAACAATGCTCAGAAAATGTGTTTACTTCCTTGTAACCTGAAGTCTGAAACATCATACCTATTCCTACGCACAAGAAACACTTCCCAGGTCCCGTTCTTAAAGTGCAGTTTTAAACAGATACGTTCACTAGCACTTTCTCACATCTGCTTGTGTTTTGTACAATTCACAAATATTTTATTAGTGCAGCTATAAAATCAGGAAAGTGTATATGCCCTCTTACCCCCCACTAGCACTGTACAGTACACCATTTTTTTCCTGAATTACATGCTGTGATCATCACTGTTTAGCTGCACAGCAGTTCTGCTAGATCAGGATTGCATCCAGGAATTCACGTCCTTTCCCCACTGTGTCATGAAACCTCCAATGAAGAGGTTACATAATATGGATGTGCAGCGTCCATCACAAAAAAATATAGCTTTGGTAACCTCTTCTCCCTCTAGTGGCTTCTGCCCATTCCCACTCATAGGCTATATTACCCTTCAGTATTGATGTAAAAAAAACAAAAAAACCCTCACCTAAATTAAAAAGCAATTTAAGGACCGCTCTGCCAAATGAAGCATTAGACTCAGCCATTAGATTGTAAAAATACGAATGTAAGCCCATGTGGCTACTTTATATACTTTATTCCATGACTGGAATGTGTCTGAGCATGCTGTGTAAAATCAGTCCTTACCACTTAAAAAGGTCACAGGAAGCTCAGGACATATAGTTTTCTAGAACACAGCATCTAACCCATCTGAATAATGTTTTGGAATAGAGAGTCTTACCTCTTCTCTTCACACAAAGCAAAAAGAGAGAGTCTGCATATAGAGAGAGGTGCTGCATATAAAGAGGCTTTTTCCTTGGTCCACCAGCAAAGAGATCATGAAGCATGTAGTCTTGCGGGTAGCAGATAGAATTGAATGTTAGGTGGTTTGGGTGGGCAATGTTTACAAATCAAGTGTTTCTGTTTGGATAATTTCTATTTGGTTTTTGAAAAACGTGAATCACCTTGTATTTAAGGTCACTTGAAATTTAATACATTATTGTGGATCTGCAAAACATTGCTGCCTGTAGCAGTCACTTCACTTTAAAAATACACTAGTGCATAACTATTATATATACCAGTTTATTTATTTTCAGCACAAAAAGCACACAAAAGAATGTATGTGAGAGTTGTTGGCTTCACAGTGCAAGAAAAGCAATAAAAAATAATTTCTTTTTCCACACCAAAACCAAAATGTTCTGAAGTTCTGTATTCTAATTCCCAAAAAGTCTATGGCCGAGTGCCACACCAATGCAAAGATTTTGTTTATAACTGTATGAAACAACTAATGAATCTCTACTGCCATCCACTTGAGTGGCAGCTGGATATTCTTAATTGGGTAAAAAAAATATTTTTTTCAAAAACAGATTTGAACAGCATGATGGACACTTGAATCAATCATACAAGCAATACTTCCTCATGGAAGGAGAATGATTCTTGAAGACTAATTTGAAGTATAAGGTTCTGTCTTTCCCTGGAGTCAGCAAACGTTTTAGATAGAACTCTGCTACTGCCTTAGTGTAGGACCAATGACCTCCACTTTACTAGAATCCCAGTTATCAACAACAGACTCCTATGAGATTAGTTCCCTCAACAGCAAAACATGTATGTGACAAAGGGAATAGTATGTAATTATGTTGGATACCCCTCACACACTTTTTTTTTTTTTTAAATGTTCTTGCTTTGGTTTATAGAAGCCTAATAGTATACAAAATCAGTAGATGAAGCAGTAATTTGGAATAAAATTTGAATTACATACAGGCAGAATGTTAGATTTGTGACCTAATAGTGGACACTATAACCACCACTAACGACTATCCTTTGACGTAGGTTTAACGCTACTTCCTGGAGGGAATTTTTATAGTTAAATTGTCTTGTTCACTTAAAGTTATAAGTGTATAACACAAGTTGTTTACTAATGATTACACTACATCTCTATAAAAATAGATATCACTAAAATAAAAACATTTGCAAGCTAGCCTTCTATAAAAAAGGAACCAAACTGAAGATCCAGACTGTTTCCATTCTTTTGCTGCTGGAGGTCAGAAGGAACTGAAGTTGCTAGAATGTCATGTCTCCTTTTATTGCAATGCCACTGCAACATTTGGAAACAATGAAGAGACAAGAAGAAATGTGAGAAAGCTCTAACAGACAACACTTACAGCAGAACTACAATTCCTGAACTGCACTCAATTAAACAGGAATATGCAAAGCCTCTGCAAAGGAGAAGGACCCATATTATTTTCTTCATCTGAAATTTTGTAAATGATGTAATACATGTTTAAATTTTCTAATGCAAATGTCATGGTGTAAAAATACCATAGGCTGTTGGGTTTGGGGATTTTTTTTTTGGTGTTTAGGAATCAGTATCAACATATTCTTACCTTTTTATCCTCTTTAGACTTCCTAATACTGTGCTGAGGGCCAAATTTGTTCTGCATGCAAAACATCTTCTTAGACCATTCATTTTTATGAGATTTTAACTGTGGCTGACCAAAGCTGCCATCAACTCTGTATCTGTCAGCTGGAATCTTATTCATTGGTGGGGGAAGAGTTCCACAGTTAACGCTTGACCAGCCATCCGTAGAATCAGTGTAGGACTCCTGGTCGCTAGCATTTCCATGCTGCCATTCCTGTAAAACGTGCACAGGCAACCACCTTTGATTGCCTATGCCTGCAGCGTTTTTCTTTGATGGCGGTACTGAATTTCGGGAGGAAACCAGTGCGACTTCAATACGAGCAGAAGGACTTAAGTGTTTGCTTACATTTTGGGACTTATCATTCTGAATTACTTCTAAAGGAATGTTTCCTTCTTGTTCATGACAGAAGCCATTCCAATGGGAAGCAGGCTGACTTTGTCCCCTTCCTACTGGATTTTCCCATATGCTGTTAGGAATGTGTTTACTCGGATTGCTCCCTAAATCAACCACCAGAACTCTATTATTCTTTTCTTCTTGGTTAAAATTTCCAATTCCACTATCACTGTTACTGCTTGTACTATTATTCTGATGAGCATCTGCATCACCATCAAGAAAAGCCCTCGCACGCATTCCCTCAATCAATTCCCCCATATCCCTATACAGGACAGAAATAAACTGAAGAACAGGTAGAGATGATGTTGGAAACTCTAGACAGCCATTTGTGTCTGGATCTGCTGTACATTCCAGTCCAAAACGTCTTGCTATGCCCTGGTGAATTTTGTGATGAAATAATTCAGGATCCACCATAAAAACATGGCAAGATGTCCTCAGAACCCCTTCATCTTCCTGAGCCAAGCTTGCATCGTCATTTGTCTGCATTGTAACTAGTCCAAAGAATCTCCTATCATCTGGGCAAACAGCACTGAATGCCAGTTTCTCTGCAGGATATTCTGCCACTACACCTGATTTGTCACTGCAGAGCTGAATACAGTCATGCATTATCTTCATCATCACTAGTGAATGGATTTTTTGTTCTGCCCGCAGACGTCTCATGCATCCACGAATAGCCTGCAAACTCTCATTTTCCAAATTCAAGGTCGTTGAAGGAAGTTCAATTGAGCCTAGGTAACCTACAATCATGGCAACATTTAAAATGCTTGCATCTAATCCAAAGTCTTCTGCGCTCTCCAGTCCAATTCTAAAAACTGAATCATCATTCAGGACTTTGGGTATTTCTTCCTTTGACAGTAGGTTTGGATTGCTTAAACTTTCATTGCCAGTTTCAAATTTAATAGCAGCAGAAACTGAAAATGATCTTTGTTTTGGTGCAGAATTATCTGAGCTACCAGCACAAAGAGTAGGATTCTCAAAGATCATGTTGAAAATGCCACCAGACTGCACTTCTTCAACAACTTTCTCTGCTCTGTTTATACCCATTGCTTTAGAGTCAGGTTTGGGTTTCAGCCACCCCTTCCCATCATAAAAACCAACTTCTTCATCACTTGAACATGAATCTATATGACTAGTCCCTTCAGCAATGACCATGTGCAGGACTCCGGAACATTTTCCTATAAGTTTCACTACATCTTCATGAGAGGCTTTTTTCACATTGATTTCATTAACTGCAAATATCTGATCTCCTGCTTTAAGTCCAACATAATCCGCAGGGCTTCCTTTCATAACACAACTAAGAACACAAGGAGCTTGTCCAGAAAGGGTAAACCCATAACCTGCTCTTCCTCTAGCAACTTCCACACTTCTTATCCGAGGAGGAGCATGCATGTTGAGTCGACGTTTGACCGTTTCCCCTGGTCTATACATCTTGGGTTTTTTCCCTGAAATAGGAGAACTTTTAATTAGTCCAGTTCTTTGTCATGTTTCAAGAGTATCACTCCTTCATCTGATGAAGCTCTAAAGAAAGAAAAAAAAAATTTTAATTCTCTGTCATATTTCAGGTTTTTTAGTACCCAGTATTGCCTTTATTGTTCAGAAATACTGCTAGTGAACTCTACCAAAAACTATTGCTAGAGAATTAACACAATGCTCAAAACAATTTGAAAAGAACAGGTACCACAGTCTTAATTTTACTGATGAGAAAGCAGTAGCAAATGCAAATGAAATGGCTGTCCAAAATTACAAAGTAACTGAATGGCAAAGCAAAGAACAAGATCTAACTCTGCTCATGTACAACCCATGGTTTTATACTACAGTGTGTTACATCTTCCCCAACTCCACCACGTTACCTATTATTCAGTTATCTTCTGGCTTACTGCACCATTGCAATACCACCACATTTTACAGCACAGTGAAAATCCTGGATGGAGCTCATCTATCCTTCCTCAGCAACATAAAAATTAGAGCTCAGTGTATCTACTCAGCTATAGCCCACCCCCCTTTATACTCAATCGACAGGAACAGGTACCAAACGTATCCACGTAAAACAGGTTAGAGAAATTACCCCCACAGTTGCCTGTACCTTTCCACTGACTGACTGTAAAGGCAGCTTAAAATAAGTATCTCGAACTTCAACTTTTGCACGTATATTTCAGTTACATATGCAACAACAAATGGGCATTCAATCATGTATTAGACCAAAGGGATCCAAAATAAGATTTACTCTGTTACACCAATCAATTTAATCTACTCAAAAATAATTTGTCAGAAAGCAAACACATAAAAAATGCATTTCAGTCAGTCATTCCAATGTTCATGTGGTTTAGTTTAGCTTAAAAATTTTTAAAAAGAGGAAAAAAGGAGGAACTCCACATGCTGCCAGTATTAATCTAGTCAGGACTTTACAATTAAGATAAAGCAGCTTTATACGAACAGCAAGAAATAGTAGATTTCATTATACTTTGGTGTTGACATTGGAGTCTGGATGTCTTGTTCTAATTATACTCAGGTAAATTCCATTGGTTTAGAGAGGTTTCACCCACTAAGCAGGTTAAAATGCAGAAAAAATGTTTTAACACAACGAATAGAAATGACTTGTTCAGCTTTTGAAACTATCCCCTTGTTGCATGCTATGAACTCTTACTTCCACAAGTCTGGAGGATGACAAAAATAACTAGAGGACTACAGCTACATAAAATTGCAGTAAACTCGGTCTGAGCAAGTGAGAACTAATCTGAAAATAATTACTGCTCTGAGCTGGTCCACAGGCTTATTCATAACTCAGTCACATTGTAACATACTTAGAAGTGTATAAGGCACTTGAAAGCAAGTACCTTGTATACGTGGGCAAATGTGGGCAACATCTTAGATAAACAGATACACATAAAAAAATATACACACACACACAGAGACACACACGTTCATTTATTGTATCTAAAGTGTTAAATTAGTGGTGTCCAACCCACTACTTGCATGGAAGAAAAATGAGCAAGAAATCCTTCTGAAATTGCTCTCAGCTACAGAAATAACAAAAAAAAAACCCACACTCAAAATATGATGCAACCCACAGCACGCTACTTTCACAGTATTTCTTCTGCCTAGGATAGAACAAACAGAAGGGCCAAGTTCCACCAAAAAAAAAAAAAAATCCACACAACACAAAAATACAATTTAGGATCAAAGTCTTAACTACTTAACTACATATGAGTTGTTTGATTACCAAATTTAAAAAAAAAAAACACTGTTGTTTCTTGAATATTCTGCTAAATACTCAACTACAGGATGCGATTCCCTTAGGACCCTTCCAAATCCTAAATAGGACAGCCTTCAAGATACTAGAAGACATTCACTTGGCTTTACTTTTGGGGTTTTGGTACTTTTTGGTATTTTTTTGAACAAAGGGACATCAGGTTTTTGTGTCTCCATGGTGCAGCTGTGACTGTTGAATGTAGTATGGTTTTTGCAAATCGTTTTAATATACCAATTATCTAGCTTCAATAGCAACAGTTCCCCTATAATTTGAGAAAATAACTTCACTTTAAGTTATGAAACTTCACACTTAACCTTTGAATGGAAATCATAAGAAATGCTTTGCAAACATTTAACCAAACTCACACGTTCCTGTAAAAGACCTCTGTCAGCTTGCATCCAGTCTCGTGCCTTCAACATAGATTGACCTTTTCCCAATGAGGCTAAACTTGCGAACCAAGAGATCACTGTGCATTCAGCTATCTCTAATTAGGTCTGATACTTTCTGAGAATAATCCTTAAACATTTCAAGATATAGTTCTCCAGCCAAAAAAAAATGAACGAACAAATGCCAAACAGTAAATAAAAACCTGCTATCTAGGCGTATGAATACATACATGTTTTAATTTGCCTTACAATGAATATTTCTGTTCTCGATTGTCTGGAGAATAGCCTAATGTGTCCCCTAGGTACCCTCCAAAACTGTGCTGCTCACCTGGTCAACATAAAGCACTGTAATATCTGGCACCTAAAAGTGTGCTACTAGGTTGCAAGGGGAAAGGAAACAATTTAAAAAGTATTAGATTATAAATAATTTGATTTAAAAATAAATAAAGACCAGTCATTACAAAAAATTAAGATTCAATATTGCAATATCGAAGTGGCTGATAAGAAAAAAAGATTTTTCCAGCTATCTTTCTAAATCTATAAAAAAATACTCTAAATGCAACTATAAAAAAACTACAATGAAAATGTAGTTAGGCTGCTCTTGGGAAGAAGCAAACCCCAGCACTGTCTTACTTCATGATTCCACATTTGCTATGAGAGGATCCCTTTTAACTCTATTCACAACTCAATTTATCTATTTGCCTTCCTAACCTATGCCCCTTACACATCAAGTGTTTATTCCAGATGATAGCCACTGCCAAGGGAACATCATTCGAAAACGTGACCATTGTAAAAACAAAACAGCAGGTTGCTAATATATTACTTTTCTCTAATGATGTTCCAGAGGTGTGATGACTTCCACCTATTAAAATATTCATGTAAGTTTGTGAGTCTAAAGTTAGGAAGTAATTCAAGGGGGTTTTGCTATTAAAGTGTATATACACTAAAAAAAAAACCAAAGAAAAAAACTGTGTTACATCACTGGAAAAGCCATCTCTTCCTTTCCTCTGTAGCTGAACATTACTGAGCATTTTTTGTGCCCATTACACCCATGACAAATAACAGCTCACTAAATTTATCTAGGAAACTTCAAGACAAAGGGCAAAAGTAGCTCTTCTGCAAGAACCCTCAGCATTCAAATATGTTTTACTGCAACAATGGCATGACAGGTGAATGCAAAAATTATGAAAATAGTGTTTCTCATAACCAGAGAGATTCCAACAGAGATTATTAGTTGAGTTACAAACTGTTAACAAACTAGTTCAAAACTAAATTATCAAAGTACCTAATTGCCTAAGTTTTCTTTTAATTTTCTTTGCAGATTTGAAACCTGGAGATAAAGATAGGCCACAAAAATGACCCAAACTTCCACAGTTTCAAAGCAATCATATGTCCAAACATCCTTTACCTGTAATAAATTACACAATGTGTAGTGTATACAGTAAAACAAAGACATCATTTCAGTTGCACTGATAAAAAGCTTTGTAGGTGCCGGCATGTGTACTTAAACATGAAACTGTTAGTGAACTACAGTGAACGTGTGATAACTGTCACAAGTAACCAAAGATAAAATTATTTGAGCTGTTGATTTTGGGTTCAAATTAAATACTTAATCTTATTGAGCCTACCAATAATATGCTACTGTAACTACTTCTAATAATTATAGCACTGAATTTTATTGATTTGATAGCATAATTACATTCAGTCATATACAGTAGGTCAGAAAAAGGGTTACACCACAGTACTACACATAGCCAAGCTTACTTTGACTTTCTGCTATCGCTAAGTATGATAAAGCAAGTCTTAAAGAAAAAAGTCTGTACAAGACCAAAAGATATTAGTGAATATTAGTCAGGAGGATACATGCATTTTATGGGAGAAAAAAGGCCTATAAAAGCAGAATAATTTGTAGTACATAGTAACTAAATCCTAAGCAAGTAATATAGTTTTGTGACATTTCAATATACTTATTAAAACCACTGAAAATACTGAATTCCTACTATTGTTTGAAGAACACTGCAAATATAAAATTAATACTATGATTTCAGAAAGTTCATCAAAATTTGTACCAACATAGCTTAGTAATATGACACAGAACAAATACAGTTTAATAACTACAAAATATTTCACAGCATATTTCAGACAGAAACACTAACATACACAAATTAAGAGCTGTTCAAGTACGTGAAATAACGTAATTTACCCATATACATCAGCTTTGTCACAGAACCGCAAAACAAGAAGAAACATTTGAGGTTTCTGCCAGCATACATTCTGGTCTACCATTTCAATCAATTATTTTGGGGGTAAAAACACCAAAAATACCAGTTACAGTTGAACTGTACTTGATCGCACAAACACTGCATTTCTTTATGTAGTGTTTTTACGTATCCATGCTAGCTTTTCATGTCATTTTCAAACCCTCTACTCCAGAGAAAATAATACTTATTTGCTTACTTTCAAGTGAGAGAGGTGGTTTGTTTCCTGTTTCTGCTCTTGTTAACTCATAGCAACAAAAAGAGCAAACACAAACAGGAGGCATACTCCTGTTACAGTCTATGTTAGACTACAACCTTAGCAGTTACAGAGGGCAGTGAGGGAGCATGTGAAGTTTAAGACTACAAAACGGACCACCAGTTCATTTTGAAAAGTCTTTGGAAATGAGCTGATACTCAGCACTACAGGATCCATGTTAATGTGGTTTTTTGGGGGGTTGGGGTTTTTTTGTTTGGAAAATCAGAGAACTGGTTGGCTTCATTTTAGTTTTCAACAGTGAGACTGTAAGAGGATAAAGCATCCAAAGTGGAAGCACATAGAGGAGAGAGATTGTTCCCTCATCCCTCACACGTCTTGAAGTATTGAAAAAGATTCTTCAGCATGGGTGCCGCTCGTTAAGGCAGAACTGACTTTCATAAATGATGCCACTACAAAGCTCAAACGAAGTTATAAAATTTGAATTCCACTCACTATTCAAATGTGGTACATGTTTACAGACAAGTTACACGAGAAATGTAACAGCACAACCCGCAGAAGACAGCTACCGATTGTTTCAGAACTTGGGCTGGACAGTATTTCAATTAGAAAAAAAAAAAAAATCTTATCAGCATTTCACAATTGGCAAAACATACCATTATGTTTCCTGTGTAAGCAGCAACTGCTTTGCCAGAAAACAATTAGGTGTACCTAGTGCGATCATTCAAAAACTACTGACTTTAATTAGTAACAGCACACTAAAAAATAGTTGTTAATAAAAACTCTTCTCACGCTGAAGCCAGTGTAGAAAGCGTAAAGAACACAAATAGGACATTTGCTGTTTTGTCTGACAAAACTCACACAACTAAAGACAAAGTTTTCTAAAGCTATTGTATAAACTGTCGTGTGTTTACAATTCAGATTAATTTATCTGTTGTATTTAAGAAGGTGAAAAGGTTTTGTTGGCAGTTAAGCAGTTTTTTTCCCCCCTTCTTTTCTTGCAAATACGTTCCAAAACTGTTGGGACGCCACGAAAAAGGGCAGCAGTTCAGACTGAAGCAGCGAGATCTGCTCAGGAATAAGAGCGGCCGGGAGAAGGCTTGCCATGGTTTGCACTCACGGCGCTTCCACGCCAAGGCGAGAGCCAGGAGGGGCACACGTCCGACTCCCGGTGCAAGGCTGCGCAAGCCGCTCGAAAAGTTAGGCTGCCGGCTTCTTCGGCGGCACAAGCCACCCAGCCGCAGCCCACCTCCCGGGGAGGGCTCCTGCCCCTGGGGGCGCCGGGGGCGGGCAGGCGCTGCCCTCAGCGGGGCGCGGGAGCATCCCGCCGGCGCTGCCCGCGGAGAGCGACCCGGCCAGGCCGCGGAAGGGAGCGGAGCGGCGGGACGGCGCCGCCGCCGCCGCCGCCGCCGCCGCTACCCGCCTCGAGCAACGGTCCGCGGGATTACACATTAACCGCCCCGCTGGGCAGCCGCTTCCCAGGAGGGTGGAGCTGCGGGGAGGCACCTGAGCCCGCAGGGACGCTTTGAAAAAACAAGCGGTAAAAAGACGGGAGGGCAAGGAGTACCCGCGACCCCCCCCACCTCAGCGCTGCCCGCCGCGGGTCGCGGGCAGCGCCGCAGCCGGAGGGGCGCGCAGAGGGGGCGGCGCGGGCGCTGCCCTCCCCCTCCGCTCCCTCCGCCGCGCTCCCCTCCCCCCCTCGGCTCCCCTCA
>JAVKLA010000053.1:37313685-37343133 GCA_034782735.1 Sagittarius serpentarius
GGCTCCCCCCCTCGGCTCCCCTCACGGCGCCCGTCTGCTGCCCCCCCTCCTCCCACCACACCCCGAGCGGGGTCCCGGGCCAGGCGCTCGGCGGCGAGGGGGATGGGAGAGCCGGGCGGGCAGGGGTGGGCGCTCCCCCGCTCAGACCCACTCACCTCCGTCCCCCAGGACTCCGGCTACTCTACTGAGGCACCAGCTCCCCCCGGTCACCGAGGAGACGGGCGCCGGGCTCCGCCACACAGCGCTTCGGCCACTGGCTGCAAGGAGCTGTCAGTCACCGCACTCAACCGGCAGGGGTGGCGGTCGGGTTCCCGGACAGAGAAAGGGGAGAGACAATACCCGGCGCCGAAGAACTACACCTCCCGGCGTGCCCTGCGAGGGGCCCGCTCCCTCCGGCCGTGGGGAGCCTGCCGCGCGGAGCATGCCGGGCCGCGTAGTTCCTCCGTCTCCCCAAGCCGCCTCGCCAGGGCGCGGTGGGCAGTGGGCGCCCCGCCCCCTCGCCTCCAGCGGGGAGGGGAGTGCGCAGGCGCGGGCTGCCGGCGCCCTTTCGAACGGGGCTTCGCCGGCGCCCGCGGAGGGGGCGGGAGGGAGAAACGGCCTCGCGGCCGAAACCGGGTTGAAAGGAGGAATTAAATGATCAAAACTGCACAGCAGCGACAACTTGTTCCGTCCTCTCGGAGTCGGGAGAACAAAGTGGAGCCAGTCCCCGTATAAACAGCACAGCGACGTTAGCTGGCAGCCGACAGACACTAGTTAGAATAACCGGCAGCTCTGAAATGGTGCTGAGGAGAAGGGGCAGGTTGGTCAGGGAGGACGGGCCAGGAGCGTTCAGAGGTGCATCAAACAGGTATGCCGTGCCTTGAAGCCAAGGAAGAAAGTGAGACAGACCTTACAAGGTAAAGGTAAAAGTGGGAGGGAGCAGGGTGGCACTAGCCACCCGATGAGGGTGAGGAGGTAGGTGAGGCATTTCGTAGTAATTAAGCATCCAAAGGGCAAGAGTATGTGTAAAGGGGAAGTTTTGCCACCCAGATGGGGCAGGGCACAGGCAACAAGTTCGCAAAGTACATGGGGGACAGCTCTTTATTTCAAAAGGGCAGTACTAGAAAACCTTATTTTAAATAGGAAGAGGAGAAAATAGTATGCATAAATGTTAAGAGATTAACCAAGTCTATTTGACTTTCCTACAGAACCTGAAAAGATTTTGTGATCTTTGCAGAAGATTGTGATATTTAATTGTTAACAAGGACTTGTAGAAATCCTTTGTATGTGGGGGATTTCTTCATTTCAGCGTCTGTCTCTATGCACTGGAAACCTGAAATGGAACTGAACCTACCAGTCACAAGGTGAAGGAGAATGCTTACCTTTTCTTTCTGGGTTTGGTTGTTTGGGGTTTTTTTGCAGGATATCTATCCCACAACTCACTGTTGCTGTTATGTCTGTAAGATAACTTTTAAATTTTAAAACTGTGGCTTGATGGTTTAACTTCAGTAATTTGTCTAATTTTTATCCAGTCTAGGAAATTATTTCCTATTATCTCCTTCCCTTTCTGAAGTGCTTACAGTATACTGGAGTCTTCAGGAAAAACAAAAACACAGGCCAAAAGAAAAAGCTGGTTGGAAAAATAGAGGATCCTGCTCCTCTACTCCAACCTCTGCCTTCTCTTTCTGCTGTTTTTTTCTTTGTCACTCCATCCGAAGGAGATTTCTACCAACATGAAACATTTCAGATCAATTTAGATCCCAGTTTTGTGATCTCTCTCACCAGGTTTTATGGGAAAAGCTTCTGAAGGTGAAAATAACCGAATAAAATAAGCATTATTTCTTTTCCTCGTCCTCACAGAAGACATCTTGGCAGATCAGTGTAAAATTACAAGATGTTAGACCTCCTAACTTCTCCAGAAATACTGTGTCCTGTAAAAGTAATTATTGATCCTTTAGGGAGGCTAAAAATTCCAAATGTGAAGAAGAAAATTGATTGATTTTAAACCTCACAGGGTTGATTCTTTCAGGTGTGGTACAGTAATTTAAAAAAATACTCTAGAGACCTAAATTTGCCCAAAGAAGTGATAGTTCTTAAACCCTTTGACTGGGGAGATGTCACAGGGACAAGAACTGCATTTCACAAAAAAAAAGGTGGTGTTTTGGGTTGTCATCCCTTAATAGCCCAATTATTTCGAGCTTCCATATGAGGTTGTCAAGACTGTATGTCTTTTGCCACTTTTCTGTTGCCTGTGCTACCCCAACAGATCTAGGATTGAGTTGCACTACCTCCTTGCCTACAGAAGGGAAGATTGGTCAACCGTGTATTTCAAACAGTCTGACCTTGTAAACAGCTATAACAGAAGAAAATCTCTTTGAAAGTGACAAGTAGTAAAGTGGAATTGTAACTATTCCACAGAGATATCTGCAGGTCTCCCACAGAGTCTTTATGGTGTTAATACAAATAGATTATGTTTTATTTTGTTTCGAAGAGGAGAGATGCTAAGAAGTGACATCAGCATCTACTAACTATACAATAATTACTCCATGGCAGTGTCAGATTACCTCTTGCACAGACACTGAACCTGTTTTATTTGTGATAGCCAACAGAATTGGTTGGACTTTCAGACAGGAGTATGTAATTATTCTGACTTCAGAGAAGGCTTTTCTGTAGTAGTGCAGAATTTCCTATGTGAGTATTGCTCAGCAAGGAAGAAGTGAACACTAGAGACTGACATGGAAACAGGTGTGCTCACACAGCCTACTTGCAGTCAGAAATATCCAACCCATTATGAATGAATTTAGTGCTTTTCTTCAGGGTTTTTGGAAATGGTGATTAAGACTTTATGTTAGAGACTGGAACAAGGTGATTGATTAATGGCTCCTCAAAAATCCACACAAGGTCTCAGCTGTAACTTTTCTTACTGTTTTCACCATTGTTGGAGACAATAAAGGAAGAAAGGGTGTGAAAAAAAGTGATAAGGATTTGTGGCTTTTGGGCTGTAAAAGCTTTGGCTTATAAGCCTAAGTAGCTTAATGTTGGGTGTACAGACATCTCAATCACACCAAGTGTGGCTGTCACAAAACAGCTTCTCGGATTTGATCTGGAGAGGTTTACAATGCATCCTGTAACGAAGTGTGATTATTGCTGTCACAAGCACCAGCTGAGAAGTCAGAAAATAAACTTAGTCCAGCATCTGATGCAAAGTCTGTGGTTTTAATTACCATTGTTTAATCACCTTGGTTGCAGGAATGAAAGTGTTGGTTTCTCCAAAAACGTTTTATTTTAGAAATACAGAAATATCCTCACATAAATGTCAATTTTATCATTTAATGTTTTCTACATGTTCAAAACAATAAAATTGTACATATTTGTCAGCATTAAATGCTCCTTGATTATACAAACTTCATTCCAATTTTCCTAGCTTAATTTTGTTCTGAACAGCAGGGAAGATTGTATATCCTATACATTATAGTTAGCTTGTGTTGACCAGTTAATACGTAGTTGGGAGCAAAATCCTCATTAGAGAACTTAGTTCTTAAGTTCGAAAAGCTTGTCTTCCTCCAGTTAACCATCAGAGTCCAAGCCAAAGGATGAGTGAAGATCATGTTTTCCTCACTGAGGACTGCAAGATGAACACATGGCCATCAATATCTACCTTGGTTTACTAGCTAATCTAATCTTTAGAAATACCTTTTCCTTTCTTTTAAACATAGTCTCCTCCCAAATGGGAGACACTCTTGGCAGTGGGAAAAGGAAGAAAATATTTTCATATAAATGTATTTTGGTTTGGATGATGGTGTTTCCCATTCTAGTATGCCGATGTAAAAAAAATCTTTACAAAGAGCTGTGAAGTAGTAGAACTAAACAGGGATACTGATCTTATTAAATCTTGACTAGCCAATAGAGGACGTGTTCTCTCAAATCCTATTAGCTGTAAAAGGATTGATCTATATACTTTTGCATCTACTTGGCTTTGTAATTGTGTCCTTACCTAGTATGTTATTTAATTAAACATTAAAATATAGTTATGTAGTTCTTATGTTGAAAGATTGGTGTGTGCACTTACTCTTAAACATGTGAATGGTACCATTTGCAAAATTGAAGATTTACGAGGTAAACTGTGGACCATCTTCCTCTGTGTGAAAACAGGCACAGCTAGGCCATTGTCCTGACTGCTCCTTTGGATAGCACTGCAAAGTAAATAAAATTATTTAGTATCTTAAGAAAATTTATTTCCTTACAATAGATGTGCTATATCTATCACTAACATAAATTAAATTAAGCATTTTGTTGTGTACAAAAACTGAAAACACAAATTATTGCTCATTTATGTCCCTTTTTCTACCCTTACCTATGACTATATATGAATAAAGTTGGTGTCACCTCCAATGCTGATGAGCAACCCTAATATATATAACCAAAACGTCTACTTCAAGTACACAATCATACCTAATATACTTCTGTCAAGAACTGGAGACCCAAGAATTGGGTTTGGCCTTACTGGTGTCAGTGGAAGCACAGAAACCTCTACCTCACCATTTCTTGTGGGCAAATAGTGTATACGCTAAATTCCTCAGTTCCTGAGGAATATCTAGCTGAGCCAGAATGATTTTAAACTTTAATTTCATATTGTGTCATGGACACCTTCTAATATTGTTAAAACACATACATAAAAAATGAAAAAAAAAATTCTAGTGTATTTCATTCTGTTTTTTGTTTTGCTCTGAATGGGTATCTCTGAGACATTACTGAAGGGTTTATTGGTTTTGGTTTTTTTTTCTTTAAGCCTTGGAGCTTTAATCTTGTAATTCAAAATTGCCTAACTAACCTGCCGTGGCCTTGCTGCTCCATTTAAGCCATCTTCAGTCCCATTGGGCTTAAAAGGGTGCATCATCTAGCCAGTGAATTTACATGTTCTGAAGAAGCACTGTATATTTTTGGTACTGTAAGGAAAAGGGATATCTCAGGGAAGTATTCCTTGTGGCTCTGAGTACCATGCCAAAAAAGTCATTATCATCGTGTTCAGCAATACCTTCTCACAGGGCGAGCAAGCATCTAAACAGCAAGCTGAACTAGGATCATGAGTGTCATCTCCCAGTACTCCTGTCTCCCTTTTTTTCGTCTTCGAAACCATTTTTGGTGTGGCTCTCAGGTTCACACACCGCACAAGGGTGACATATCAGGACTCTGCTGGCCAAGTTTATTGCTACATACATTTCCTAAGTGATGAGGTACAAATGTCAGTGTAAGAGTGCCACTCACATCCCTAAACCTCAGGAAAAACACACAAAGAGTTCTCCAAGTTCACACATGATTCCATGAAAAGGAACTAAGTGAAAATGAGAGCCTGAGGCACTGAAGAGGTGACATGAGTAATAGACAGTGATTTTGCATATTCCTATTTAACATAATCCCCCTGATAAAAGACCGTGGCTCCAGGACAAACTATGCAGCATTGAAGTAAGGAGGAAGGATCCTCCTGCTCCCAGTAGTTAACCCTGGAATCAGAGAATGCATTTTACCACTTCTTCATTCGGGATGTGATAAAGTCAGGTCCAACCAAGCATTTTCCCATTGCCTCATCCAAGGTTTTTATCTCCAGACTTTGGAGAAAACAGAAGGTCCTTTGGGACCAAGTTCAGTCTGCCTTCAGGATCCCTGCCAGAGGCAGTGCTCTGCTTGTGTTAATCACTTCTCCTGAAGTTCAGCTGCAAAGGCATGACATGACCACAGTGACACTTAGGTCCACTTTGGCAGAGGTGGTTTTGGTGCTAATGGCTTCCATGTCTAATAATGCAGAATGACAGAATTCTGCCCTGGCTCTCAAATCTGATTTAACTCGGGCTGCCTTCATCTTCCTCCACCTCATAGCTAGATTCTGAATGGCTTTTAAGATTAGAAGATGCCTCCTCATTCTGGGTAAAAATCATCATGATTATTAGTATAAAAACTCATTAAGATGACTTAACTACCTACATAAAGTAGAATAATTTCTTTGTGCTCCATCAAAACTTTGGTTTCATTTAAGATTAGCCTTGCAGTTATTCTAAGTAAGTGACCTTCTGGAATGAAAAGAAATTGATTTTTCCATTAAGTGCATTTGTTAAGAGTCATTTTGGCCTTGACAACGTGTGGAAGTCTTCTCAGTACCCTCACCATCTCTTCTTAAGGTTCCTCTCAAAACTAGGTTAAGGTCTTGCCTCATACTAAAATTTCTGTTCCATGGTAAAAGTTGAATGTTGATAGATTAATTCTTTGAACCTGTGGCAGCCAGCTTCCTCCATTACCTTTTTAGGGATACAACATTTGTTGTGGCCATTTCATGATCCGGGTGATCCAGGCGGTTCCTGCCGAAATCCAGGTGCTTATGGCCGATCCTCCATAAACATCCTTTCCTTGATAATTGGATTACTCCAAGTTCTCAACTAGCATAACACCCTAATGTAATCTGAAATAGAAAATTAGCCTATGCTTTTTTTCATAAACCGTATTATTCTTAACACTGAACCTGAACTACATACTTTACACATCAAGTGTATTTTCTTTTTATTAGGAGAGGACAAGACAAGATCACAAGACTTAGCTGTGTCTCCACCTAAGCAATTCAGAGGCATAGCTATATCTGGAGACAGGCTGACTATAAGGACTACCAGAGAGGAATTTTCTTCTAGTGCGGAGGAATGCTGCATTGGTGTTCAGACAATTTAAACTTGCACCAGGCACCATGCCATTCCTGATGTTTCAGCGCATGGGGTAACTGTCTTCAACTGAAGATGTTGGTGCCCTTCTGTAAGCAAACCACGATGTGTGGGGGATGTTGCATGGAGTCGTCCATTGCACAAAAGAACACATACAGTCAGATAGTCACACAGAAAGAAAGTCCACTTAATAAAGTCCTTCAATGTATATTGTACCTTCTTTAACCTTTTTCCTAAAATAAGGTCATGGCTTATTCACATGAGAAGGCATAAACCAAATCACAAGAAGTTCTTGCCAGCAAGGAGACATGAAACAAGTGCGTAATTTCTGGTGTAATCTGTATTATGCCATTTCAACTGTGGTGAAATTCAGTCACAGTTTTTACTGAATGTTAACCAATGTGAACCAGCTCTAAATAGGCTTAAATCCTTGAATACAGATGAGATGTAGTTTTAAACCCTATGTAGACAGTTTTATTTCTGTGAAAGATTTAACAGTGGTGTATTTCATCTTCATCTAGTGAAGTTCCAAGTTAAGCTAACTGAAAAAGAAGTATATAAAATTTTATTCATGTATGTTTAAAGGAAGTATAGTGTTATAGTTAACACCGCACAAGTTCATCTTGGCAAGGTTGTATGCATCCATAAAGGAGATTATGTTTGATCTAATTATATTGAATTAAAGATAAATTATAGTTAAACCTGTAGGGGGAAGAATGAGGATCATGGAGAGTTTTTTAAGTAGTTTTAATTAATTTTCTAAATATGTTTACTTTGCAGTTCATAGAAAATTGATATTCCTATAGCTTCCTTCAGTGAAACAAGCCTTCCTCAAGCTGTGATAAGTACTTCTCAACATTTAAGTATGTAGCAAATTTTATACCTTAAATAGTATGCACAGATTCTTTTTTTTTTTGCAATGCATAGCAATCCAGAACTTACCCCTAAGATAACAACATACAGTCAGGAAGTTAGAATTTTGTTGAAAATTTTACTAACACATTTACAAATCCAAATTCAGATATATATGGTTTAACATCTTAAACATTTTAAGAGTTATTTGCCAAAATCTTAGTACCTGATGGAAGAAACACAGATTGAGAAAACAGAATTATAAAAGGATTAATTTTCAGATGACTCAAGGCAGCTACTTTGAAAGATATTTTTAATGAGCTAGTTTCTTTAAAAAAATATTTTAGTACTGAACAAGAGATTTGGAATACAAGCAACACCCTTCACTACATTGCAAATATTTTACGAAGACACGGTTCTTACAGGTGACTTCAACTACCCAGACATTTGTTGGAAGAACAATACAGCAGCTCACATGTCATCCATCAAGTTCCTGAAATGCGTAGAGGACTGCTTCCTCATACAAATGTTAGATGTGCCAACCAAGAATGAGGCACTGCTGGACTTGCTACTCACAAATCAAGAAAACCTGCTTGCAAGAAAACCTCGGTTAGTGATAGCTTTGGCTGCAGTGATCACGATATTGTGGAGTTTGGGATCCTGCTGAGCATGCTAAAGGGTAGTACTAAGACAAAGGTTTTAGATTCAGCTCACTCAGAGCTCAGTTGGGAGGGATTCAGTAGGAAGCTTCCATGGAGAATAAAGGAGCTAGCGAATGCTGGGCGTTTTTCAAGAACGCTCTCCTGGAAGCACAAAAACAGTTCATCCCCTTTAAAGGTAAGGGAGGGAGGCAGAGCAAGAGACTCCCTTGGCTTAACTGTGAGCTTCTGAGTCTGCTCAAAACCAAAAGAGAAGTGTACCAGGGATGGAAAAATGGATGAATACCCCTTGAGAACTACAAGGGCATTGCCAGGGTGTGCAGAGTTGCAGTTAGAAAAGCAAAAGCTCAGCTCAAACTGAAATTGGCCAGAGATGTCAAAAACTACAAGAAAGGTTTCTTCAGGTATGTAAATAACAAGCAGAAACAGAAGAAAAATATTGGTTCGCTGTTAAACAGGAGAGGTGAATTAGTCACCAGCAACGCTGAAAAGGCAGAGGTTCTCAACACTTCCTTCACCTCCGTCTTTACCAGCACTGTTGGGCCCCAGGCCTTGAGAGCAAAAATCTAGGCTGATGCAAACACAGACCCACTGTCAGTGAAGGAAGAGTTGGTATGTATGTGAACAACTACTACAGGAGCGAGCTTGACCCCTACAAATCAATGGGCCCTGATGTTATCCACCAGAGGGTTTTAAGAGAGCTGGCTGATGTTGGTGCGAGGCCGCTCTCCATCATCTTTGGGAAGTCGTGGAGATCGGGGGAATCCCAGAAGACTGGAAGAAGGCTAATGTCACCCCCATCTACAAGAAGGACTTAAAGGAGGATTCAGGAAATGATAGGCCCATCAGTCTTACTTCAGTCCCTGGGAAAGTTATGGAACAAGTCCTCCTGGGGGCTATCACAAGTCAAATGAAGCACGTGATTGGGAAAAGCCAGCATGCATTCACCAAGGGCAAATCATGCTTGACAAACCTGATTGCCTTCTACAATGAAGTAACCTGCTCAGCTGAGGTGGGGTGAGTGGTAGGCATTATCTACCTGGATTTCTCCAAGGCTTTCCATATGGTTTGCCACAGCCTCCTCCTAGAGAAACTGATGCATCACGGCCTAGACAAGTGGTCCATGCAGTGGGTGGGGAACTGGCCGACAGGCTGCACCCAGAGGGTGATGATAAATAGCTCTTTTTCAAACTGGCAACCTGTCACAAGTGGGGTCCCTAGGGATCAATATTGGGCTCAACGCTGTTTAATATCTTCATAAATGATCTGGATTATGAGATCAAGTACATGCTGATGAGCGGGAGATGTGGACACTTCAGAAGGGAGAGCCACCCTGCAGGAAGACCTGGATAGGCTGGAAGAGTGGGATAACAAGAACCTTATGAAGTTCAACAAAGACAAATGTAAGGTCTTGCACCTGGGAAAACAATCCAGGATTGCAGCACAGGCTGGGATCTACCCAGCTGGGGAGCAGCTCTGTGGAAAGGGTCCTGGAGGTCCTGGTGGACAACAAGCTCAATATGAGTGAACAGTGTGCTGCTGCAACAAAGCAAGCCAACAGGATGCCGGGTTGCATCTACAAGGGCATCACTAGCAGAGATAAAATTCATTATCCCACTCAGTGCTTGTCAGACCACACCTGGAATACTGCATTCAGTTTTGGTCCCCACAATGCAAAAAAGATGTGGACAGGCTGGAGAGGGTCCAGAGAAGAGCCACAAAGATAATCAAAGGACTGGGAAGCCTGCCATATGAGGAAAGGCTGAGAGAACTGGGTTTGTTCAGCCTTGAGAAAAGAAGGCTTAGAGGAGACCTTATCACAATGTTCCAGTATTTAAAAGGTGGCTACAAAGAAGGTGGAGACTCCCTTTTTACAAGGAGTCACATGGAAAAGATGAGGGGTAATGGGTACAAGCTACTCCTGAGGAGATTCCGACTGGACAGAAGAGGAAAATTTTTCACAATGAGAACAAACAGCCATTGGAATAATCTCCCCAGGGAAGTGGTAGATTCCTCAACACTGGACACTTTTAAGATTCAGCTGGACAGGGTGCTGGGTCACCTTGTCTATATTGTCCTTTTGTCAAGAAAGGTTGGACCGGATGATCCTTGAGGTCCCTTCCAACCTAGCATTCTATGATTTTATGATTCTATGGCATAACTTTCAACCAGGATCAAACTGAGATCTTATCTGTAGTAATTAGCTCTAGATAACTGGATGTCATTCACTGCAGATGACTGGTCTGTTTTTCAAAGAACATACCTGAAATTATTCATCCTTATTAGAAATGTGTTTCAATAACACACCTTAAAATAAGCTGTAGGAGAATGAAAAATTTCCATCCAGAAAAACTGTGCATAGGAACAAAATTTCACCCCCAAAATCGCAAAGTAATTTAAATGTTTCTGTTAAAACATTAAAAAAGATCAACAAAAAAGTTTAATGGTGTAGTCTCAAGCTTGCACACACAGGAAGTATTCTACCCATAAAATCAGGGGAAATAGATTAGCAATCTAGAGACCAGATGGTTAGTATTTACTTGCTGACACAACACCACCAAATGTTCCTAAATTTCTCTTTCAAATTTGCCTTTCACATTACATTATCAGCATAGGAACTGATCCTGCAAACATATACATACAGAGTTGAATAAATTTATTTGAGTATTCCCATTGACTTTACTACAAGAGACTATTCACAGAACCAGGCTGTCAATTTAGGGTGAGTCTACAGAGTCGTAAACTCTTTTTGCATACACTGAATTGGGCAGATTAAGTCTGGAAAAATAATTAAAAATTCTGTATATGTGTTTTTCTACTGGTTTTGTACTTTGCAAAAGAGATAGCCATTTATGGAGAAAATTATAAAAGGCATTCCACATCCATAAATATAGCGCCTGTTTTTGTGAATAACTGTTAAACTTGGCAAGGCCTGAAATAAACTGAAAACTTAAAATGTTTCTCCAGTTTGAAGTCAAGGAGTAAAAAAAATAGTTACATACTATTTTAACTAGCAAATTGTTAATACCAACATGAGAAAATGCTGTTTAATTATAATGGGACCCTCCTCCAAATTACTTAACCTCTCTAGTTCGTGAAAAATATTTTTGCTTCCAAATATTTGTCCAGGGACCTGTTTTTCTCTGGTGGGGAAAAAAAATGTCACTACTTGCTGTATGCTATTTATAACTTGTCTAAGTTATGTGTAGGAGCTCTCTATTCAAAATATACAGATTTCACAAGTGTTAGCTCTTCATATTCATAATATAACTTTTCTCCTTCAATGTCCACTTTCCTGTCTTTTAAAATGTTGTGTTCCTTCTCATCCCTGTCATTACTAGCTTTGTTTGGAGGCATTTACTTTTCCCCTTTGCCCAACATTATTTTCCCATCTTTCCTCTCGTCACAATCTGCTTCTCCTCAATTGCTTGCATGTGTCTCAGTGTCTCATTTCCTCATCTGCCTCCTCAGGTTCCTTTTCACTCTATTTTTACATCAGTTACAAAGTCACCTGACTCCAGGCAGTGTATTTCTTCCCCTATTTATTTTTTCCATTTGTACCATCTGTGAGTGTATGTGTAATACAGGCGCTTCACTTAGTGAAAGTGATATCATACTGTGTTGACCCCATTACTGCCCTGAAAATAAGAAATTTGTTTTCCTGTGCTACAGTTTATTTGTTGATCACACTTCTAGCAGCTATGAGGGAGTCCTTTAATGTCATAGTTACAAGGATAGACTTGAGTAACCCCTGATGTGCTCTCCTTGAATACTTACTGCACTCTAAACTCCCTACTCATACTGACACACAAGTAGTGTCTCAGTTTTGCAAAACCAGGAATTCTACCACGCATTTTAACTCTAGGCAGGTCTTTCAAGTTATAATTTGTCTGAATAGCTCAAATATTCAAATATCTTTACCTGCAGCTAACTGTCCCATATAGATGAGAAATCTGTGCCTACCTTAAAAAAAAAAATAAAAATCACTCCACCTATTTTTTCAAGTAAATGTTCAATCTTTACTAAAATAAACCATACAGCAGCAAAAAGAAACCATGGGTAGGTAGGGAATTTTCAATCTGTTGTCAAAAAGAGCATTAGAAAAATTCTGTCATACATGAAACTCGTTATATTTGTCTACAGCAGTGCTGTGTTCACTCTCTGGACAAAACCAGGGCTAGAACACAGATAATCTGGAAGGATGGGAATAAAGACTTTTGTTAAAGAGATGAGGTTTTACAATTGAGCTTCTAAATTTAACCACTAAAAAAATGATGGTTTATATAGAAATAAAATCTCACAACCTCCAGAAAACACCACTTCCTTTAATACAGTTATATAAGAAAATGTTCACAGTCTCATCTAGAATGCTCTATATCATTCTGGTCATTCATCTTTAAAAAGGTTGAACTGAAAGAGAAAAATTAGCAAAACAGTCATTAGAATAATCCCTACCTTATAAAAGGGTGGTTTTCTTCTGAAGAAGAGCTGCATGGGATGCGACCTCTGGCTCTCAAGAGTAAACACTACAGAAAGTGGCAAAATCACAGTGTTGATACAAGAAGAAATTGGTATAAATTGACCAGGAATATCCTTGAAGCAGCCTTACCCATCTGTAATGCAGCTCTTCATGTAATTCTGGGGACAAAACATCTAATTCTTTTTAAGATACAGGTCCACACATTTACAAAAGGGATTATATGACATGGTTGCTTGTGGTAGCAGGCAAAGAATCAGTGGATTTCTTCCATTCTTGTGTTCCTACCGCTCTGGAGTTACAATTCTCATAGCATGCAACGAGACATGGTGCAAGGTTCACATATGTTGCCATTATTACTGCTCATTAATTGGATTTAATTGCTATAAGGTTCAAGTAGATAATATCAGTAAATACTAATTTCCGTGGAGTCGGGGTAGAGTTTCTTTATATCTCACTGTAAACAAGTTAAAGTGTCAGGAAGCACTACAACATGGATACATCTGCCTACCCAAACCTGTGACAGATGTACATTTGGAATGTGCAAAACCATGACAAAGCACACAACATATATGCCCTCTCTCTTATATGCCTGCATGACAAAGCTCTTGCAAGTATTCTGATCACCGATATAACATTAGGAACAGTGCTGCTTAGTTCTGCAGGCAGAGATATAATAAGGTTTCATGATTCTCTTTCAGATATGACTAATTCAATTTACATACACAAAAGTATTTGGAATTTCACTTTTGCTAAATGTCAGCTATCACCCTATCTTTGCAGACACTTGCCCTGTTTCCAGTCACCCAATCACTGTAGTAAACGTGGAGTGAAGCAAAGCTATTTCATTTATGCTTCCGCAGCCACCATTTTCTGCAGGTTCAGTCTTCTACTACATTTGCATTATCCTGTTATCATGAATTAAACTCTCTAGGAATGGGCCACATTTACATACTTAATCATTCTTAATCTTCATACCTGCAGGATCTTCTAAGAAATATTTCCACATATTATTAATTTGCTTGGTGAGTATAAACTTTATCCTGCTCACCAAGCATAATTACAGATTAATTGTTTGGGTCTGGGTTTTAAAATAGTTTAGCTAACATTAGCTTAGGCAACAATATGTTAAATTATATAGGAAATTGCAAACACCTTCAAAAGCAAAGTTTCAAGAGGGGACGTTATTTAATAGTGGGAATGGAAAATAGCCTGAGTTCCTAGTACTAACATTAATTCTATACTTCTATATCCAAATCTAACCTTCAGTCTTGCAAATACAGGGAAAGCGGCAGAAACATGTTTATCAAGGAGAACGCAAAAAGAAATGGTATATAGGAAAGTCAGCCGATGAATTTTTGAATTTATGTTAAAGGTTATTTCAATGTCATTTTCACTGAAGAACAAAACGCTGAACTTCACCTTAACAACTTAAATACAATCCTTTAGGCCTCCGGCTCCCTCTTGTGGTGTATCAATGTTGATCTTCCTTACAGACCACACCTTAAAACATCTAATTGCACACCGAAGCTGTGCCAACCAGCAAATACTACTGTAAAGGTGTTGAATGTTCTTCATTCATATAGAGAGTGTCCATCTCTATATTTTGGGCATCAGTATAGGAGATCTTTACACTGCAATTAAGAATCAAAAAACTTCGACCGTGGTTATCTCTCCCAGTATTTTTCACTGTCCCAAATCATACTATCTGCCCAGCAATAATAAGTTTCTTCTTATTCTTTATTTCATTTGATAGATTATATATATATATGTATATACACACAATACAATATTTTTCTTTTGTGATATAGAATAAATGAGAGTTTTCATTGCTGGTTGTTCATTAAGTCAACAGATTCCAGTTAATAATGAAAAAAATTAAACATTTAGTATCAAAAGCAACTTCAAGTATCTTCTGTACATTTTAGTATTCAGTATATAGTAAGGTGGTTTGGGGGTTTTCTTTTTATATCAAAAGTGTATTTGAATAGGCTATTTTTACCCTAATATTTAGAGTACTATTCATATCAGGCATGGAGTGTAAAATGATGTACCTCATGGTCCCAACTAGCTCTTCACAAGAACCATAGTTCACTTGCACAATCACAGTGTATGTTTCAAAACAGGGTTTAATCATCAGCAAAGTCAAGATGCAGTTACCATGTTTAGAAATGCACTATTTCGTTCTGCTACAACAGGTCAAGCTATAGTCCTTGACATGAAGCAATATACACCACCACTGTTTGTAAAACAATACCTGACCTAGGCATAAACAGTACTGAAGTTCCCAGAGCTATTCATCCCTTAACCTTTCCATATAAAAATAATTCAACTTAGGCATATATTGCACTAATTTTATCATACTGGATAGCTCTCACCCTGCATTATCTGTTCTTTTTGCTTAACTAAGATTACACTAGGATTTTAATTTCCATGGAAAACCTGGGAATAGGGCAAGAGACACACATACGGTGTGCAATAAAGGGATATCTATAATATCAATAGTAATCTCAGAGGCATTCACAAAGGAAACTACACATTAGATTTGGAGATCATTTTTTCCAGTAGATTCATCATTCTCTCCTGTAACTGTAAGCTTTGAACTTGAATGATGTTTTGCTGATCCAGAATCCTGCGCACTTCTCTACAGGTTTCTTCCATAGCTCTACTCAACTTCTTTTGTTCTTCCAACATGGCCTCCATTAATTTTAGCTTCTTCTTTTGGAAGCTGCAGCTTTGCATTTTTCTTTTCTTAACTGGTCTTTCTTCAGTTCTGAAATGAGAATATATGTTAACAATTAAACTCATATTTATTAAAAAAACTATGTTAGAACCTAAAATTCTATACTACATTCTTGGCCAAGCTACAACCTAGTCCTATTTTTAAACCCCTCTATGTTGTCCAATAAATTCCCTCTCAAGTTCATGCCAAAACATAAGTATTTACTGTATTATTGTATAATGTTACAGACCATTAAAAAAAAAAGTTTTTAAATCTCATTGTTTTTAATAAGAATTTTCCCTGCAGAATACCAGGCATCTTTTTTTTTTCCACTCTTGAGATTTCTTACACATTGAATTTATAAACTGTATTGGGAGAGACATTTTGCTCATCTGGCCATTAAAACTCTGATTTTAATGCTGCAATAACCATCCCATCCGGAGAAAGCGCTGCACTGTTATGCGTGGTGGTAAGTTACAGCTTGTTTTTCAAAGCATTGCATCAGTAAGGCTGGTCCCACTACAGAATACTAGTCTTAGAATTTGCCCTTGCACTGAGACACAACAGTTGCACTGACCACTCATTTATATATTCTGTCACAAAACATTATAAACAACACAAAAGTTTAGCAGGATAGAGCTTACAAGATTCCCTCTTTTCTTAGTGGATGAGGGAAATGCTGTGGATGTTGTTTACCTGGACTTTAGTAAAACCTTTGCCACCATTTCCCACAGCATTCTCCTGGAGAAATTGTCTGTTCGCGGCTTGGACACGCGTACTCTTCGCTGGGTAAAAAACTGGCTGGATGGCTGGGCCCAAAGAGTTGTGGTGAATGGAGTTAAATCCAGTTGGTGGCCGGCCACAGGTGGTGTCCCTCAGGGCTCGGTATTGGGGCCAGTTCTGTTTAATATCTTTATCAATGACCTGGACGAGGGGATGGAGTGCACCCTCAGTAAGTTTGCAGACCACAACAAGTTGGGCAGGAGTGTTGATCTGTTTGACGGCAGAAAGGCTCTACAGGGGTATCTGGACAGGCTGGATCAATGGGCCGAGGCCCACTGTATGAGGTTCAACAAGGCCAAGTGCTGGGTCCTGCACCTGGGTCACAACCACCCCATGCAACGCTACAGGCTTGGGGAAAAGTGACTGGAAAGCTGCCCGGCAGAAAAGGACCTGGGGGTCTTGGTCAACCGCCGGCTGAATATGAGCTGGCAGTGTGCCCAGGTGGCCAGGGAGGCCAACAGCATCTTGGCTTGTATCTGAAATAGCATGGCCAGCAGGACTAGGGAAGTGATCGTCCCCCTGTCCTCAGCACTGGTGAGGCTGCACCTCAAGTACTGTGTTCAGTTTTGGGCCCCTCACCACAAGAAAGACACTGAGGTGCTGGAGTGTGTCCGAAGAAGGGCAAAGAGCAGCAACAAAGTTGGTGAAGGGTCTACAGAACAAGTCCTAGGAAGAGCGGCTGAGGGAACTGGGGCTGTTTAGCCTGGAGAAAAGGAGGCTGAGGGGAGACCTTATCGCCCTCTACAGCTACCTGAAAGGAGGGTGTAGCAAGTCGGGTGTCGGTTTCTTTTCCCTAGTAACAACTGACAGGACAAGAGGAAATGGCCTCAAGTTGTGCCAGGGAAGATTTGTATTGGATATTAGAAAAAATTTCTTCACCGAAAGGGTTGTCAAGCACTGGAACAGGCTGCCCAGGGAAGTAGTTGAGTCACCATCCCTGGAGGTATTTAAAAGACGTGTAGATATGGTGCTTAGGGACATGGTTTAATGGTGGACCTGGCAGTGTTAGGGTAATGGTTGGTCTCAATGCTCTTAAAGGTCTTTTCCAACATAAATGATTCTGAGAGTCTATGACTGATTACATTTCATATCTGCTTTTACAGGCATTTGCCAGTGGCACTTCAAGATTATTTTTTTTTAATTAAATGTATTTGTCACAAACACAGGATACTGTGCCTCCCTTCTCATATTGAGGTTAATGACAATTCTTATCAAGTAGGATAGCTAACAAAACAAACCACTCTTCCCTTCAAACTCCTAACATTTTAACGGACATTTCAAGCACACTATAATCCTCTGCCTATAGTTTGGTTTTCACCATAACATAAAGGCAAGATTCTGTATTCAGTATCGTAATTAATTGCTATTTGGATTAAAATAAAAAGTTCTTCTGAAATGCAAAAGGAGTATTCATAGCCCTTGGAGAACACCAGATGGCTGAATCCAAGTTTGTCCATGTATCCAGTCACGTTGATGTTCCTCTAGCAGAATGTCTCCAAGCTCTCTCAGAGTAGAAAAGTTACGCAAGCACGTATCAAATTACACATCCTCATTTTGAAATCTGTAGAACTGCCATGTGCAATTTGGGTAATATTTTAAGAATTTCCTCTATGCTGCATCATGCAGAGTTTCTGTTTTGGAAGAAAGAGATAAACCTAGCAATAAAGACAGTGCTCTCAAGGTGTATAGTTCACAAGGCTGTCCTAACTTGAGGTAACAGTGCAACACATGAATTCAAAACCAGCCTACATGGCATACAAGTCAGAACACACACACATAGATCTGTTTCTCTTAACCTATAACCTAAGAAAGAAGCATGCTGAATTGTGAAGGAGGAAGAAAGGCAAGTAGAAGGCACATGTGTAAGTGTACGACACATCTTAAAAACCTCCAGTTACAGCTGGATAACTTATTTTCTAACTTAAAGTGATAGTCCACGTATTCGTTCACGGTTTTTGTAACTCCAGACTGACGTCCCCAACATCAAAGTTATCTGATGATGGGTCTTGAAGTCCCTTCACACAAACAGCAATCTCAGTTGTGTTCTGCCAAATGCAGTATTCTTTCTAGGTGAAATGCAGTAATGTGATAGCACAGTTGTGAGTAGTATGCCATGTCAACATGTCAACATCTTCCAGATTTCAAGACATCCTTAACAAGGCTAACTTGAACTCTTGAGGAATGTGTTTTTATTAATGTGAAGAAAGGGAGTGGGGAGGGAGGTCACTCAGCTGTGGCAGATTAGTATCGTAATTTCATTCATGTTCTTATCCTACTTGACAGGCTTTGTGCAACAGTGACTGTGACGTGCAGATCTCTCAGCAAGAGAAATAAACAGTCTTAAGCACCTGAAAAAGTTAATGCAAATATAACAAAAAGACACAAGGCCCTTGACATTTAAGAATGCAATGACCCAAAAATGGTGAGTTCTATGAAAAGAAACAAGTAGATTAAATTAAATGCTATTGAAATCTTAGAGAAAAAAAATTTAGAATTGTCTTGAGGGAAACTCTTTGAACACTGTTTAGTCACTTGAATGTGCGGTTCCCCTGTGCACAGGTAAGAAAGAACAACAATCTTCCTTTATAGGTGTATACTAACATGGTGAACAAAGACCACTGGCTTTGAGATTATCCAAGAATTTAAAGTTACTTGTACAATTCAAAGGGCTTTGTCACCATTACACTACTACGATCATGCTAAGGGAAAGGAGAAGTCATCATCTTTATGCTAAACAAAACTTTGGAATGTATACAACATAAATCACCTTTGCAGATTCTATATATCATATTTGACTTCGGGCATCAAATAAATATACATAAAATAAATATGTGCTGCTCAAATTGTGCGTCAAGCTTGCAGCTGATCACTGAGATTATCACAGCCAGCCAATCCTGCAAGAATGGGTCTTGGCTGACAGCAAATTCTGTTTGTACCTGTTAACACTAAGGGACAGAATGATTTGAAACATGGTTGTCAAAGAGGTCAGGCAAGTGGAAAAGGTCTACAGTAGTCTAAGGAAAGCACTGAATCTGTTATTCCAAGGTTCCCATCACTGCACTCACATTCACAAAGAATGCATGCTTTATGGTAGGCAGAGCAAAAAACTTTCTGAAATTATGGTATTATTTTAGCCAAAGTCACCTTTTGAATTTAAACTTGTCTTTATATATTGAAAACTTGATGGATCTCTATCCTCTTCCCTATCCAGCACTAGGAAGTAGCTATGGTAAGACCTCTTGTCTGAAACAAATAAGAACAGGCTCCTAGAGTCACAGGAGGGCTTGCATCTTGTCAGTGTAAGCCCTGGTGAGAATGGTCCTTAATAAGGAATAAGAGAGAAGATCTGAGGCATGTCAATGGAACTGAGCTGCACTGAGTATTGCATGAATTTCTTGGCAATTGTGGCTGCCATTTGGCTTTCAACTGCAATTGAGACTAAAAGACATGAAAAAAAGAAGGTGGGGTGATTTGGATTGAAAGATCTAGAATAAGCTTTATTTTTAAGAAAAGAAAAAAATCTTTGAAGTGTTTTCCTAGAGTCTGTGCAGGATTTTATCTGTTTTTCAGTTAAATAAGTGTGGTCCATCAAAAACCTGTAAGACGTGTAACCACACACCCAAGACAATAACTGTCTTGCACAGCTCCAGAGAGGAAAGAGAGGCAAAACTTTTGGTGGTGATGGCAGCTACCTAGGGAACTGTATCAGCAGTATCTGCAGTATGCTAATAACTGGGAAAGTACTCGCTGACAAGTGCTTGCTCAAAATCAGGTTTCAGCACAGAGAAATCCTCCCAAAAGCCAGGGCACAAGGATTCTTCAAGGTCTCCTAAGTACTCTCTATGTTTGGTTACAATTAACAAACACAACTTAGTAATTAGACAGCCTTCATTGAAAAGAATTTCAGACACCTCCAGCTTTTGTGGTGTTCCCAATCTCCTTTTCCCTCCAGCCATAGAGGGTTTTATGATCACTCACAAGTCCGTAGTAAGGACTTGGAGTTTACAGCCCTCTCTTCTTTCAGAATAACTCCTGAAGGAGAGCTCTTCAGAAGGAGTCTACAAAAGAAGGACCTAAAGAATCTAATTTGTGAGTAAAGAACCCTCAGCAACATGAAACAACGTAAAATGTCCAGTGAAGCCTGAAGGAGTTACAGGGATACTGAAGTGTTTCCTCTGATACTGAGCCATCTTTCTTGAGAAGTTTCAGGTTGCCTAGGCAGCACACCAGAGAGACCTCTCAAGTGTCAGTAACTTTTTATAACAGAAAGTTGAGAGGGAAGCAGCGATAGGAATATGGGTTCAGCACTTTGTAACCCACCAGCATCAGTATCTTCAAATAGTTTCAGCTAGGAGTATGTCTAGTTTGGCAATCTATAGGCACGAGCATAGGAAATTATCACCGTTTGCTCTAGCAAACACCAATCGGTTCCTGTTGCTGATTCTCCATGTTCCATTCCTGTGCAGCCAACACGTCTGTGACAATAGGGGTGCAACAGATCCTGACAGCATCCACAGCCTCTGCCAAAGAAGCATCTCCACTCTTTGCCAAGCCTAGTCTGCCGGCAGATTTTGAGATCTGGGGGCAAGAGGGCTCTAGGAAATCCAGGACCTAAATACAGTCTGCTGATACTCTCAGGCCTTCAGCATCTATGGCAGGGAGCCTCCAAGAGAATTGGCACTGATATTCCCATGACCACACAAATGAAGTGTGGAAGAGCTCTGGCATTAGGGTCATGTTCCAAGCAGAACTTTGCAAAGCTGTTTCCACACTGTGCTCTAAAACAGACAGGCAGGGTTCAAAGGAAGCAAACCAAGGGAAAGAAAATGTTCCATCTCATCTAGGGAGGCTGTGCAGAAATGGCAGTGTGTATTGGGGACCGAAGGGATCAAAGCAAAACCTCCAGATATAATTAGGCAAGATATTAGGCAAGTCTCAAATGCATTTGCTGTCTGCCTATCTAAGATCAACTTAATTCACTGTTCAATTATCAGGTCCTTGATTGACTGCCTACACTCACCCAATAAGGCTCATTTCAGGGATGTGTGTGAATAATTAATGAAGCAGGAGTAGAATACAAAGAGTTATCTGTCTACAAAAATGTATTACCTCCACAAAACCATAAAAACAATTCTTCCTTTCTGACTGCTTCATGGCAAATGGGTCTCCGGTACCATCAGTTTCTGGAATTGATCGCTTTCAACAGCTAACGGCTGTTTCTGGCTTGTTTGTGCTTTTTTAGCTATGTACAAATCTGAGTGGACCTCCATAACCCATATCTTTATGGACAATAATTAACAATGATCTGGAAATAAGTAATATTAATATTAGAGATGGACAAAGATCTTCGGAGTTTGAGGACTGAGGATCAGGCAACCTGGATTTTCTGGTAAACTAGGCTCATTCAAATACAGCCAAATGCATTCAGGAATTAATGAGGCTCATCCTTGAAGTGAAGTGTAGAAAAGAACCACAAAAATGCCTTGGAGCCTGGGCAAAGCAACTTGGTATGATAACAAGGTCTGCATAATGAGTTAAGATGCACTACATAATGTGCATAGCCTAAAGCTCAAACCTCTTTGTAGATGTTGCCCATTCAGATTTTAAATAGCCACGACATAATTTTAGAAACGTTAAAGGCTTTGCCAAAACTGTTATTTCCTGAATTAGCATCCTCACCAAGTTTTAACGCACTTCTATTAAACAATTCATATCTTAGTTAATTCATGTTACTAATTCTTACTCTTTCTCCGTGTGTAAATCTTCTGTACCAAATTATTTAATCTACTTTTAAAAATTAAAGAATACCAAAGATGGTATGATCATGGTACACAACTACCTTGAGGCAAAAAGTGAAAAATGCTGAAAGGGTCACTAATATAGTGAAAAGAAAGATAAATAGAAGTAACATCTGAAAGTTTAATCACTATATTCAAATTAGAAACAAGACACTGGTTTAAGCAAGGGATTAATCACTGGAACAGATCACCATAGGCATGAGTGAATTCTCCACCTTCTGAATATATCAGATCTAGACTGGATATTTAGTAAAAATTTCCAAGAGTCAAATGAATCATAGAAACAAAGTGGGGGACAAGAGAGACATGGGGCTCCTGAGTGCAGTAGTCCCCTGCTGAAAAGAAGCATGTCACAGCACCTCACCCATAACATTTCCGGGCTCCACAGCAGAATAGCTGAATTCAAATACATGGATGGCATTTAAGAAGAAGTCAAACTAGATGACATGGTGGTTTTATGATGGTCTATCAGTCTATGAAAGTAACTCTTTCGCCCCCATTTTCAGTACGATAGAAAGGGCAGAACAGATGAAGTCTGAACCACGTTCACAGCCTGTATAATTATGTTCTGTCATTACTTTAACAATGAAAATAAAGACTATAAATTAGTCCACAGGGTAAAAAACCTACTCTTTTCAATTAGATAAAAAGTCACTTATAGTGGTGTCAGAAATTTTGATTTTAAAAGTCTAAGCTGCAGTACAAGACTCCACCACATTGCATTATATTATCTGACAATAATAGAATAATTCTTTTATTGTCAGATGTTTTATGGACATTGCAGTATAACAAAAGCTTTGTTGAAGCCCAAGATCAGTGTTAGAACAGTACTAAACAAATAGCAGGCACCCCATTAGAGGGAAACAGGGATTCCAAATGTTTTCCTCATCTGCAAATTGCAACAAAAATAAAATTTTATCCTACGTTAATACTATTATCACCAACTAGCAAAATTTGGTTTCTGTAAGAAGGTCCCAAACTCAAAGAATTTCAAATAAAATGCAAAAAAACCCAGTTTCAACTATTTTTAGCTTGAATTGACTGAAGTATAAATCTTGACATCTTTCTCTGTCATGAAAGCTAAACATTAAACTCAATAATTTTTTTTAAGTTGTAATTTATAGAGTCAAATAGCCTCCTGCTATGTTCAAGGATACTGTGGAAAATACAAAGCTGACACTCAAAAGCTGTGTTGGAGAGTTTAAGGGAATAACAGTAAAGTTTTCAGAAGTTTAAAAGTTGACTTAAAAAAAAGTACTGTTTGAGGTTTTTTCACTATCCATTGTTGCCATAACATTATGATTTTTATTACTGAAGGAAAAAATCCCATAGTGTAAGCTTACTTTGCAAACTTGACTGATCTGTGTATAGTCTGCTTCACAGAATGTGAAAGTTGTAAAATATACAGCTGTAAAATGCATCTATATTTTACATAGAGATATGTGTGTATATTTTTCAAAATATGTTTCAAAATAATTGTTTTGCATAACCATAAAGTACAAAAATTGAGAGGGAAATTGAGGACCTGAAACATTCTTTTGATTTCAAGTCCCAGTATTGTCTTTAGTTCCGTTTTTGAATCTGTTAGATCAACTGTGTACCGTTTAGAGGCAAGGGCATTTACAAAAAAGCCAAGATGGACCCAAATTTTGTATGCTAATTCTTTTCTCTCTTGTTGGCTATTTCAAAGTGTTTTTCAAATACAGGATGACACACTAATTGGTTAAGCTGAAAATTGCTTCTCAGTTCATAATTTTCCATTAGTAACTCTAAAAGAATTATCTTCCTTGTTTTACCATGGCAGCTCCAAGTGATTTTAACGTATCTGTTATCATTAGCAAGGGCTGTATTTCCTTCTGGCCAAGAAAGGGTTCCCTACCCTTCTCTCATTCTCATCAGGCTACACTAAAGAGGTCAAAGCTGTACAAGTTTTTCAAAACCTCCTATGACTATTGGAACACCACTTTTCCTCCTTCCAGATACGTGCCCCATTAATATCACAAGTGCCTTCTAGTTTTTAATCCGATCACGATGCTTACCTGAAATGTTACACTAATCTCTAAACTGGTATCTACTGCTCAACTTTTTCTTTCTTTAAACACAGAACTGCATTTTAGCTTGTGCCTATGTACATATCTTGCTGTTAAATGATAAGCACCATATTATATTGCGCAAAATTCTTTTACAGTAGAGACTGTGAGAGCATGGCTGCGTTTGTAAATTAGGGAGCAACTTACCATGGAGGTCCTACCACACTGACGGCTGACCTACCCTTCCCTCCAGCTCCCAAACCCTGTTGCACAGCCATCCTTAGCAGGCAACAGCAGCACTGCAGCCTGACCTACTGCAAGGACAGAGCGTCATTACCTGCCATACAGACTTGCAGCCAGTTGAAAGCCAGCCTGTGCCATTAAAGGACAGATTTAAATAATCAGCAGTTTCTAAACTGGCCAAGTAAAGTTACAATATTTTTTACTAAAACAGGTTACATAATTACCTTGGATAAAGAAAAAAAAAAAAAACACACAAAAAAACCACTGAACCTGAAGCTGGCTAAAATGCATTATAGGCTAGATTTTCCAGATCTTATCACTACGGAAATAATTCAGTTAGTGTGGCTTAAGTTCAGCTGTAAATGAAGGCATCTACATGAAAGTGGGAGTCCACTCGCAAACTTTAAGGTCAATAGATACGCATTTGTGGTTGATTAGCTTGATTTCTGTGATGGCTTGTCTACACTCTGTAATGAAATCTGGTGTGGTGACCTCTGTCCTCCCCTACCAGTCACCTATGGTACAAAATCTGTGTTGTCCTGCAGTTGTCCCTAAGCTGATGAAAGTTATCATCTGGCATTTTTAAAAAGTCTGGTGTTATTAAATAGTCTAGTGAATAAACTATACCTCATACTTGTGGAACAGTGACCTTCTGATTAAATATTAAATAATATTATTGGAAATCAAATTGTGAATTGGGAAAAAAGTTATTGCATCAGAAACGTGATCTTGGAGTTTGCAAATCCTAAAATCAAGAGAGACTGTGTATCAGGGATATCAACTACTTATGAACTAGGATTAAAAAAATTGTTGCTTGTGAAAAGGTTGATACAGTTCAAGAATTACACAGCCTAATATACATTCGGTTGCCAAAAAAAAGGTTTTAAAAATCAGCTTCTCAAGGGCTATTTGCTTGAATGACAGAATGAATTTACCCTAGTTTTATCAATCCAAGAGTAAGCCTGGAAACAATAATCCAAACTTCTTCCAGCTCAACACCTTCTCAGCTGCATGACTGACAGATAATTTTACTGTTATTCTTAAAGCCTCACAGACTCACGATAAGGATCTCTAGGATCAACTTTTTTTCTTGACAGAAAACTTAATCAACTCTTATTTCACGCCATTCTGGAAGAAAAATAAGACCAGTAAAGTCTAAAATTTGTATCAAGTGTACAATCTTGACTTTTGTTAAAACACTGCCTTCCAGAGAACTCCAATCTTACCAGAAAAGGAAACACATTTGCATTCTCAAACTAGCATTTACTTTGAAAATGTGACATTCTCAGTTGTATTTAAAATGTTGCAATGTACTTCGAAACTGCATGAGTAGCACTTCAGTGTCCACAGGAATATTTAGTTTGCATCTTTTCACCATTTTAATAATAGCTGAAGCCAGAGAAATTTCATACTCACACCAAAAGCAAACCTACAGCAAGCCAAAAATCATCTAAGCAGTATGTTTTATCTCTCGTTGCACTGCAGGACTCTCTTGAACAAACCTATACTCCAATTGCAAACACTCTACCTCATGTGAGCGGTGACATGTGTGCTGAGTTTTGGCAATATTACACAACTTTTAGCCCAGTCCTCCTACTCTCTTCCAGTCTCTCATAAAGGAATAAAGAAAATGCCCTAATTCAGCAAAGCGGCTGAGACTGGGGAACAGATCTCATTTGTGATTTACAGAAAAGATACAACAGCTGTTAGGGAAAAATGTGCTAGGGTGTCCCCTTTACACAGCAGATCTGGTTCATTCTGTGAAATACAAGAAAGGGGGAAAAATAGATGCTACCTCAGCTTGTAAGAAAGTAAGCTTGACGAGCTCTCTGAATGTTCATCTTCAAAGCACTCTTCCCTTCCTTCATACGTAAACTGGTTATATGGCAAATACAGAGGTGTCGACTTAGCTGATGGTGACTGCGAGGCCTCTGTCTGTGATGTAGAAGGACCTGGTTGCTGATTTTCATGCATTTTCACATCGCTGTGGTCTGTCACTTTGGATAAGATCCTATCAATGGTTTTGTAGTAAGGCCAGTCAGGTGCAACGGTTTCACTGTCAGTCATGCATTTTAATTTCCTGTAAGAAAAGACATACAGCATTAAAGCTTGTTTTCCTACAAAAGTACCTTTCATACAGATCTTCTATCTCAAAACATTTGTTCTGGTCACATTTAGGAGTCGAACTGAATGCTTTTAAGGAGAATAAAATTAAATACTTTTTTCTTTTCATCTCCAATGAAGCCTTTCAGTTTCTTTTCCTGGTTTTGACCTGTGATTAAAAGTTGCATGTAAACCACAAATGAAATTCAATACAAATAAAGAACATTACAACATCTAATGGAAACAGTATTATGTTGGGTGTAGAATAATTTTTCTTCCCCTTCCAGAGTGCCAGACTAACCAGTCTGACAGCAGTCCCTGACAACTAGAGTATGCAACACACCACAGCCTTTACCAAACTATGGGCAGCTCTGTCCTTCCGTGCTTTGAAGGATGAATATTTACTTTCCACGATGAATACAAGTGGCTGTAAGTATAATTGATACTCTTTTCCTAATATTGCCTAAAAGCTCTGAATTACCTAGGTAACCACGAGATGTAGATGTCTGTTCATCTGTTACAGCATAAAGATCAGTGTAGGAAGAAGTATAGAATTTCATTAATTTATAAAAAAACCCAGTGAAACACTTAATAATGCATTCCCAAAAACATTACTAGTGAAAGGACTATCAACCAGGACCTTGTCTTTCACACGCATCTTATTATGAAATCTATTATTCAGTCCTAAAACAAAGTTCATGGCTATCCCGCTTGGTACCCATTGTTAGTTTATTTACTTCTACTGAGAAATATAAAACTGAGGCGTACAGATGAATTATATATCTCAAAGAAACTCCAGTGCCCAGCTAGAGTCCCAAATTTTCTTTTCATCTGCCTTTCCCAGCTGGGATCTTGTTACTGTAAATCGAAATGTAGCAAGGGAACACAACAGGAAAGGCAAGACCAATGACATGCTCCATTTTCATAAACCAGGTTTCATTCAAATTAACAAAAAGCTGAACCAAATCTGATTCTCACAGCCAGCAAGAGGCTTCCATTTGCAGAAAAAAGGATAAAATCTATTTCTGGACACCTGCCCTGCCCCTGCCGCCCCCACCCCCCACCTTTTCTTGAAGCCTTTCAGGTTTTTCCTCCTCAGAATCCATCCTGCCCACACTGGTCCTGCAAAGGACAGAATTAAATAACATGTAAACATGATAAAAATGGTGCCAAACTTAAAAGTGAGAACTTGAAGTTCTTCCTTTTAAACAGCTCTCAGCCTAGGGTAAGAGGAAATCCACCAGTGAGGAAAGAAGGCAGAAAGATTTGCTTAGATTTTAAAGCCATTGAAGGATTCTTCTTTTTTTTGCCTTGTCCTTGCAATGTCTGATGAGCTTTTCCAGCTGTTTAGAAATGCACATCATAGTCCTGCATAGCAAAGCTTCCACAGCCATCCATGTTTTTATGCCCTCTATGCATTCAAAATTTTAATTTCATACACGTTTCACAACCTACTGCTGCGATTTCATAGTCAGAGAATATCTAGCACAACCTACAAATACATGTATATCCATCCATCACAGATACAAAACAGCTAAATACAGGGCTGACAGCCACCATCACCTGATATTGATTATTTTTAGTTCAATTGGTTAGGCTATTTGCATGAAAAGCATATCAATTAAACCACTACAAACTACTAGCCAAGTCTACATTCCGCATTTGTTTGCCCACGTTGAAACCCCCAATCTATTCAAGCAATGGGATTTAAAACATCACCATCCTCAGCTGCTCATTGCAATGCACTCACCACGGCCGGTCACCCCCATGGGTGAGACAGCAAAAAGCCATGAGTGGCCACATCTCAGCCATGCCAGTGCGAAGTCCAGCAGCTGCATTGAAACTTCACAGGACATGGTTTGAGCCTTGAGGACTGCAAAACATCGTGCCAAAAAGGACGGGAAAAGCTCAGAGCTGGTATTCTGCTGACTCTGCTCTGGGCAGACTTGTGCTTAGCCTAGTGTTAGCCAGGACCCCCAAGTCCTCATCAGCAGAGCTGCTGCCCAGCCAGTCCATCCCCACTCTGTATCAGTGCAGGGGATTCGACCATCCCAGGGGTAGGACTTTGCATTTGTCCTTCGTGAATTTCAGGAGTTCCCTGTCAGCCCATTCCTCAAGCCTGTCTGAAGGGTAGCCCTGCCCTCGCATGTGCAGACCCTCCCGTTTGGCATCATCTGCAGGACGGTAAGCATGCACTCCACCATCTCCTCCTTCAGATTGTTGATATTAAAACAGGCCATGTCCCAATATAATACGCTGCAGTCCTCCGCTTGGAATGAGCCTCTAGGTAGAGTACGAGCCATTAACCACCACTCTTTGAGCCCAGAGATCCAGCCAGTTTTCCACCCAGCTGGTAGCCCATCCATTTGGAGTCTAACATCCCAACCTGCATACAAGGACACTCTTGGAGACCCTGTCAAAAGAGTTTCTGCTGTAAAGCTAGACAACATACATTGCTCTACCCTCATCCACAGATCTAGTCATTTAATCACAGAAAGCAAGCAGGTCAGTCAGATACGATTCACTCTTAGTATATCCATTCTGGCTATTTCCAGTCATCACCACCTACTTTCTGTGACTGGAAATTGATTCCAAGATGGCTTGCTCTGTGATCTTCCCAGGAGTTGAAGGGAAGCTGATCAACTTCTAATTCCTATTCTTGCCTTCTCTGAAGGTGGGTTCAACAGTGGCCTTTCTTCAGTCCCCAGGGACCTCTCTCAGTCTTCACAGACTTTCAGAGCTGATTCCTGACTCAGTCCTTTTCTGCTACTGGTATTTCCTCTAACCCTGCTCCAGGCACACCAGACTGAGAGACCTAGGCAGCGAAGACTGAGATAAAGAAGGTACCGAGTATCCTCAGCCTTATTACTTGCGTCTGCTTTCACTAAATCACCCAACCCCTGGTGCTGATTTTCAGGCTGATTTTTCAGTATCGATGCAGGCTGGGGAATGAAGGGATTGAGAGCAGCCCTGCAGAGAAGGACTTGGGGTGCTGGTGGATGAAAAGCCGGCCATGTGCGCTCCCAGCCCAGAAGGCCAACCAGATCCTGGGCTGCATCAAGAGAAGCGTGGCCAGCAGGTCGAGGGGAGTGATTCTCCCC
>JAVKLA010000053.1:37343240-37367770 GCA_034782735.1 Sagittarius serpentarius
TGACAAAAATGATCATAGGGATGGAGGACCTCTCCTGTGAGGACAGGCTGAAGAGAGTTGGGGTTGTCCAGCCTGGAGAAGAGAAGGCTCCGGGGAGACCTTATAGCGGCCTTCCAATACTTAAAGGGGGCTTATAAGAAAGATGGGGACAGACTTTTTAGCAGGGCCTGTAGCAATAGGACAAGGAACAATGGCTTTAAACTAAAAGAGGACAGATATTGATTGGATATAAGGAAGAACTTTTTTACAATGAGGGTGATGAAACACTGGCACAGGTTGCCCAAGAGAGGCGGTAGATGTCCCATCCCTGGAAAAACTCAAGGCCAGGTTGGATGGGGCTCTGAGCAACCTGATCTAGTTGAAGATGCCCCTGCTCATGGCAGGGGGAGTTGGACAACATGGCCTTTAAAGGTCCCTTCCAAGCCAAATCATTCTATGATTCTATGAAAAGTTTTCAGGAGCAGGTATTTTTCCCGAGTAGGTCAGTACCTTGGGTTTTATGTCTGAGCTCAGCTGTGTATCCAGACCCCACTTTTTTTATAAAACTACCATGATTTTGAAGGAAGAGCTGTTGTTTATTATCTGCCCACACAGCTGTAGAGTCGCAGCTATATAAAACCAGATATTTCTCTGGCTCTGAATGGATACTAATTCTTCCACTTCTGACTGCTTTCCATAGCTCTGGGCTAAAAAAAAGGGATCCCTACCAGGAGGTAGGCAAGAGAGCTTTGTTAGCTTAAAAGCAGCACCAGCAGCAACCATCTACCTGTATGGAATCTGGCTCATACATAAAGAAAAAAAGATGAAATAGATGGAAAGATGAGAAGATAAGGGGGAAGGGAGTGTCAGTCTTTTGGAAAAGAAGTAGGAATGCTGCAGGTGGAGGTAAACAGGGAGAAAATTCACTGGAATAGTGGTGATGGTTTAGCTTTTTGGTAAGAACAAACCAAACAGCTAACTTTGCAATATTAATATCAAGTTTCAGAATTGACTGATTTTTAAATATTTTTTTCTACAATTGCCAGAAGTCCAGAAAACCTAGTGAGACAGCTGAGAGTTTTTGCCTGCATCGAGGTAAGCATAACCCTGGCAGAACTGAAGTCTAAAGCAAAGATGAATTTACTGCTGTCAGTCATTACCGTAACTTATCAGGTCTTAGTTGCATCCAAAACGTAAAGCTGGTTTTTTTACTTGTTTTATTTCTCTGTGTTTTGGTTGTTTGTTTGTTTGTTTTAGTGAAAACTGAAGACCTTAAAAAGAAAAAGGACAATAGTAAGGCTGGGATGCAACAGACCGGAAACGAGAGAGGAAAATGAGCCAAACATTCAACACTGAAATTGGGCAAATCACTGCCTGAGAAAAATTAGGTAGGAAACAGGGGTAAGTGAGAAAGTCAGCAAAGCTTGCAAAATAAATTCACGCTGAATTTATCTAGACCTGTTGCTGTTTCATGAAGCTCTATTAAAATCCAGCTGAGAGCAGAGCAACTGAGAACTCTCTCCAAAAACTCAGGAATCAAAGTCGAGTTTCCAGTGGACAAATGTCTGAAGTATGAAAAACATTGTCAATCCAGTTAATCTGAAGGGTGGTTGCTTGCCTTATTGCAGAGAAGTGAATAAATTAATGGGCTTTGAGATCCTACTGCCAAAACGCTCCACTGAATGGACTGAGACAACAGTTGAGTAATTTGTGCTGCCGTTGACCTTTCTTCAGACTTTATTCTCTGTGCCTATTAATCCACCTTCTAAACTAAAAGTATTACAATATTATATTCTAAAGAGTTTTTTAAAATCATCATCATTTAGTCAGTAAAAAGCAAGCAATCTATAACTTGCCTTTTTTTTAGGCTTTGCTCAAAACACTATTGCTTTTTTATTATTATTACAGTATTTGATATTACTACTTGCCTTAAGGAATGGATACAAGATCCATCTCCTGAGGTTTCTGAGAAAAGCTTTCAAAATAAATAATAAATCACAACTGTTCATGAACCAATCAATGGTGAGGAAAAGAAAGATGTATGAAAGTACAGTACTAAGTTGTGCATCTGCTATAAATTACTGAAATTAAACCAAAAGATGGTAAAATATTCAAATTCAACTTTCGGCAGTAATTTGGCTGCACTTATATTTTATCATTTGCTGTAGCAGAGGTCAAATATTCCAGTTGCTTAATGTCACAGAGTGTAGCAACGGATTACACAAGCAACAATGGTTAATTGCTGTCATGTACACATGAAAATAAAAAATTAGGCTAATCTTTTATTCAAATCATGAGACTGATTCAAATTTACCAATCATTAACATTAATTGACTGCGATTTAAATCAAAAAGCAACAGCTGCATCCTGTTTTCTAGGCTTCGGGGAGGGTGATGTTTTTGAAAATAATAAATTTGCATTCACACAGTTCTTATTTTTAAACATCAGAAGGAATCAGTCAAAACTGTGGACCACTGTGCAAGCTTTACAAACCCTTCTTCCTTTTTATAAGCTAGTGTGTATAATGTCAGTGGAAATATTGTAACAACAGATACAGTGCACTGTTACACATTAAGATCAGCATATTAGCGGTGACAGGACAGTGCTTTCTTTTACAAGGACTAATTACAGGTTCATATGTGCTGAATGCCCCAAGTAGCCTACATAATGGAAAGAACTCAGCACATACTCTACCTGATGCTAAGCTACAAGAGCTGGCATGCTAATCGCTGCAAAACTTTTGATGACCAGCACATCAGAAAGCTTAACTTTGCGTTCCAGCAGGCTTGACTCAGCCCTTCCTCCTTCCAAGATGAATAAATAGGGAAGTTCACGCAGCTCACCGTGCAGGTGCCGTTAAAACTGAACATTAAAAACCTGGCAGCTGATCTATCCACAGCGGATATTTCAGATTCTACAGCAATTCCTAAAAGCAGAATTTCACTCAAATGCAGCTGCAAAAAAATTTTCCTTCCACCTATGGTGCCATGCAGAATTTTCCAGCCAGCCAATTTCAACGGTGGATGAAATGGCCCTTTAATATACTGAGACTCCAGTAAGAATTACTTCAGGTCATGGTATATTTTCCCCTGAATAGTTTCCTCCAAATGCACTTGGACTGTGGTAATACAGACGAATACAGGAACCGCTCCCAGATGGTCCCACTGCCTCACTTCTGACAAAGGTCAGTGCTAAATACTTCAAGAATCATTTTGATGGACAAGTTTTGGGGGCACATTCGCCCATACAGACACTTGCTTACTTTTCCATTGACCACTAGTATCCTGAAACCTGTTGTCTTTTATAACTCTTATCTAATTTGAAGACAATGTCTATATTTTTATTTAACAAATCTATTATTTAGTAAAAAAAACAAAACAAAACAAAACAAAACAACCTACCACTCTCTTGGTGTCCATGATTTTCAGTGGTAATGAGTTCCACATGCTTATTATGCAGTGTAATACAAATTTATTTGACTTTAACTAGTTTTAGATTTCTTGCCTTGCAATTCCAATAAATAACTTCTTGTATTACAGCAGAAGAAATACCTGCTTTATATTCTGAAAAATAGTACTCTATGTTTTTATGCACCTCTAGAACTCCTTTATATTTCTTTGCCTTCTTTCCAAGTGAGCCACAAACTTTTCCATTTCTTTTAATAAAGAAATCTTTCCACATCTCAGCCTAATTGTGTTTTCTAAACATCCTCCCATTCTCTTGTCACCTAGTTGAAATATAGGGCAGTCAGAAATAAACACAAGAATTCAAGGAGGAAATAATGACATAAAATAGGTTTATAGAATGGCATTTTAACATCTGAATAATGTTTTTACCTCAGATGTGGAGGAATGGGATACGATCACCCTAAAATTGCTTTTGTGACAGATGCTCACATGCACTGAACTACACCTGAACTAACTTTATCTGCCAGCGCAAAATTCCACGTAGGATCCCAACATACCAGGAACCAGGGTGAATACTTGGGCTATAAGCCCATACTGAGCTCTGTGCCAATGTAAGCGTGCACGTAAGTTGCATTAGCTGCAGCAACTGCAATAATTATTGGCTAAGAAACGCTCCTCCCCTACCTATGTATATGTTTGTCTGTCTTTGACTCCTTCTGCACAATGAGTAATGGCTTTCACTGAGCAAAATAAGCAAGACAGTATTTACAGAACTGCATCTTTAAATGCTATGGGATTCTCAAACTGGAAAGCACCATTATAAATGTGTTCACTGCTTTCTATTTTAGATCCTTTAATGTTTCACGTGATTAATATCTGTTTCAAGAGATGTCCCAAGACATGCCACTGATTGATAACAGTTTTAACACTGAATTTGGTTAAAAGGACTAGTAGAAATATTCACGTATTGCTTTTCCTTTTATAGAAAAAAACCCACATATAAGTATACATGCACGTATGTATGCATAGCAATTTGTAGGACAGAAATTTTATTTTCCTTCATGAAATTGTGGCACATAACTAAATAGTAGTATGATCTGATTAAATATTCTAATCCAGTTCATTTCTGACTATTAAAGACCAGACATCATAGCACCTTTGCAACACTGTAAAGAGTTGCCTGAAAAAGTAAAGGATCCTGAAGTGGTAGGAAGAAACAACCGCTCGGGTGCAGAACACTCCCCTCATTCCTGCTGCTGCTACGTTCTCCCATGTCACGCTTACTAACCCTACGTAATCATTACAAAATATTATCTCAAAACAGAGCATTTTCCTACTCTCAGGATCTTCTTTTTCAGTTTATGCCACAGTGCAGCAATGATGCCCAGAAATACAGTGAGGTAAAGCATCTTCCTCAAGTATCCTGCAGGCACCAAAACGTGGATTAAAACTCAGCTGCCTCACAGCAAAGCCAGCAGTTGGGGGCAACTCACATCGTTTACAGTTTCATCACAATGTTTCCTATCCTCACACACCACCAAAAAGTACCCATAAAACTAGAAATTGTAAGTCATAGCTTTTGTCTGTCCCTGTTCTCTCTACTCCCTTGCCTTGAAAGCAAAGCACATAGGCGTGCTTTGGAAAAGAACAAGCAATAAGAAAGATGCATTTCATACAAAATGAAACGGCACGGTGACAGTGCAAGGCAGTTTTCTAACTCTCCCAAATTAGCATCTTAATCAATAAGCAGGGAGCTGCAGTGCACTGCAAAATAGAAAAGCAGCATGACAACATGCAACAGAAGCAATCTTAGAAGTTCACAGGAACCTAAGACGAATTTAGAAAAGAAGTGCTGTGTTTCCACACACACAGAGTGCATGTATATAAGTGATTTTATTTCTTCCCTTCCCCCGATGCAACTTTAAAGTAAAAATATTAATTAGAAAAACTGAGACAGTCTGATGACAACGTTGAAAATTAGAACAAAGGCTGACAGAAATAACCTATTCCACTTGGCAATTACGGCACTTAAATATTGTGCAGCGTTGCTAGACACCTGTAAAATCTCAGTGCCACGAGATGTATTTCTCAGCAGGGAGGACTGCAGATTTCGCAGACTAAGCGAAGGCCTGGTAGCCAGCAGCTCCGGACTTCTCAATCTGCATCCGAGTGCGAATTGCTGGGTGATGCTGGGCAAAAATTTATCTTACTTCCAGCTTTCTCGTCTACAGTCTGGGTGAAGAAGATTGTAAGGATCACAGCAGGGTTAGTAAAACATTTTTGAGACATTAGCATTTGCTACAAAACATCAAGTTAAATATTATGGGAAATGATGCTAAAGATTATGCTTGTGGATCATACAAATGTAGAAGAAGGACATTCAAAGTTAAGGGGTTTACAGGATTTTCCCTAGTTTCCTATTTGATGAGTAGTCTCTGCATTAAATACAGTAAGGGTGCCTTACAGAAAAGCGAGCAGTTTTAACATGGTTGCCTGCTGTAATAACCTTTTTTATTATTAATACGAGCTTTGAGGAGAGATTAAATAAGAGAGTCACATATTTGATTTTCTTGCATTACAAGCACATAGCTAAAATCACCACTCAGGATTTCCAGTATGAGGCAGTTTGTGCCTCACAGAGATAAGAATTAAAAAAAAAAAAAGGAAAAAAAGAACAGATATGCAGATATTTCTGTTAAGTTCTAATTATTTTTTCCTCTGCAAACAAAAAATGCACAAATGCCTCGCATTTTCTAAAGGCAACTTCCCCTCCTGACTGACACTGCCTGTTCTTTATCACCCCCTTGTAGACACCTCCGCCCTCCCCCCCGACTCCTTTGGAGCAGTATTGACGGTGCACATTGATTCCCTCTCTGCAGATATAATAGTTCTTTCGCTGCTGCTGCTGCTGCTTATAATTATAGCAATGTGTGTCACTCAGTAATAAGACATTCAATTATTCTTGGCTCCGTGAAGTGTAACCCTTCAACTCACGAGACCATAATCTAGGAGCTTCAGCCCCCCAAAACATTATTCGGTGGGGTTTTTTTTTTTAAACTTTGCCTTGCCATACCGATTCTCACTGGCCACTTCAAACTGCAGGAGTTTCACTGCAAGGAGCTGCTGCCAAGCTAACACAATCAGTCCCCTCAGCAAAGAGAAAAAAAAAATAAATCTCTTTTCCCACTAAATACATTTCCATCCCTCTGCATCATAACAACGCTAGCTAATTATAAAGAAACAAAGTTGTCCCGAAGTTTGACATGAAATGGGGGAAAAAATTAACAATGACGTAACAGCACTGGCAAGAGAGAATTTTAAAAGTGATATGAACAATCTTTAATCTTTTATCGACAGATTTCCTCTAGGAGACTTCTTTCTGAAAGGCAAAAATCACTGCGTTGTCCCTGCTAAAATCTCTTAAAATAAAAAGAATTAACTGAAGCTTACCTGTACTGGAATGTCATATTTGTAATTTTTATCTTTATTTCCTCTCCGTGGCGAATTTCTCCAGTCATTTCAAAGAGTTTGTTAGCCATTTTCTCATAAACTTTGGCATTCCTTTTAGTTTGTTTCAGCTCATCAAAAAATTCTTCCCAAACCAGCATTAAACCTCTCATTTCTGCATCAGTCCAGTTTCTGGCCCTCCTGTGTTTCTCAGTCTGAGAAGAGACAATGTAACTGGGAATTTCTGCTGCAGCCATTGCTGACTGACCTAAAAGGGTTTTAAAAGAGGACACTTAATATAGATTGAGTTTTTAGTTGAGGTTTTTTGTAGTGCAAGACATGCATATGTGGATAAAGAATTTGAATGACAACAGAACATATGAAACCTTTTTGCAACAGCTTGAAGCTTGAGTGCACAAAATGGGGCCTACATCTGACAGGCAGGAATTTAGTTAAAAGCTTTTAAACAGAGAAACGTCATTTTGATGTCACGTTTCCATAGCAACAGAGCAACTGCATAAGCTACAACAACAAAAACCTTTTAACTGAAAGCCAAAGAATCAGGACAAAGTTGACAGGCCATCAATATTAAAGCTTTTAAACACTTTAGGTTTAACAAAAAAAAGATCTATGCAGCCTTTGAGAAGCTACTTTTAAGTTTCTACTTCTTTTTTAGCTTTCCCTTACCTTTTAGGCAGACAATCTGCTAGCAGGGGGTCATGGTCGCCTGAACGAGCTTTTAAGTTGCGCCTTGACAGACTCTCTAGGAGGTTGCAAGGACTGAGGCCATGTACACAAAAAAAAAGCTTTTTTTGCAAAGATGTTCTGCAAAAAGCTTCAGCCAGCTTTATGAAAACTATACATCTCTAAGCTAATAAATGTTTAAGCAGGCAGGCTCATTAAAAAGGAGCCTGCATCTGGGTTTAAGAACATGCACAAAATAGTATTTAAGTGTTTAAATATAGAGAGAAATGTATATACAATTTCAACATAAAGCCACTTTTTTTTTCCCCGAGATGTTTTGCTGCTGATAAGCACACACTGCAGTCCTGTCAGTATGAATTTGCCTTTGTAGGTATGTATTACTGTATGTGTATTTTGTATTCCTAGTAATTTAGATGCTATTTATGCAGCCTGTGTTCTGCCTTAGGACTGCAGCAGAAGCATTTCACCTGCTTTATGGGGAACCTAAAAGGATTATTCAATGAGTTAAAAAAAGGCTGCGAGATGCTTAGAACTGTGAATAAATTGCTTTGCTGTAAAACAAGCATTTTGAGCTGGATTCTATATAGGGCTAAATTCTGCCAGCAGTTATACCAGAGCAGCACTGCTTATTCATCGTATTAAATGTTGTGCAACACAAGCAGTGGGCCAAATTCTGCCCCCGTTTACACTCATGCAATCTGACAATAAGCTTTCACAAAAATAGTGAGATGCATGAACTGCATTAATTCAATCAGTACGACCAGCTAAAGAGAAAGGTGTTAATTTCCTACCATCCCAATATAATGGTGTTATGTAAAATATAAATAAATAAACCACGGACCTTTCTTATTATTATTTTCTGTTTCAGCATATAACAGCAATAACGACCTCACTGCAGGGCATTTCCTGAAGATTAATGACAGGCAGGGGTTAATGGCCTGAGGCTCACCCAGTCAGTCGTTAATCCGCAGGAAATGTTCTGTGCCTCAATCCTTAATGCTTAAGTATCCTATAAATTGTAAGTCTTCTCATAACCACATCCTCGATCTTAACAATAGTTTAAAAATGCACAGCTTGGTTTGCAACCTGGAGATGGCAAAGAGAGCACATAATGTTCCTAAAAGGTACACTAGTAAAATTTGTAGTATCATTGCCTTCTTTCTATTTTATTTATTCTATTGTTTATTAGAAAAGGCACAACAGCATACCATAGAACAAGGTGCAGGGGGGGAGAGAAACAAATATACTGCACATAAGAACCCTGCACACGCCTGTCAGAAATATACCTGCTGAGTCACTGGCTTCCTCAAAAATAAAAGAAAGAAAAAAAAAGAAAGAAAGAAAAAATCCCCTAGCTTCCAAATAACCACTTTTAACTATTAATATGACAGCCTAGCAACTATTACCTTTAAAAATGTGTAAAGAGCAGCATATGTTGTGATGATGATTTTGCATGGTTTGTCTCTTGGGTGGCCAGCTGGGAGACATCACATGATCAGGGGACAGATGGTGGTCAGAAGAGGATCAGCTGGTGACACGTTCATTTTATTAATTTATTGTTTTGTTTTGTTTTGAAATTCCCATCACTTAACCTTGGGCTCCATGCAGCTATGTTAATAAAACTGTACCAAAGTCGGCTGGCTGCAGTCGTAGCCCGTGGCTGGGGATCACCAGGACACGTTTAAGGAAGCAACGCAGTGCGCGAGAGGAAAACATCCCTCGTCTCTTTTTACAGCGCTGGGTCTGACTTGGGACCAAGGCACGCTACTGCAAAGCCAAGCTTGCTTTTCAACCTTTAATCATCCATTAGAGGTTTGTTTTTCCCCTCCAGACTTTAATCCACCTAGGTTCTGAAAATACTGATTAACTCCACTGAAACCTATAGCATGAGAAATATATACTGTAAAAAAACGCAAAGATACATATGGTCTCTGCTTTAAAGACTTTTTTAACCCGGTTTCAAGCAGGACAACCAGGACAGGGTGGGAGAGAACCTGTCCAGCTGCAACAAGTTCTTTCCGTAATGGTCCACAACTATTCCTTCCCCTTTTTATCCACATGTGCCTGGCATATGTGCGGCTGCTCCTTGTGCTCCGCACCGTCTGCTGGGGCCGTGCCTGGCCCCCGGCCCCAAACCCGGGATCCTGCAGAAGGGGGGCCGTTTCCCTGTACAATTCACATCTCAACTCTTCTGAATACGCTGTTTCCTGTAACTGACAGATTGGTATACTGGTATAGTGCTATTTAACATCTGTTAAATAAAAGAAACGCTTTCTAATAATACCTCCCTTATTACCCTCCCCTCAAGCACCAGAAGGGAATCTTAAGTTTCCAGGACTCAGGTTCTATCCCCTCCTCAGAGGAAGTCATTGATGTTAATTATGGAGTATCCACATGCCTCCTCTGCCTCGCTGAAGCACACCTGCCAAGCGGTTGATAAAGAGACTGTTTTCCTGCACGGAGCTGAAAGCAAGGAAAGCTTTTTTACCCCCAAATAATCCCTGCAGTCCTCACCAGAGCCAGGGGAGCTAAAAATCAACTCTCTAGGCCGTGCCTCTCTCCGCTGATGTTCTGCAGGTCTGTGCAGTCCCTGGGAGTCACTAGCCCCCGAGCCAGGAGTCGCTAGCCCCCGAGCCAGAAGAAACAGCTAAGACAGGATGGGCAAACTTTTAGAGGACGAGCAGCCCTGCAGCAGTGAGAGCTGTCCCTCGCCAGGATGGGGGCATTCGGAGGAGAAGCTCCATTAGCACTGGGCTGCCTCTTGCCCCTCTCAGGCTAGAGGCCAGTCAAGATTCATCATCTACTTCAAAGACTGGCTGGTCACCAAACCCAGAATAACTGCTGGCATGACAAGCTGCAACTCCGTCAGACCCAAGGCACTGACGCACCCGGCGCTGACGCCCCTCGCACGCTCCGCCCTGACGTCTCGGCTGACGGCGGAGTCCTCCGGCATCAGCCTCCTCCAGACCGAGGACCAGCCTGGCACCAAGTAGCCCGCAAGCAACTGAAGTTGTAACTGTTCTCATCAATAAAATAAGGATGTTACTACTCTTGGAAACCACTGAAATACATAATGGAGCTTCTGAGGACACCTCTGTAGGTGACTTCCCTCTGCAGGAGAAAGCTGTTCTCCTCCACTGTCCTGCTCACCCCAGTCCGTCCTCTGACAGGCACTGCAATGACAAGTCTAGAAGATATTCTTATGAACACCGACCTCAGTGGGCTTAAGGATCTCACTCAAGCCCTTCCTTTTAACGCACACCTGCTCCTAAGAGCTCAGAGGAACATGAATTTAGTGATCCTCTCACAAATCTTTGTATCATCTGCCTAAACACCCTACCTTTTTTTTTGCAATTGTTATATATCAGCTTGAATAATAGCTCTCACAGCTGTTCCACCTTTCATGGTGATCTCTAAAGATAACAAACCCCAAACAGGGTAGAAGGGTTTCTAATCTGCAGACGTGAATCTAATGAAGTTTGCCTATAGATGTTTCTGTCACAGAGTTCAGACAACTCCATTAATCCTAACACATCTGTTGACTATACTTCAAGTGATCTGTGCTAACCGACTGCGTATACAGCCTTCAGCTTTGCAAGTGAGGGCTAACACATGCCAAATAAAACTTCCTTTAGCCAAGCTTTAGGGAAAGGTGTTTTCCCTTGCGTCTGCAGGGAGGTAACGGCTCGAGTCAGTCAATTACCAGAGCTCAACCCACAAACTGTAGGCCATTAAACTGCGATTACAGAAGAGAGTGTCTGATCCTGCTGATGGGGATTGTGGTAGGATAGGCAGCACCTTCTTGGCAAATCAGACTTTATTCCATTAGGGTGCAAGAAATTTCTGCAGCTTCTCCTAAATGTACTTCTGTTTCTGAAATCCAAATGGGCGGCTGCCTGTAGGGGTGCTGACACACAGGTCATTGCCTATTTGGATTTCAGAAATGGAAGTATATTGGTTTTGGTTCAGATAAGTCTTGAGACCAATTGGTCTGGTCCCAGTTTTAGCACTACTGGCAGCAAACACCCTTTTAGGCAGCAACTCTGAGCAGTGACACTGGAAGGAGGAGGTCCCCGCTGGAGGGGCATCAGAAGCATATGCATCACCCCTTGAAGATGCGGGTCCAACTCTCTAAAACACACAAGTATTTTAGTAAACCATCCTGTAATGTCTTGATTACATATAACTCAAAAAACAAAGCTGCTGCACCGTTTTGTGTTTAGGGCAAGCTGTTGAAAGCAAGCGCGTCCAAAGCCCAGCCTTGTCACTGCTCCTTGCCATCCTCCAGTCTGGCCCACCAGGAACGTAACACATGTGGGCAACAACAAATCTTGAAATTGGATTGTGGCTGAGAGCATGTGCCTTCAGCGAGGGCACGCCTTGATAACTCTGTTTAAAAAGGTGTAAAAGTATGTGTGTGTTTAAAAACAAAGCATTTGAGTGGAATACTAATGTTTTCGGTTCAAAAAAGCTCTCTGCACATGTTGGGAGGCTGTCTCCTGCCCCACATTTTGCCATCCACTGGGCTAAAATGCCCACTTTCTAAAGTCTTACTGAAAATGATGTTTTTAGTGTCCCTGATTGCTGCACACTGCCCTTTGCAGAGAGGGTTAAATGCAATGAGAGAAGTCCTCTTCTGCCACTGCTTCTGAAAAGCTTGGCCAGAGGAGACAGGCAGGGACAGGCAATCACGGCGTAGAAGCTGCCTTCTTTTTGCCTCCATTAAACCAACAGGTCCATGCCAGCCATGCTGTTGTGCTCAGGAGAGTGCTGGAAACCAGAAGCTCACCCTAAGGTAGGGAAGCGCCTTGCAGGCAGTGGAGCTGGGCGTGGGAACTCTGATGAGGTCCATGCACCCTTCAGTCTGCTGATCTCCTTGGGCGATGGAGTTGTGTGGGTTTGTAAAGGCTCAGAAGCTATAAAAAAACGTAAGGGTTGTTAACACAGAGCCATCAGGTCAGTGCTGTAAAACTGCACGTGAACCACAGCTCATGCTGTCCTAATACCTGTGAGGGACGTTTAACAATACAACGGCATTTGTAAACGAACCAAAAGCTACCCAAACTGCAGGACGTCCTATTACAAAGACAAAAAAGAAACAAAATATTCAGGCTGAGGTAGTACAGTAGGTGTCTCAAGGTACACAAAAAAAGGACAGTCCCTTTCATCAGAGGGTCTGCAACCTAACAGGGACAAACCACAAGGGAAACAAACGGGATAGACGAGGAGGGACAAGTGACAGCAGTACATTACTGAGCAACGGCCATCGCATGGTTGAATAGCGCTTATGTACACCTAAAATAAATAATACCTGCAAAGAAATCTGACAACAGAAATGGGTGCTCTGGAGGGAGCCGGCTGAGGGGAAGGCACCCTGGCTGACACGGGCCAGAGAAGATTTTGATATGTCAACGCTTAGAACAAAAAGAACAAGAAAAATAAACATTCCCACACAAATGCCCTGCCACGGGGCTGTCTGCGTGGCAGGTTTCCCTGACGGTGGAGCGGGGCACCAGGCAGCCCAGGAGGACGGTGGTCTGAGAAGGTGCAGGTGAGCTGGAGGAAGCTGGAGAGGTTTTTGATTTCATTTGCTAGACCACGTCCTGCTTGAATTTCACTGTAATCAGAACATTTCCCAAAAGCATTCTGATCTTGCTGAACTGGCAGATTCTGACCAAAAATATCTCCTTTGCCTATTTTAGTAGTAACCATGGAAGCCGGCTTTGCACAGACTTTCGGTTGGAGAGAGAAGGATGGCGAGAGACAGTGAGGTGAATGCAGACAAGCTGGGAAACGGGGCTTCAGCAGTTTTTGTGGTCAGACCAGGAAGCACTAGCACAGACAAGGGGGAGAACTGGAATTATGTGGGGCTTTAGAAGAAGGAGCTCATGGACTGCAGAGAACCCAAGGAATTCACTCCTTGGAGAAACCAGGTATAGACTGGTATGTTGGTAGCAATCAGATTAAAAATTACAGTACTAAGATTTTTTTTTTAAATTACTTTGTATTTTTTTTAAGTTTAGCAGAAACACAAACACTCATGCTACAGACCCTAGTTTAACATATTGGGGGGGGTGGGAAATCCCTTATGTCCAGAAGTTACAAATAACCACTCCCAAAACGTCTGGCACTTGCAATATATGGAGGCAGGATGCCAGACTGGATGGACTTTCAGTCACACGTTCCTAAATTTTCAGGCATACAGGGAGAGACAGGCAATATTCTTAAAAATTTAGTTATATAGTGTAGAGAGCAAAGACATCAGTTCTACATGTGTCATACTCCCAGTTCGATTTATAGCAAACAGAGCATTTGTGAGATTTCTTAAGAAATCATTTACAGGTCCTTAGCATATGGAACAACCCTGTAGAACGTAGTATCAGACATACTCCTTTTCTGGTAAGCAATCAACAAATCAGATTACAATGAAAATCGCTCAGTTCCCAATGAATGGTTGCCCAAATCCCACTTGAAATAAATTATTTTGGCCCTGCTTACTTACAGGGGTTAGTCAATAAGTCCTCCTGCCCATGGTTGCTTTTTAGCCCATTTTAGCAAGCTACGTGCTGGAAAGTGTCTAGTTCATTAAAAACTGCTCCTAAAATGCTATGCAAATATTTCTCTTTCAGAAGTAAATTCCTCTGAGAACCTGTTCTAAACAGTTTGCTTTAGATGTAGACCATGATTTAATCCAGTTTGGATTTGAGATGTATCACAAAAGAAGAAAAATAATCCCTGTTGCGCAGAAGTCTGCCGTGTGCCTTGTGCTGAGCAACGTTCCCACGACTCAGCAGGGCAGGAGAAAAGCGCCGCGTCACGAAAAACCAGATGACGGCAGCTGGTTTGACCGTAGTGGTGCTGCTGCTGCACGTGGAGTTGTTTCTGCCCCAGCAAGAATTAATGCTGCTGGTGTCATCCCTTGCTAACAGCCGCGTTAAAAGGTAGAGATATTTAAATAAATGCTTGAAGGTTATCGATTCATCGCTCCATTAGCGAGAAGCCATCCCTTGGATTCAAACAGATGAGAGTGAGCCAGGCGCAGGGAGCTTGGCACTGGCGCAGGACCCCAGCTAAGCAAGTTTTTGCACTGTTGTGGTAGCAAGCATTAGAGCTGCGTTGAATAAATGGGTTCTAGCTTGCTGTTCTTCCCGAAAGGAGAGCGGTTTGGGCCCTTTTCCAGCCACCTCAGAGAAACTGCAGTGCAAGTCGCTGGCAATTCCCTCCCAGAAGCCCAGCCTTGCCGCTCGGAGCTTGCTACTAGCTTGGCAGCCTGCTGCATCCACCTAGCAGCTGTTTGCATCCCCACTCTGTCTTCTGCCTGACTCCCTGCCAAGGCCCGCGATGGACGCGGGGAGGCTCTGGTCCCTTGCCGTACCCTGCCCTCCGCCCGCAGCCGTGCTCCAGGCAAGCCCAGCAATTACCCCAAGGCGGCCGGGGAACGCCTCGCACCAACTCCTCTCAGTGAGGGACGGCAGTGGGACTACGTGCTGCTGTTCTGCAGTTTAATCAACCACAGGGGTTTGAAAATAAAAAGCGTTAGAAATCAAAGATGTCTGCCAAGTCGAGAAAGGCAGGAGCTTCTCTGACTCTCCTTCTGCGCTTCTGCTTGGAGACCCCAGACTACCCCCGACTACCCCCAACGGCAGGCCTTTCCCCTTGCAACGCTTCGCTCAGCTCTCCAGCCCCGCAGAGGAAAATTTACAAGATTGAAAAAAAAATATTTCAGATAAAATATTTAGGGCACAGGAGATTTTCGTATCGGTTCATAAAAGATTTAAATACTAAAATGTAAACGGTGTTTTGGGTATTATTGCAAGGCAGCTTCAGGAATGGAAATTCGAGAAAAGTGTTACAACCTATAAAGTTCAGACGATACTTGTAAAAGACTGCCTGATTGAGAGCTGCCAAAAAGATAAGTAAAACCAAATTCACCAGCACCACTGTAACAGCCAAAGAGCTTATCTGCTTAAGTGGTCGCTAATGGAAGTTGAGACCGTACAAGAAGTAGCTGCCATTTCTGGGACAGGCTGCCAGCGATGCCAGCCATCCCACAGCATCTCTGTGTCCTCGCGTGGGAAACACGTACGGCTTTCAAGGGCCTGAACGGGAAGTATCACACAGCAGGTCACAGTGGTCTTGAGTTCATTCCCAGTGCTCTTCTCAAAGTGTTTTAGGGGAGGTTTAGTACCCCATCAGAGAGCTACATGGAAAAGCTGCCATCCCCGGTGAAAACACACAAGGTTTCCAGTAGAAGCATGTGTTTCCATGTCATCCCACAGAGACTGTGCAGCCATATGGCCTGTGAAGTCCTGTGTGGTCTGCGTTTGCAAGTGCTTCCCCTGAAAGGATGACTTCTGCCTTTGTGCAGGTGATCCACACAAATTCTTCAGCTACCGGGACACTGAGCTGCAGCTCCAAGACAAACAGAGTATTGGGAACTTAAGCATTAGCTCTCTCATCTTGTGACAGGCAGGAGGACGACCCATTTCAACATAGAAAGGTTTATTGCAATATGCATACAACGTCACCCTTTTAACACAAAGTGGTTTGCCAGTATGTGGGGTCTTGTGATTCCTCCTGGTTTACAGCACGCACAGTCTTGTTCCCTGGACACCCCAGGGACAGCCAGGAGGGGTCTGTCATCTCCCCCCTCGCTTCCAAGCGTGCCTCTCCGGGCGGCCTTCTGCCCTGGGGCACCACCTCTCCTATCGTCTCCCTGCCTTCACCATAAGCCTGTACTACAATTGCTTTTATGTTCCTCATTGACTCCTGGATTTTTCCAGCTGTTTTCCCCTTTCCGTGGCTCTCTGCGGTTTTCAGATGCAGCTCTGCTCCAACCACTCTCCAGCCACTAGGGTTCAGTTTATACTCCAGCCTTAGCGTGCTCCACCAACCCGGGCATTAGCTTCTATTGTTTTGGCTATCACTAAACCAAGGAGTGTGTATTTGCTTCCTCTCTGGGCCTCAGTGAAACGCTGCCAGCAAACCCATCAGCCCACGGATCAAAGAAACATTTTCTAGCCGTCACACGCAGGAGCATTCTGGCCAGCCTGAGGAAGTCCGTCTGCCTCTTTTCATAAGCTCTCCTGAACAAACGCACACCCACAAACCACTTCTGGATACAAACTTTTCCACGTCCTACACCAGCTGTCCAATACCGCCAGTGATTTTAAAATCCTCCCCAGTGCTTTCCGTTCAACGTGGCATTCAGTGTTGTAAACCAGAGGATGTGCCCCAAATAAGTGCGGTCTGTGCAGGGAAAAGCAGCGTGATTTGCTTGCTATAAATACCCACCGCAACATGGGTATTTGTAGAATCACAGAATATCTGAAGTTGGAAGGGACCCATAAGGATCAGCAAGTCCAACTCCCTGCTCCTCGCAGGACTACCTACAAGTAAACCATATGACTAAGAGCGTCGGCCAGACCCTCCTTGAACTCTGACAGGCTTGGTGCCGTGACCACTTCCCTGGGGAGCCCGTTCTTGTGACCGACCGCCCTCTCCCTGAAGAACCTTTTCCTAATGTCCAATCTGAACTTCCCCTGACGCAGATTTGGAGGCAAGCAAAGCTAATACAAGCAAAAGGAGTGACAGAGTACCTGCCACCATCCATTTCTCTACTGAGTAGGTCATGCAAGTGCAATCAAGATTACTTTAAATTATGGATTAAGTGGACTCAGTTTGCCTGTAGCAGATTAGTGAGCACTCAAATGACTCTTTTTTGGCAGCAAAGCTGCCTCCAGTAGGTGAGCAAAAATTATTCTGAATAGTGACAAAACTGAAGACCTACAGACCAGATTTTCAGTACCGCAGAGCCTGCATATTTCCAGCCAAACTCCACAGGGGGCTGGGCATAACCAGCATAAATAAGAAACCTAACCCAGATGTTTGAGGGGGGAGTGCAGACCTAAAACGTATGGAACCCAAAACCACACAGATGCAGGAGACATCCAGCGTGAAGACGCAAGTACAGACGCTGTCTGAGGGAGTCTGGCAGATGTGAATGGCACTAGGGAATTCTTATTTTGCCTCATCCCTAAACATTCAATTGACAGGTTTCTGCATAGCCAGAAGGAGCACTTTTGGATTCCCGTGTCCTAAGCAAATCCTCAGTTGCTCAGAAGGCTGGGATTTTTTGGTTATATAAAACAGCTTTAATGAGTGTAGGACCAGAGACCTTCTAAACAAAGCAACAAGGAACCACCACCTGACTGCAAAGAAACAAGATAAACAATTTACAAAAAACCAAGCCAGTTCACAACACAGTATCTCATGCTCTTCAATGAGAGTGGCCAGTGTTTTTCATTTGCTGTGCAAAAAGAAAGCAATAGTGCGTTTCCCAAGGGAGGAACGCTTGTGCAACTGTTTACTAGAGGCAGTCGGCCAACTCCGAAGGACTTAGGACGTCAGTCCTCTTCTGCCCCAACCTCACTCACCTTACTGTAAAAGGGTATTGTAAAAACTACTTGGACTGGCTTTAGCTCCTGTTTTGCTGTGGATTTAGAAAGAGCTCAACGGCCTGAATCACAAACCTTCCCAAGCAAGGGCAGAACAAGTATGACTGCTTCTTGTCACCGTCTCACTTGCCATATAAATGAAAATTTTCTTCCCTGCTAATATACTGCAACTTTAACCCAGCAGTGATGGCTTGCCTGCTTTAACATACTGTTTGCACTGACTCTTGCCCCAGGCTGTCTTTAATGCCCCGCAGCAATATCCCAGTGGCTGAAGCCCCTCAAGCAGACCAAACCCACATCACAGGCAGCAGTCTAAAATATTCAATGCTAACGTCATTGTTTTCTCCATTTGCAACATCTTTCCTCTCTGCACACTATGCTTCACGATAACTGGACAGGCAGATTATATTAAAGCTCATGCATACCTTTTCAAATGATTTCTCATCAAGCCTCAGCGGGAACTAATTGAAGATTAAACTAATCATTCCTTGAGGCCTCTTATGGAGTGTTTTATCACTTTTCGTGAATACATTATGGAGAACTTCAGTGAAGTGCTGATCTGGCCGGACCACTGAACACATGAGCTGGAGTGGCTGGACAGCCCAACGCACATCTGGGAAATGAGGACTTGGGACATCCTCGATAAATGGGACAAGACAAACTTTTACCCTTTTCTTCTGGGTGTAAAAACCAGTCTAGCAAAACCACAATAGTAAATGTTTTCCAAAATACCATCCTGTCTTTCTGAAAACAAAGGAACAAGTCTGACAAGAGCTGTTTGACATTACATGAAATATTCCTGATGAACTCTCCGATCTTCTCTGCCTCCTGAAATCTGGAGAATACCACGACACCCAGCCAAAACCCAGCTACCGTAACTCGTGTTGATCCCTGCTTCAACCTGCTTCCACAATAACCAAATTCTTTCACCGACCGATCTGCAGCTCCATCCCCGGCCTCTGATCCGCACAGCACCTCTCTGGGTATTGTACATTGCGCTCAGATAACGACAACTGACATCCAGACTTCCACCAGCCTCTGGGTAAAAGCCGTAATGCTGGGTCATGGCAGACCCCCAGACAAAAATATTAACGTGCTTTTTCTGCAGTGCCTTGCAGGGTTAAGTAGTCATTTAACCAGAGATGAAAGCTGAAAGAAAGGTCCAAAAAGGTTTTGAAGCAACAGAAAACACCCTCTGGAATGTCAGAACCAGACACTTCACTCAGTAATAAAATTCATGGTCCCAAAAGCAGGATCAGATCTATCCTTGCTAGTGTTTGCTTTGACAGAAATAACACGTTTTCAGGTTTCCTCTGCCATAAAGGCAGAAGAGAATCCTCAAAACTGGTCACACAACTACTGGGAATATTTTGGGAGTATTTTATGCACCTCATGGCTGTAAATGTTTTCGAAATACTATTGTGCTCTATTCTACTCTGCCTCCCTATGTCATTTTTGTCTTAAAAATGAGAACTCCTTCAAGCAGGCATCACATGCAAGTTCCCATCTAAGTATTTCAAATACTACAGATGGTGTGATTTATCAGTCAAAGTTTCTGGAATCACTCTCACTTTTAAGACAATTTAGATGCTTCCCACTTTCTTTTGACAGGCTACAATACAGGAAAGCAAGATCAGTTTTGTTTTAGATTATTAACATGATATGACTGCAGTGCACTCAGAAATGGTAAAAAATCAGCTCTCTCTTTCATTCCCAAATGCTCAATTCTGTATGAAACCACAGTAAAACAGTAAGTAAATCTTGTGAAGAAAGTTTTCATTTACATTTGACTGTGTTAATTTTTGTCAGAGCACCAATATCTGTGCCGCTGCCTATTTTATTTATATGCACACACACATATATACACACACACATGCTTTTTATAGTTATATAATACACACACACACACGCACGCGCGCGCGCATGCATTTTACCTGGTTGATTTCTAATAGCAAGCGTTCCAACGTAAGTCTTGGAAGAGAAGAAGGGACAGCTGAAGGAAGACTGGGCCATCGCCTCACCGTAGAGCCCAGGGAAAGCTCTCTACATGTAGATTAATCCTCAGGAAGTGGAAGAGCATTGTATTTTCCCTCCAAAAATTCAGAAATGCACTGCATGCCCCTACAGACTCTGCACCATCTCAGGACAAATCAAAAAGACGCTTGGATGCCACAAGTTGCTTTTCTGTGTGCTGTAGTTTTACATAAGAATCACCAAAAAGAGAAATTCTTTTGTTTGTCTTTAAGCAATATTCTCATCAGAAAATTCTGCATGTAAAAGCCTGGGGAGACGATGAGACCAACGGCCAGGCCAATACGGGACTGTAAGAAGGCATGTCCACCATGGGACACAAAAACTTGTTGGACTCTCAAAACCATGAAGAAATGTTAAAAGTCAACAAATTTTAAAATACAGCCCTCCCAGTCTGCTGGCTGACATCTCAGAAATGATCCACTCACACAGCAACCTCAGAGCCAGTGCATCAAAGGAAAGCAAATGGGTTCAAGGACAAAGTACTGATCAGTTAAACCCTATAAAAACCCAAATTGGCAATCACCCCAGAAAGCAGGTATTATAACATAGACTCCTCTGTCCACAAGGTACAAACCTGTGAAGCGACTCCTTACAAGGGACTGAAATAGTGACCGACTTGACCTCCTCTGGCTGAAGAGAAGACAACACAGCAACTTCTCCACACTCAGAAATTGCAGCCCGGGAACACTCGGCCTTGTTCCCTTGCCCGGCTTTTCAGAGGTGGAGCAGAAGGGAGGCACAGGCGCAATACACAAACCCGCGCTTTCAGAGCTTTGGGGTTTTATGGTGTGGAAGAAAACCTTCAGTACCTGCTGTCCTAGGAACAGAAGATCCTCCATGAGCCTTGAAGTCAATGCAGGAGTCCTCGCAGCAGATCACTGACCCAGAGCAGAACTTCGTGTCTGGTGGAGAGAGAGTTTGGCAGAACAAGGCAGCATGCAGGGAGGGGAGTGAGGAAACATTTCATAGCCATCGGGGAGAAAGGTCAGCCGTGCTTAGCCAAGGTTATCTTGTAAAAGTCTAGTGAGGTGGGTTTAGTTAAGTTTGCAAACTCTAGCCTTTCAAACAAATATATTCCCCATAGTCTCATCATAAATTACTTAAATCAGCCCATAAGCCTCCAACAACCTCATTCCTGTGTGCTGAAAGCTACTCATTTTAAGCCAAATGAGTATGACAAACATCCTCATCTACATATCTAAACACTGCCAGCAAAAGGCGTCTCCTTAAAAGACATCCCAGCCTCACCCAGGCCACTAGCGGACATAATTTTTCCCGACTTTTCTCTCGTCTGCCAAACTCTTCCATTAGTCAGTTAATGCTCAGTGTTCAGCTGTCCTGAAGGTGATGTTATCTCTATTTTACACACGGAGAAGCCAGAGACAACAAGAGGAAAATTTTCAAAAGCTTCTAAATGACTGTGAAACTAAGGTAATTTTTCAAAAGAGAGACTCCAGAGCTGAAGTCAGCCTCAAAATGAAACACCGTCTCAATTCACTTAAGGCAAGGTCCTCAAAGCCACAGAGATACCTAAAGAGTATCACAATGGGAAACGATTTCTAAGTCTAAGACGCAGAGATAAATTAGCCATGACTTCTCCCCTCCTCCAAGAAAATAACTGAGTAGGTGCCTAACAGTCCACAGGAACCCATTTTTTCACCAAAAGAAGGTATTTGGGTACCTCAAGTTTTTCTTCCTCCGTGCTGAGATCCCACCATTTTGGCCAAGCTGAACCTCTTAGCACTTACGCCCATGAAAGCCCACTTGGGACTGGGAAGTCATGAGCACAGCTAACGCTTCTCAACGCAGCTCTGGCGTCGGTACGAGGGAGCAGCTGCTCCGACTTTCATTTAAAGATGTGGCTGGAGGAAGAGGGTGTGGTTGGGGTGGCACGAAAACAGCACCCGCTGCCAGGGCAAGGTGGTTGCAACCTCTCCCCTTGGAGAGAGGTGCTGGGTTTGGACTTTGCCTCCAGGGCCAGTTTTGATTTTTATCCAGTGATGTTTTAATGCAAATCATGTCATAAGCAGCCTTGGGAATGCCGCCAGATACCTGCTCCCCACCTCCCTTCAGGGGAGGTCCCAACCGGTAGGCCACAGTCAGGCTCCCACTTGCTTCTCCTCTCCGGCTCTGCAAACCCTTCTCCACACCATGGCACAACTTCAATAGGAAGGGCTGAGAGGTTGCCTACAGCCTGGGAAGGGACAGGTGGATTTGAATATCCCTTGGGAGGAGGACGACCCAGACCCACGTTCGACCACTTCTGAGAGGAGTATTATAACCATTAAGTTATTATATGAAAACCACCACACCAATCATTTGTATCTTAAGCAGCGAGTGCAAGGCTGTGAGCTGAGGCCTCAGCAACAGGGGCAGGTTGGACTCACCTGGCCGGGTTTGGAGCTTGCAGAGTGTGGGAGCCGCTCGCGGGGTGCGGCGTGAGCGCTGGCACAGGGATGCAGGTGGGAAAAGGGTGCCCAGGAGCCTAAGCAGGTATCAGGACAAGTATCGGGGAGGCAACAAGATCCTGCAAACAAGCCCTCTTGAAATCACCAGAGATACATCAGTTCCCACCATTTGAAGGCCTAACCTATTACTTTAGGGTTAAAATGTCAAACTAAACTCTCTTTTATCACTACCAAAGTGCTTTTACCTTGAATTTTTAAGTCTTTGTTTAAGCTGAGGCTAAAAATAGTCTGGGCTCCCTGACTGTTATGAAGATCATAAAACTCTCTGTAGTCCAACAGGCCATAGAAAGTTTCTATAGTTAGTAACTATTGTGTGCCTAGTCAGCTTCCTGCACCTTCTTCATCCTCAAACTAAAAGAATTTACCTGCAAAAATTTAACTAAAGGGGTTTCTGAAAGGAATTCTTAAAGCAGCTGTTAGCCAGTGTGTTTTTATCACAAACCAGTGAAATAAAGTAACAGCTAGCTCTATGTTTAATTGTTCGAAAAGAGTATGTAATTAAAGAGCAAGTCTATACATGTGTTGTTAAATACTGTGAGCCTGATTTTCTTCAAATTTGTTGTTTCTTCCAATTCTTAAAACATGCATTTGAAAGAAGTGGAAGGGCAGGTACCACTATTTGGAAGTTGCAAATAAGTCTTTTGAGAAAATAAGTACCTTCTAATCTCACTGAAATATACCAACCACGAAAACAGGAGGTATGCAGTAGAAAAGTGGCACTTTTTGACAAAACAGGAGGTATTTAGAGACGGTACCCCTCTAAGCGGGGAGAGATGAGTAGGCTGAGTAAATGGAAATATTTGCAATTCATTTTAGACATTTGGCAAGATAATTTTTTAGGTGTATGTGTGCAAGAGCTCCAGAAGCTGTTTCAGGCCCATTCAGAAATAAAGTCTGAAACGAGATTTTGATTTAGATTTCAGACCCATCTCAGCAACACAGTCATTAGTTTATCCAGCAGCATTAAAAGTGAACAGCAAGTGCCCCTAAACCTCCTCCCACAAAATAAGAAAATGAGAGGTAAAATTCTGCATCATTCCACGCTGATGATTTTTAGACAGAATTTCCCACTCACCTTTAACAAGGTGATAATTTAAAAGTCTCTGCCAAGGAATACAACCTCCTGACTGGACCCCCACAACTCTGAAAATACCTGCTGGGGGAATTTGGTATCCTGTATTTAAAGCATCAGAAAGTGTTTGGGAGACTTGTGTTAGGAAAAAGTACACAGTTGTACAGAGATTAAATTCCTTGGAGTTCTTCTTTTTTATTCTAAGAAAAAAGAAGAGAGGATCCTGCATTTTGATGAGTCTGAGCGTAAGGATACAAACGTGGCTTATGGTCATTCCAGCCACGCACCTGCTGGCTATAAAAGACATACCATACAGTTGCGTCTCCACTGACTTGCTACAGCTGCTTTTTCAGTATTTGCAATGGTGTGGGAACATTACAAAGTTTAATATTGTTTTTGTCATTTGGAGGGCAACGCCGGCCAATCCTGCTTGCACTATCACATTATTTAATTAAATATCTAAAAATTAATTATACCACATGCCAATACGCAGTGCAGTGTTACCAGCCCTAAATAAGGGTCCAGTTTATGTTTTTATAACTACTACCCTCTCTAAATATGCTCAGCTGGAATGAGCTGCACCCTCTGCCTGTTTAAGAATGATTGCCCATGTGTATTTTGTGGGATGGATGCACACCCCATAGGGAATACCTGAGCTCAGGCTTTTTTTTGCCCACAGAACACCAAGGTGCAGATCAGAGCACACCTGACACCCATATCTTTCAGTTTATGATGTTCTGCACCATAAAGAAAGAGAATCATAGAATTATAGAATTGCCTAGATTTTCTGTAAGATCATCTAGTCCAGTCGTTAACCTAGCACTGACAAGTCCCCCACTAAACCGTGTCCCTAAGCACCACCTTTACATGACTTTTAAAAACAGCCAGGGATGGGGACTCCACCACTGCCCCGGGCAACCCGTTCCAATGCCTAATGACCCTTTCAGTAAAGAAATTCTTC
>JAVKLA010000053.1:37371630-37382273 GCA_034782735.1 Sagittarius serpentarius
GGTTGAAAAGTTGTTTTTTAGCATTCTCATTGGATGACTTTTATCATCTTCCTCCTAGCTTGCTTCATCCTGTTATGTGGCTAACAGTTCAGCATAACTTCCTTATCCCAACGATACACCAGAATCTTGTCAAGGCCGGACATGACTTCTGTATCTTCCTTATCAAGGATACACCCGAATCTTGTCAAGGCTGATCTTGTGTTCTTCCATCTGGTTGTCAGCAGACCAGCTGCCTTCCCCAGCAGAAGCTGGTGAAGGGTCTGGACAATAACTCTTATGAGGAGCGGCTGAGAGAACTGGGGTTTGTTTAGCCTGGAGAAAAGGAGGCTGAGGGGAGACCTTATCACCCTCTACAGCTACCTGAAAGGAGGGTGTAGGTCTCTTTTCCCTAATAACAAGTGGCAGAACAAGAGGAAATGGCCTCAAGTTGTGCCAGGGGAGGTTTAGATTGGATATTAGGAAGAATTTCTTCACCAAAAGGGTTGTCAAGCACTGGAACAGGCTGCCCAGGGAAGTAGTTGAGTCAGCATCCCTGGAGGTATTTAGAAGACGTGTAGATGTGGCACTTCGGGGCATGGTTTAGTGGGCACTGAGGTGCTGGCAGTTGGATTTGATGATCTTAGAGGTCTTTTCCAACCTTAACTATTCTATGATTATACGATTCTATATCTCTGCTGTTCCATTGAACAATACCAGCTTTTCAGAGTTCTGCTCAAGCCTTTTGATAGAAGAGGGATACACACTTCCTTGAGCTTGTATTATAATGTCTTCTCACCGGCTGCATGTTCTCTGTAAGTATCTTACTCTTTTAGGTGTTCCTCTGAACCACAAAATTGTAAGAATCATTCTTACATTTATGTATTACACTTCAGAGATTTTTTTTGTTTGCACAGGGACAAGAAAACTGAGTTTGTCCTCGTCATTGCACATTGCTCTGGGTTAAAATCGGTGTTGTCTTTTTCCTGTTACATTAAGTTGTTTCACATCCATCCACTGCTTTCCCTGTTGTCTCTCACATCAAGGTCTTTCTCCTTCTTTTCTGATCTTATGTTTAGCGTCATTGGTATTTCTGCATTTACTTCTGCAGAGAAAGGCCCTTTCTTCCCTTGTAGTTCACTGAACACTCTCTTGATAACAAGCATCTCAAACAAATACAAGTCTCTCCTCCAAATGAAATTGCTCCCTTTGCCAAGACGGGAAGAGCCCGGATTTCCAAAACAGAGTCCTCTGATTTTCCTAGCCAGCATTTTGATAAGAAGAATTTTGCAGACAGTGTCAGGACCATATTTCAGTCATCACTGTGTACTAATACTAATTACAAACACAGTCAACACCAGTATTGACACTGGCACTTCCACATCTCTCCGAGATAAGAAATGTATTCCTCTAGCCTTATGCTTTCTTTGTTTCCCACTAGAGCACTGAAGTTCCCTGGAAGGGCAGTTTCTTCACACCTCCAGGATAGTTTGGATGACAAGTCTAAGAAGATTAGCTTCTGTAATGTTTTCTAAAAACCACTGTAAGGAGGATCACTGACGCAGATGACTGATTTTCATCCAGGAGACTCTAGCATTGTTCCCCTGTCTCATGCATTTATTAGGATTTCATTTCCTTCTGGAGCCTCAAGGGAAATTTCATAATCAGCACACCTGGTATGTGTAGTACAAATAATTAAGGGGATGCCCTCTCTAACGATCTATGCAGAAAGGCTGTTCTGCTGTAAGAAATGGCCTGGATCATAGTCTTATTAAAAGAAAGAATTAGGGTTATAAGATCCTCTCCATTTTCAGACTCAAAAAGCCTCATGAATGTTTACGGAGCCAGAGTCAAGGCTCTACCTGATCTAGAAAGGAACCTACTCAATCAGTATGTTTATGAGTTATTTCAACATTATTCTTTCTATGCTGTCAGCATAGATGGTACTTTATCACCATTTTCCTATCCCAGAATGCAATTTATTGCTTGCCTTAACAAAAAGATCATGACACCAATTTAGCTTACAATCGCATCAAGAAAAATACTTTATGTGACAAATTCGGCAATAGGCCAGCACTATATAAACTGGTTTGATGACAAAAATATTTAGGGCAAAGCGTGTTAAAGAGGACAGAGATCATGAGGAGCCCGCCATACTTAGCTTTCTCTGTTCAACAGTTTGCAAGGACAGTATAGTTGTTACAGCCTAAGCTCCGCTCTTCTGTGGAGGTTCCCCCCCCCAGGCACTAAGAGCACTAAAGTCCTCACAAATTGGGCATTATAAGAAGGAGGAAATAGATTATTATTGCAAATGGATAAAATAGTCAACACCTCCCTTGCATTGCAGGACATGCAAATTCATGTCTGATGGCTCACACTAACATGTTGTTAGCATCTGCACAAATTTTGATCTGAAAGTTATTTTGGGGTTGTGTTTTTTCTGAGGGCAAAGCCCCTCAGTAGCTGGACAAGGACTGCATATCTACAAACTTTTACTTAAGTGCTCTGTGTCTTTCTCTGCTTTACCAATAGAATCCTTTGTTCTGAATTCTTTTTTCTCCTACCTTTGATTGCCTGCCTTAATCTGTATTTAATACTTACATTACAGATCCCTCACTTGAAATTTTTCTTTCTTTCCCCAAACCTGAACTCAAGTTTTACTTTAAAGCTTCTAAAAAAATTTTATATGAGTGCGCTTCGCTTAACGCTGCCATCTGTAACTGAAGTACAGCACAGTAAATGCCATATTTGTGATTCGGAATCCAGTTTTGCAGATAAAAGAGGTTAAACAGTTCATTTTAATGTGTCTCTTTGATAAGTAACTGAAATAGATTCAAACACTGAGATTTGCCCACCATCATTACTCCTATTTTCCAACACATTAATTGGATATAGGCAGCCAAATCAAGAAAATCAGCTTCTCATCAAGGGCTGTGTTCTAAATTCTGATATTTTTAAAGCTGAAAAAGGCTAATGAATAATTTATGACTAAAAGATTAAATCTGATATGAACAAAACCAGACATATATGCAACATTACATAAACATACTTCCACCCTTTGAACTTGCCCAGTTACCTTAGATCCATCTAAGTGCTTACACATTTTTCTAAAGCAATCAGATTTGAAAGATCTATGACTAATTAAATCTATTGCTATTAGTGTGAGCAGGCCATATTTAAATTCCATTTTTCAATAGGTTATGAACCAAAGCATATTCATTACCAGAATTTCTCCCTTTCTAAAAGCCTGGTACTACAATTGGATCTGACTGGGCACCTCCTAACACCTATATGTTGCTGTAAGGGGACTCCGCTCAGGTGCACGGGTCCTCTAGAACCAGAGCCTTTTGTCGTAGCATGATAAAGCATAGCGGGATTGTGGTACTTTTCCTAAGACAAATAAAAAAGATTCATCTCTATCTTCTGAATTTGTTTGTATTGGTAACATCAAGACCTTACCCCTCAATTTAGAAAAAGAGAAGGAGGAAGCAGTTATCGAGGTAGAGGGATCCAGGCATCCTACAATAAAATTCAGCATTCTGTTTAAGCGCTGCCCTCTTCTTACCCTACCCAGAGCAGCAGGACACAGGGGATCTGATTAATTAAACCCATTTCAGAGCCCTCAGCAAACAGTGGGTTTCAGTTTAGAAAGTGGTAACGGGAGGACTCCGGGCATGGCTGGAGTGAAAAGTCTGCTAGTAAAGCTTCACAAGCCGAGCAGTATTTTCCCCCTCTTTGAGAAGTAAATGTGTGATTTGAAAGTCTGCACAGAACAGATTTACTTCCACAGGGTGAACACTTGACAACTTAAGGTATTTTGTGAAACCTGTAAGACTCACCTTTCCCCATCTGCACGCTTCGTTCTGCTCTAGTGGAAACTCGCACAAGCACACACCCTGCTCTGCTGAAGCCATTCGCCTGTTCCACACAGTCACAGCTGTTTGAGCTCACTAATACTGAATGTGCTGGAAGTACTCCCAAGCTGTAGGGACTAAGGGGTTAATCCAACTCGCAGGCATACATTAAACCACGCTAACAGCATTCCACAGAAATACCATCCTGAGCTAGCAGCCTAGAAGGAATAGCTAACCTGACACATGCTCTGTCCAGGCAACAGACAAATACACTTGCTTTTTAAACTCAGCACCAATAGGGCACTTTGTGGGGCACTCACGAACCCTTAGAAACCCGTGGGCATACAAAAGCGGCCGTTGCATGGACAGCTGCGTGAAGAAAAAAAAAAAAAACAAACCTGGAAAGTGGTTTATGCAGCGTTAGCTGTGAAAGTCGTACTTTGCTTTAAGCAGACTCAGGTCGAGATCATACCACCTGTTTAAAAGGCAAAATATTTCCTCATTCATTTTAAGAGCTGCAGCTCTGCCCCCCCTCCTCTTTGCGTAAAGATGCCGTATAGACAGACGCTTACAGGAAAATGAACCCACAGTTGTAAGTATCCCAGATATTGATCTCTATCAGGCTATATAAACCAGCAGTTTTTGCAGTCTCTCTGGAGTTTGCTGTAAAAGCAATTGGAACTGCAATTAACAGCAGCACATCTTAGGATAGGGAAAGACTTCTAACTAGAAGCTAATTAGGAGGGCAAACACTGAAGCTTGTTAGCTGAGATGCTAATGAGAATTATACTTGAGTGGCAGCAGACTAGCTATTCAGAGTTAATTAGAAACCTCAGCTGATAGTATATTGCTCTTAAGAGCTTTCAAAACAAACAACTGGAAAAACTGTCCTGCAGCTAAGGATCCAGCATGCCATGTTGAGTAATTCATGGGCACAGGGAACAGCCAGAAAATTACACTCAGGCATCAGGGTAATTTAACAGCATGTGAAAAAGGTAGAGAGGGGTTTTTTAGGAGGTGCATGCCCTCCTGGATTTCCTGCGACGGTTCTGTTCATCAGTGGCAAACCTGATGCTGCATTGTACGCTGTCACTTACACTGCCCAGTGAAAACAGCACCCAGTTGCAGAAGAGGATGAGCTGGAGGGCTGCTGCACGCCCCAAGCATCCACACCAGTCTCGTGCAGAAGCGGGACAAGGACCTGGGCTGGTTCAACAGCCCCTGACAGCCTCTCCCATCCCACCCAAGAGCCTCTCCCATCCCAGTCCGGGAACGCCGCTGGCGTCGGCTGTACCGGGGCGAAGCAGCAGCTGTGTGCAAGTTGCTCTCACCGTGCCTCTGCCTTCCCCAGGGCACGGGAGGGTTTTACTCTCTCCCCTTCTTCGTGCAGTGAGAAGGCAAAGAGTAAATCGAGGCGCTTCGAGGGGAAAATCTGTTAAATGTAACATCGCCGCAACGGGGATCGTGAAGTGTGGCCTTACCTGGGCTGAGTTGCATGGCTGATTCCTGCTCTGAGCAGAGCCAGGGAGGCAAAGCAGAGGGGCTGCGTGTTTAAATGTTTCCTCCGTGCCTGATTGGAAGCGCAAGAGCCAGTCAGGGGCAGGGGAGAGGCTGCTAAACTCAAAGTAGGTTGCTTGTTTCAGGAAAAGACTGGATACTGGAGAACCTGCAGACTAGTTCCCAGCGCATTTGAACTCACGAAAACATTTGGGTGTCACAGGGGAGAGAAACGCTCCAGAAGAATCAAGGAGATTTTCAGTTTCGCTGAGGCCCTGTTTGCATTAAAACTTGCAGCGATTTAAGTAAAACCTGGTTTTAATTCTCTTTATTGAAACCAATTGCAAACCCATGTGGATACTCTTAAACAGACTCAGCTTTCCAAAAGGAAAACCAATGCTATGCAGATTTCAATTAAAGCACACAGAAGAGCACCCACAAACAGTTTTACATCAGTGCAATTAAATAGATTTCAAAGTTTAAGTTTAGCAAAACAAATGTGACTGTTAATGCAGGTGTGACCTAGCAGTCAGTGGCTGACGGCATGTGAGGGGCCAGGGAACTTGGCATACTGAAACCTCGCCACAAGAGTCCTGGGAGTGAACATGTGTAAATACACCCTTCACACAAGCTTTTCAGTATCTTCAGTGGAAAGTGTGTGAAAGTACAAGGAATTAAGAGTAGAAGCTAACACTGGCAACTGTAATCCATAAATCCATCTGTTTCTTAAAGCAAAAAATATTCCCAGTGCATAAGCTGTATTCTGAAGAGAAAAATTTGCTTCGCTAAAGCTTTGGGAACCATCGTTTTCACCTGATGTTTCTGAAGCAAGAGCCCCGCTGGATTGTGGTTATTCAGGTTTAACAGGAGTTGTAAATGCTGACTGAACCTAGAGGCGAAATTCCCCGAACACCAAAGAGATGTAGCTCTGGGCTTGGCCACACTGCAGCTCACCGCAGAGTCGTCCCAGTGACAAGCCGTACGCCTTGGCTCAGCAGACGGCAGGGCACCGGTGACCAGGACACAATCGTGGGTTTGTCAAAGCCAGTTCACAAATCTGAACTCACCTGCCGCTGGTGCCTGTGATCCCCAAACTGGCTGGAAGCACCGGCTGGGGGTCCCCTGGCTCAGCAGCTTGCACAGCCGCTCTCTGCTCAGTGCAAAGCGTAGTAAGCTGCTTGGCAACTCAAACCAGGCTAAATAAAAGAAACGGAAAAGATTTAAACGCAAGTAACTTGTATTAATGCTGCGGGGAAGATTTACTGGTGGGGAACTAAGGGTATAGATAGCGATACTTCTCAGACAGTCCTAGCAAACTGCTCTCAAGCTGGTGCAGGTCCGAGATGCAATCTCGCCAGCACAGCACAGAAATGAAAGGCAGCTGCCTTCCTCTCCCTCTCAGGGCTTATTCCTTCCACACACCCCCCCCGCAATTGCTTAGTACTTCTGCTAGATTTTCCCCATATCAAAGACTTTCATGGAAGCAACCTTCCCAGAGCTACAGCCCCAACTGGAAGCAAACTGGCGCAAGGCTCTAGGTGTTTCCAGGGTTTGTATTGCTGACAGCAAGCAGCTACAGCTATAGGCCCAGGTGGGCAGTGCTCAGATTTGGCCATAGACACATCTGTGTCTGTCCTCCCTCCGTGACCATCCCAGTGCCTGGAGTGGAAGCCTGAGGGATGCTGATATCAGACACAGCATCATCTGCAGGATATGGTATCTCCGAGGGGTGCTGGACAGTAATTCCAGTGACCGAGTTGACAATGAAAAGTATGTACCTGTACTTAACAGCTCAGCTGAGCTAAGACTGAGCTTTCTCACGGTTAGCAGGCCGTGTTGTTTTTTCTCTGTTTGAGCATATTGATGCTTACCTTGCTTTGCACCAGTGATAGTAAGCTGATAGCAGAGGACCAGAGCAGTGCCTGCCCTTTCCATGCTGCAACAGGGCAAATGTACCCTGACCCCCAAAGCCTTATCAGCCTGGGCACAGTCAGGCCTAAAGCCAGGATCAGAAGGCACCCGCCCATGCTGCTAGGGGCTGCATTCACCCTTCTCAAGTGCCACTCAAGCCTTTCTGTCTACCGCTGTATATTGGCTTATCATACGCAATCAGAGTCTATAAGGGAATGCAAGGGTCACCCATTTCTGTGAAACAAAAGGTCCATGAAAATGCTCACTAAACTAGGTTTTCACCAGATTACCTTTGGCCTTTGGTTTCTGCACTTTCCTCAAACTCTTATTCAGTTTCCCAAACCCTTTATCAGGACTAATACCTTGTGCCGAACAGACATACTTGGACAGCAGAGCTCTGCAGTTGGCCACAGCATTAGATAAGCTAGACAAGCGATTCCCAACATAGCTCAGCGTGCCAGTTTCTCTATCCCTCCTGTCTCCCAGACAGGCATTCTGGTGAGGCATTGTGGTGAACACCTTTAACATGCTGTGCTGACACCTCACTGTAGTGTACTTATTTTGGGAAAAAAAAAAAAAAAAAAAAATCAAAGATGTTGGACTAAAACTATCATTGCCTCATGCCAATGCATATATAGGCATGAGCCAATAGTAGTATACGTATAGGGATGCCTACAGTGATAATCCAATGTAGTGAGGCTTATGTATATAATATATCATAATAGACACATATATATTATCAGAAACTCTTCTGGCTGGAACCACAGATCAAAGCACTGTATTTGCCCCGCTGTGCTCAGGACATACTCCCTCAGTTCTGAGCACTTGGCTTCTCAGAGCAGGGAGCCTTCTGACTATGTCTTTCAGTTTCTGGGGAAACTATAGCAAAACTGGATTCTCTGAATACTTTTTGCTGCCTTGCTGAGCAATCTCCTTCCTCCTCGGACATCCCCAAACGCAGCAGTCGTTTTGCTCCCATCAATTCAGGAGGGTGACATAAGGTCTTTTAACATCCTAGCAAGCACATGCTACAAACTGTAATTTTCCCTCTTTGTTAGGTGTGCCTGGTTCCCATCTTCCCTCTGCAGGGATAAATGTACAACTCTAACCCTGAATTTCATCTATTTACCTTCTCCTGACCGTGAATCTCTTTCAGTATCGCTAGCTTCACGCTGGCTTGCACACAGCACCCAGCCCCACAAGACCCCAGTTTTCATTTCAGGCTGATGGCTACCCCTGCAAAGGAGTCCTCCCCTCCGGCTCTCCTCCCCTGGCCCACGCTGCACACCTGCAGCAAAACGACACAATCTCTTGCAGATTCTACCTCTTTTTCTCCCCCCAGAAAGAGGCTGCTGCTTAGCTTGCATTGCAGCTCCCAGGGGATCAGCGTTTCAGCTCTGCAGGACGCACTACCCCAGGTCTCCCTCTTGTAATGGTTTTAATTTTTTATCATGCTCAGAGCACTGCCTGCTGTCTCTTAAGTTTGCACGTGCACTGGGAAATTTCCTCTGCTTGGCAAATATTTGAGGGTTTAGCAAGGATTATTTCTGGGTTTTCTAATAATGGAGTTTCTAGTAATGCCTCTGAATTGACTTTTTTTTTTTCTAATTCACAGTCTGATCTCTCACAACTGACATCATGTCCCAAAATTGCAACACTGCACCTTTAATCTTAGATCTCTCACCAGTCCTCTTTTTCTTCAGGGAAGAAAAGCAGGAGGGTGGGGGGTGGTGGTGGGGGAGGTAGTATGAGGAGCAGAAGTCTTTTTATTGAAGCTTTTGGCCTCGGGTCAAGAAGGCTTTTCACAGGAAAGCCCTGCGGTTCCCTCGAGAACTTGCATAAAACCCCATTCTCTGCTGCTGCCTTCACCTGTGTGCCCTCCGAAGACAGTGGCTGTATCTCAGTTTTCCTGTGCTGCTTCCTTCCCTCTGCATTTATTTTTTGGTAACCAGGTACAGCTATCACATGCTGCGGGAGGTGGCTAAAGGAACTTTCAGCCTAAAGGGACTAGTGAATCCACGATGCTATTTTCCCTGTTCTATGAATTACTTGGATTTGTTTCGTTTGGATATGTATTATTAAAACAATTTTTCCACAGTTTAATATGGGTAGGCTTCTACTTTCAATTGTGTTAAGTAGTCGTGTGTTTTCTGCGTGACTTGTAATCCCAGCATGCTTGATTTCCAGAACACCCCATATGCTATTCACTTTGTCCTTACCATACTACAGTCACGCTGCCGTTCGATTTTCATTTGTTTTGGCTTGCTGTAAGTTTCTCTTCTCTCACATCAGGTTACGGAAGCCTCTGTAGCCCCACATGCTCATCACTGCATCCCTGCCAACTGCTGTTTGCGGCAGCAGCGCTGCTTTCCCCGAGCACGTGGTGCTGCTCTGCACTTCACAAATCATTTTTGCTGCCTTGCACTAGTCATACCTGTAAAATCTCATCCTCCGAGTCACCACTTGTGTCTTAACGCAGAGCTTTCCATCTCCCTGCATTTGTCTTGTTGGCTGACTTCTCTCATTGCATGTTATCTCCTCCTCTTTGCATCTTGCCTTTGCACAAACATAGGTGCAGTTTTCAAAGTGCTTTTCATTATGTCTCTGAGCTAGCTCATAAATATTCTTTGCTTGCATTCGTCCTTTCCAGAAGTTTTACATATGTCCTGCAGGCTGTGGGAGATCAACAGGAGCATCTACGTGTTATATTCTGGGCAGAAGAAAGTTTTACTGTGCCCATACCCCACCAAAACAGCAAACAACTGCAGTAGCACAGTGCTGGGGCAGAGCTAACACACCGTGCTACACACTGTGACTTCTTACCCTGGGCTTGATCCTACAAGAAGGGTGGCACTTGCAGTGATCACTGGGTTCAGGTTATGCTCGTACAAACACCGTCAGCAAGGATCACAGACACTAGTGAGCTAACAACAAGTTCAAGTGCCCTCCAGCATTTTTGCTCAAGTTTTTATTCCCATTAATCACTGCTGAGTTCATCTTTGAAGATTTGTGAACATCAGCCATCTTGCACAGCTTGACCATATAACTGTTGTTTTTCCTGATTCTTGGTAACCCTTGTCAATACTTTTCCTATCAAACCTCATTAAAGGATTTTTTTTTTCCCCGTTCATTTTTCAGAAATAGGATTTTACCTTAGCTTGGCAAGTCTGTTCCTGTTCCCCCCCTAATCCTGCTAGAGAATGTGCATTGCTCATTACCCTTAATAACACATCTACCGAGGCATCAATACAGGCTGGGGGATGGGGGGATAGAGAGCAGCCCAGCGGAGAAGGACCTGGCGGTGCTGGTGGACAAAAAGCTGGACATGAGCCGGCCATGTGCGCTCCCAGCCCAGAAGGCCAACCAGATCCTGGGCTGCATCAAGAGAAGCGTGGCCAGCAGGTC
>JAVKLA010000053.1:37384442-37401438 GCA_034782735.1 Sagittarius serpentarius
TACATCTACAGCAAAGTGTTCTAGCAGGCACAGCTATATATGGGTAAGATGTGCGATTCTCCTACCGTCTCCTCTTCCAGCTGACAAAGCTGAACTGGCCAAATTTAAGTTCAGCTCCACGTATTTGAGTGATGTATATGGACAGCATTTAGCACAAAGGGGCCTGGGGCTTCTTGATACCACCACTATATGACTGCCTCTGTCACTGGCCAAGATACACTCACTGCAGAGGTAGAAATATACAAGTCAAAAAGCAAAACTCTGGGGAAATGAGATTATTTCAATTCTGAAACAAAAAGGAACAAAGAATTGGAAAGGGCTTCCTAGATACCCAAACTTGCGCTCTCAGTCAGGCACAAAGGAGCCAGATGTTACTGTGTCAGGAAAAAAAATAAAAGTCCAAGACCAGTGCCCTGTCTCTACGAAAGGCTGAGAGTGGTCACCTGGAGATGTGTACAAGAGCAGAACAAGCATATAGGAGAACTACGCAAAACATTCTCTCAGCCTTCAAGCGTTCACAGCTCAGGCACTTCCCAAGGCAGATGCGCTTCCTGTGTATTTAACAATCCTCAACACTGCACTCTCTGCTGTTGTCTAGTCTCCCTTTGAAGCCATCGAAGCCTTTAGCATCCAAACATCCACAATTTTGGCAAGTTCTTCAGCTTAACTACTTGCTAAGTGAAAAACCATCTCCTTTTGCTTGCTTTCAGCATGGTTCCCCCTGACTTTATATCAAACTTCCTTCAGATTCACAAACGTTGTTCTAGATGCCAGTTGCAGCCATCCTGTCCAAGCATGCAAGGATGGGCTTAGGAAAGCCAATCTCCACCTGGAGTTGAACCTGCTGAGGAACATGAAGGACAAGAAGGGCTTCTGGAAGAACGTCAGCAGCAAAAAGCAGACAAGGGAAAATGCGGGCTCACTGCTGAATGGGGTGAGGGACCTGGTGACAAAGGACATGGGAAATGGCTATGGCATTCTATGCTTTCACCACCTTGGCTGTCACGGGTAAAACTTGCTTCCAGGAATCACGGTCCCACCCATAGGAAGGTCTGGAGCAGCAAAGGCTCACCTTCAATGGAAGAGGGTCAAACTGGGGAACATTTAAACAAAATGGACATACGCAAGTCCACAGGATGTGATGGGGTGCATTCGTGGATACTGAGGGAACTGGCTGATGTCATTGAGATGCTGTGGCAATCATGGGAGGTTGCTGAGGGCTGGAAGCAAGCATCACTTCCATCTTCAAGGAGGAGGATCTGGGGAACTACAGGCTTAGCTTTAGCTTGATCGACTGATGCACCAGTTGGGTGTGCTGCCATCCAGCAGGACCTCGACAGGCTGGACAAATGGGTCAACAGGTACCTCCTGAAGTTCAACAAATGGAAGTGGAAGTTGTGCAGCTGAGGGGAAATAATCCCATGCACCGGTATATGCTGGGGCTGACTGGCTGGAAAGCAGTTTTGCAGAAAAAGACCTGGGGGACCTGGTGGACAAGTGAAACACGAGCCAGCAACCTGCTCTAATTAACCTGCACACTGAGAGGAAAAAGCAAAGAGACAGCGCTGCGTGGATAAAGCAAATTCTCAGGGCTGTATTCAGCGCCAGTATGACTGTACGTACATAAAAGCCCAAGGATTGGACAAGACCAAGTCATACTACAGAAATAAGAAACTATCCCTTTCCCAAAAAGGATTCTGGGCAGGAGCCATCTTCATCCTACCGAAACCCTCTTCTTAATGATTTCCCTGACAGCAGGACTGCTAAGCACTACCCAACATTTAAGTATTTAGGAATAAGCTGTGCAATACCAAGTTTTTACAACTGGTCTCCATTCAAGCTTTTTTTTTTTTTTAAAATTATGATATCAAGAGGTCGGTTTACAAAACCAGAAACAACCAGTGTCTCATAAATCTTAATATTGCATATATTGAACTCTGGTACATAACAGTTGTGTAACTTAAAAATAATGTCTTTTCAGAGAAGTAGCTTTCGGGAATGTGAACAAGAAACACAATAATCCAAGAATACTACCTGTGAAAATTCAAAACATCAGGTTGTCACTAGAGAAAAACGCAGCAATATAAGCAGGTGCAACTGTAACTAGAAAAAGAAGAAATTTTTTTACTGTTTTGATTGTCAGGAGGGAAAAAACAACCACACTTGCTTTCCTCAGCTAGGTGAAAGGCATTAGTATATAAAGAAGAAAGATAGTTCTGGCTGACTTGAGTAGTAATTTACAGGGAAAATGGTAGTTCAAAGAACAAATAAAGCATTTATTCTTTTTATAATCAAATATAAAGGAACACTCAAGTTAAAGTCTAATTATAAGGATAAAACACACTACCAAGAAGCAGTTTCAAGTTCTGCAACCTCCCTTCATCTTGCCATCACAGCTCACTAAAAATGCGTTTTCTTTCCTTGCTGGCTCTGTAAACACCCACGGAGCCAGAGAAAACTAAATGCAGAAGTTGGAAGCCGTCTGGAAAAATGCTCTCGAACCTTCAAAAACAGGCAGGAAACTTTTTCAGGCATAATGTGGTGAAGTGGACACAGCCACTGAAGACAAAGAAGATGACGATGCTTCGTATCATTCCTTTGTCCCTGGGCTGTGCCTTGGAACCACGTTATATGAAGCCGTTTCCTGCCCTCTCTTCAGCTCTCAGCCCCTTTCTCAGAAGCTGTCAGCCTGGCTCTGTCCTACAATGTCCCTGGAAGTGTCATAGGTACCTCTCCATCCTTGGCTGCACCATAGCTGTTTGGTCTCAAGGGAGAAGATACCATCTTCAAGGTCCACAAATTGCCTTGACCATATACATCCACGTGAAGGCTGCACAAAGGAAAAGTAATGATATGCAACAGATAGCAATGAACCACCCAATTGCTTGGGGTTGGGATTATTATTTTTTGGGTTGGCTTTTTTTTTTTTTTTTTTTTTTAATATAGACATTGATACTTTTCTCTGTCCATAGCTGACCATCAGCAGACAAAAAGGTCGTTTACTATATAGCACACACCAGGCTGCTGCACAGATTCCTATCGTTGCTTCCTGCATCATGTCCTGGAGCCTTAGAGCAGAAAAGCACAAGAAAAAAAAAAAAAACAAAACAAAAAAAAAACCCCAAAAAACGTGTCAGACAACCCTCATCTCTACCTCTTTTTGGGCGCTGCTAAAATGTCAACTCTTGGTTGTTTTCTTTTGAATGAATATCCACCTTTCATGACAGGCTTTGAAACTCTCTTCAAAATATGTCATTTAGGGGTAAGTTCTTGTTTATGGCACGCAGCTTCCAGAGTTATTCTGTCTACATGAGGTTTTTATAGCCAGTATAAAGCATGACGGAGTACATGTGAAATCATAATCAAATTTGCTCTCCTGTTCTGAGATTTTTTTCATGTGATCAAGCTACAGAGAACAATGCAGTCTAATCATCATTAATTTGGAATTGGCATTTATGTTTCATCTAGAGTTAATGCAGTCAGACTGGGAACAAAAGCAGTGTATACAAAGGAGAGCCAGACCTCACTAAGTTAATAATTAATAACCACTTTGATGATATTCAGCCCATCAGCAAAAAATGCAGAACTTGAACCACTATAAATCTCACTGCAACAAATTGAGTTTCTCATACTTCCACCAATACATATAGTCTAGCAATCTTTTCAAACATTCCGTGATCACCACTAGATTCATCATTCATTTCAAAGGTGTAATACGCAGTTTGGATTTTTATGGATCTAAGAGACAGATTTTTTTAATCCAGTCATCTGAGACAACTCAACTCAAATGAAACCAAGTTTGCCGTATTTTTCCCACGCACGGATACTCTCAAAGCCCACAGTAGGCCAGTGGTAAAATTTGAAAATTAACCTGCAGCACCACATAAGCCTCTGTTTTACCACTGATAACGTAAACTCGTCCCAGACAACATTTGCTGAAGCAGCAGGTCCCTTTCACTTTTACTGTCAGTGCAGCCTGCAGATTTCCCAGCTGCCAGACCATGATTCTCACATTTTTTAATATTATCAGATCACACTGCGATGGAAACTGGTATTATCCACAAGCTCACATTTAAGTAACTCCACAGTATATAAATATGTTGCTTAAGTGAGCGTAGGTAGAACCACAAAAGCAGTAAAGAAGCAAAAGTACAGATAGAAATGTCATTTGTGAAATCATTTGATTTTGACATGATGAAGATAAACATCCCAACAATCTTCTTAGATTATTACATTAAGTATTAAAAAGTTGCAGATTTATTCAGTCCCCTTCTTAAGATTCACTTCTTCAGGACCCATTCATTCACGAACGCCAGGTACTTCAGATCACTCAGTCTTACCTTCTGTTACGTAGTCACGTACCAACCTATTGATGTTTTAAAGCATTAGCCAGGTGAAATATTTATTCTATGGGTCAGGGCAGAGGACAGGCAGGAGGAGAAGGAATGAACTTAAGCCACGTTGCCAAGAGATGTGAGGATCAGGTGCCTGAAAAGCACTTAAAAATACCTCCCAGCTCTCCAGTATCCAGTGTTCGTTTAAAACGGTTTTAGTTTGAAGCAGCTATGAAGCCTAAGAAAAATGAGTATGAACAAAGTATAATTAAAAGAATATCTGTCCAAACTTGCCTGAAACAAAAGTTAAAAGATGAATTGTGTTATTTTCATAGATGTTAAATCAAATCCCCAAAATGTTATTTGAAATGCCAACATTAAGACAACATACCGAGAAAAGTTACGTTAGCAAGCTTTACACTTGCATTTCCATTGGATGACAAAACAGATACTTCAATCCCAGAGCCATTTAACAGCAAAACAGGGATTAAACCACACTTACTGCCTCTTCCTCAAGGCGGGGAGAAAAGGGTAGAAAAGACACATTTAAGACTCATTTGGGGATGTTATTTCAAGTTTGGGGAACACTGACTTTTAAGTTTTACAGTGCACGTAATTCAGGATGAGCTAGATTAGCAAAACCACACTATTCAAATGGTCTGACTTAACCTGGCTCACAGCTCTTTCGGCATCTGGGGCATGGTCAAACCCAGCCCTCAGGGATGCATTTTGCTTGGAGCCCAAACACTGCAGCCTAGCTGAAAGAACTCCAAAATGTAAATAATTAGGTAAAAAAATCAGGTTGCACTCGATCAAAATCTACCCGTGACATTTGCAGCTTGAAGGATATGAAAAGAGCACCTGGGGTGAGGATTACTCTGCCATACTTGGATATATGTGCCATGGGAAAGAACAGAAACAAAATTAAGGCAGAATTATGGCTGCAATAGAAGAACAGGAGGTTTGGCTCAGAAGATATCATTCTATATACTGCATAAACTTTTTCGTGTTCCTACTTCCAACTTTTTAACAGACCTGCATTTTACAAATCTTTTCATCTCTTCAAACAGTTATGCAAAACTTATGGTATAATTACGGTATAATTCTACAAGCAATCAAAGCTTTTTGTCTTGTAACCGGGGTGGAGCCAAGCCAATTCCAAAATGATCACTGCAATACTTTCACAGCTGCACTGACTGAAAAGGAAGAAATGAAACCATACCTACATGGAACAGGAGAAGCAGCGGGTGAAAGCAGGAAAGTTATAGTAAGTTAAAAAGTTCTAGTTTTCTAAGTGCAATGCTTCGTCTCCCTGTGCCTGGCAATTCATCTTTAGGGATAATCTTTCAAAAAATGAAATGGATATTCTTCTCTGAGTGATGAAAAGTTGAAAACTTTATTATTCAAACAAGTCTTCAACTCTGAAGACAAAGAAACTGACTACAGTACAGTCCTGTTCCTTGCCTCCACAGCCAAACTAAAAGGTGACAGGAGTGGCTGATCATCCACTACTAACACCAACAAGGACAAACAAGATGTAAAAAACCTATTTTGACTGAGAGCGAAACCAGCACGTGCTTTCTACATTAAGCTATTACTTTAAAGCTTATTCCAGAATTTCCAGAGAACAGCCGAGCGCTGCAAAGTTAATCAAAACAAGATGTCTCTGAGCAGTTGCGTACTGCAAGAGATCCTCCAGTGTTCAGCAGCAAGACCACCCAGAAATTTCTTTTAAGATGCAAGCCTAACAGCTGGGAAACCAAGCTTAGGCAAGTTAAACCATTTCTTCTCCTGTGTAACATTATCCCTCCCGCAGGACTGCCGCAGATAAATACACTCTCATTCACAAATACAGCTGTACACTTAAATTTTGTGTTTTCTCATCTCATCTAGAATCCCAGAGAAGTTTTGGCAAGCATGACTACTAGATACAATTAAAAGCTCAACTGTGATACTTCTTTGTTAATTGCAAATAGCAATGTGATTGTGAAGCATACCTACATTTGCGAAGAGTTCAAGTATTCTTGCATATTTTTAAAATACTCCATAGTTGATAGTTGCTGAAAAGAAGACATACTAGGGAAAAAACTATAATAAGAATGCATCAAGACCCTTTTTTAAATAACCAGAGAAAAATCACTTACAGTAACAGTTATATTTTATTTTCTCTTTTAGTTTCAATGTGCAGTATTTTCAGCATATTTTTTTTTTTAAACTTAAACATACATCTAAAATTATATGCTTTCCTTTTCCTTTGAGTACAATTGCTTTTGGGGTTGGGGCTTCGAGCTTTTGCTCATCATTGCCCTCAAACTATACAAGACAACACCACAGGGTGCGTTACCTTGTCCTTGCTCAGGTTGATCCAACTTGATAGTGTGCATACACAGACTGATGGGAATGGTAAGATCACACAAAACGCACATGATAAAAAAGCAGCACATGCTTCACAAGCGCTCTGCAACACTTATACCCAGTTAACTTGAATACAGATAAAACTTGACATACAACAGAAGCTCTCCTGGGTATGACTGTGGGATTCCCGAGATTTTCAATGGATACGTTAAGGTAGCATGCACAAAGAGTTCACCTGAAATCTCAGCATTAGGTAAAATTAGCATATTGGGCTTTCCAAAAGTTTTGCTACATTGTTTACTCTAGTTCTTACAGCAGCTTGCTTTCACTTTAAAATAATTGAACTACTTAAAAACTACCAAAGTACTTTGCTCTCATAACTTTCATTAATTGTATCCTTACAACCAAAATGGTTTTAAAAGTAAAAGAGCAAAGCACCTTCCATTGTCACTTAATTGATTTCTACCTTTAGTAGAAAGTTTAATTGGGATTGTGCATGGAAAAAGTCTGCTTTATGCAATGAATGTACTTGAGTCAGTTCCCTTTTTTCTATCACCCCATCCCTTTCAACCACCGTGTAAGATCCTGAATGACCAAATTTAATTAAACTGCTTATTGCTATATTTATTGCTCATTATACCCTAAAATTTCTTTTATTTAGGAAGCATAAATGCTTAGCTGTGACAGCTTCACAAAATCTTAAGACAAACCAGGTCTGCTGCTCTTGGAGAACTGTCTCTGCAGTGTTTTTGACACAACCTCCTTATCTGCTATATAAGGTTAACAGCCATTTAAAAAGGAGAACGGCAAGACAGAATGCTCTTAAGGCAAATCTACTAAATATCAACAAATTACTTTTAACCCAAAAGGTTCCACTTGTTTCCCACTTCGTTTGATCTAAATCTGTTCACTCATTACTCAGTGCTTTAGGAATGCTGCTGGTGGTTAAGAAACAAGCAATGTCTTGGTGCCGAGAAGGCATTCCTACCAAAGCAAGAGTAATACAAAATCATTACTAGATGCTTTAGGCAAGAAATGACATCTGAGTATACACTTTAGAAAAGATTTAAATAAACTCACATTCAATTTCAACTGGCAAAGAGCATAAATAGTGAAGAAAATACTTTGAATCCCACAAATACGAACTGGTTTACAATGGGCTGTAGTTTCCAATTCCTCACTCTTGCACTCAAGTGCAAGGGAGGGGGCATGCTGAAATGAAATGCAATTGAACTTTATTTAATGGGCCAGTGGGTAGCTGGCCCAAACACTATTTATAAAAAGTTGGCTAGTATAGAGTGTTCTTAAAGGAGGGCCAAATTACAGATTTAGTAAAGTAGGTTCTTTGACAACTGAATTGTAAATGAAATTTTAAACATTAATCTGTCTTAACTATGCTCCCAATCATGCCATACCTCTAATCTTGTAAGGTTGTAAAGAAGCCAGTTGCACTGCAAAGAACATTAAAGAAACTGTTTGCTTTGGTTAGCCAGGACACCAAATGTCAGTCTTCAGCCCAAACACATTTCTGCCCTGTTCTCAATGAAAAACTGAACAGCCTGATTTTCAGAATTAGCCTTCTGTCTACAGCAAGTTAAAAACATTCTGTGAAATAAAATTTTGCCTTAAGTCAATCTCCAGGGCCAAGTGATTTATTTTTTTGCTTTAAACCCAACATTGGCATTTCTTAGTGGCCATTGTTTTGCTGTCACTGTCCCCATCACATAGCTCTTGGCTCTTGTCACTAGAAGCAGTCAGGAGTGACTTTAAATATGATTTCACTCCAAAGTAAGTGAGGGTGGGGAAAGCATGTCTAGGAAGTAGACAGGAAAGTGTGCTGCACGTGAAAATGTTAAATTTGAAGCACTACCGGTGTGTGTTTCCACACTAGGAAGACCCTTAAGTTACATTCCCTTCAGGTCACTGAGAATTTCCTAAGGGGAGGTGCCCTTCTTTAGACACTTAGGACATGTTTCAGGAGGTATACTACGACAAATCTCCAAGAGAGGTTAAAATAGATGGAGTTATTACTACCAGTGAATCTGTGTGAGGTTAGAACCGATGGCATCAGCTCTGAAGCTTGAGTTGAAATGGGTAATGCAAGTATTTGCTTGAACGCCAGCAATGGGCATTTGAGGACAGGGGGCCTGCCACATCTGTTGGTTTTCATCCAGCCATGCTGACTGTTTAATTCGATGTATGCCTTCACTAGTTGGAAAGATTCTATGGCAAGTCCCAAACTGGTATGGAAAGTTTCAGAAAGGGTCTAGCTCCTGTTATCCCAAGTTAAAGTAACCAGCTATTCTGTGTTAATCACGAGGAGCTTAAAATGATGAATTTAACAGTTTTTAATACAACATATACTGTTACAAGGTGAAAATATGACTAACCTGATGCTTAAAAATATATTAAAATCTATTTTAAATTTTGGAAAATAGCTTACAAAAATATCTTCACTTAAACTATCTATCATACAAAAACTGACTGGTGTGTGGGTTTACAGTACAAAACGATTATTGTTGGTTACAAAAGGGAAGAGTGATCTATACTACCCTTAATCAAAACACAGGGCATTATATCTCACTGCCCTGAATTAGTCTCTTATCAGAATTAAGATAATTTCCAATATAACTCAAAAAATTTCAAACAGTATCTATTTTATTAAATCTTTTTCTGAACTCCTGTTCAGTTTCTTTTAAAAATCACCACAGTGCTGTGGCCCAAGAAAGAAGAGTAACCCAACTAAGGGCAGAAATAATTGCTCTAGATAGGAAGAACTGTAGAGAGCTAAATACAGCAACATCTACAGTTGTTTCTACTGCCCATACTATCAGCTTCCTCTATCAGATTCTAAAAGGAAGTGACACCAGTGGACAATTCCTTTGTAATCAATTTATGGGCAGAAGCAACAATTTTTGGTCTAGATTGGAATTAGTTTAAATACATGGGTTTAATAAATACAAATATACACATCTGTATACATCAAATGTTGTCACGTGTATAATTTCAACATATACATTATATACAGAAATACATACAGTACATGCTCCTCCTGACAACACTATCTCGTTTTTCCAAGTGTCACCAAAAGGCGTGATAAGAAAATGAAGAGAGATTAAATATAGGACATGACTGAGAACCAAGGTATCATTTCTCCGTAACTAAAGAATTATAACAAATACAACTAAAGACAAATGCTGTGCTAGATTTCCCCATGTAATGCTTAGGAATCAATGGGGTTCCCTGGGTGGTGAGTAAAAGCTAAATCCGGCCCTGTGTAGTGTCCTGAAATTCACGGATATTTGTACTGTGTTTGTGTCTAAAGCATTATGTATACAACAGGTAATAAAAGAGGTTGTGCATTCTAACACCTTAGCCAGTCCCAGAGTAGACCACAGCAGCCTTCTGATTCTTCACTGCTAGCATAAATTTGTTTACATGAGAGTGGTTTGAATCCAGATGACTCCATGGTCTCAGTTAGGAAAGGTCAAATGGTTATTGACTACTGGGGAGCTTGCACCATTTTGTCTCTTAAAATGCTGTGCAGCAAATAAGAGCAGTTAATCTTAAGTATACAAAAGGCTGATCCAGAGTAACTAGTCCTCTCTTTTACCATTATGTCTCAAAATAAAGGAATTCAAAAGAAGCTACAGTAAAGTAGATCACAAGAATGCCTCCTTAGTAGTCTCTCAAGACAAATTAATCAACATGTTCCAGTTTTAAAGCACTTTAAGAAAAAGTGAGATGCAAAACAAGATGTACATTTAGATGGATTTCTAAAAGGAACATGACTTCAAGCACAAGGAAAAAAAAAGAGGACAATACAGATGTCAAGACATTCAGTAGCGTGGCTTCTGTTCATCTCAAATTACAGCACAGCTCATGCACCACACATCTTACAATTTTACATACTGTACATGATATAGAAATATTTAAGTTAAAATTTATTTTACTGATATACTGTACTCAAATTTAAATCCTGAGAAGAAAAAAGAAAAATGTGTGGTTACGTATGTGCACTATATCTCTGGTATCACCAACACATACACCACAGGATATCAGAAAGTCCAGAGAGAGGAATTACATGCTGGAAGCGTAAATCATGAAAGCCATTTTCTCTTTTCCTTGTTTGGAAGAGACATCAGGAAACAATTTCTATTCTGTACTACACAGCCGTATATACAGGTACATAAAACTATGAAATTTTCTAATGACTGCAGCTTGCAATAACAGTCTTTCTCTCAGTTTCTAACCGGCTGCACCACAGTGGCTTCAGCTGAACATTAGGAAGAAGAGTAATACCAGTTACCTTGCATGTAGCACTTGCTCATTTTACAGTTATTAAATGTGTCTCAGGCTAGTCCCAAACACCACTTGAAAAACACTGACATATTTCTTTCCACTCACAGGTACCTGGTATCAACAACAACAAGAACTACACTAGACTTTTCAGGTGTTTTCCAGTGCTGCAGAGCACTTGTCCATGCATTCTGGAAGTAAAACTGACAGGTCCATATTTATCACAGATGCAACCCCAGATACTTTCTTGATCTTGCATTCCCCATAATTCATACCAGATTCCAACACTAGTCATGCAGTTCCATTACACATCGGGATGTTCAACATGCTGTGACCTTGTGGACATTTTGCAAACAAGTTAGTAAGCGATGATATGGGGTTCCTGGAGATGCTACCACCTCAAACACCGACTGAAAGGCCCTCCGATCTAATTCTTCATCTATCTGATGTCGGTAGAAGTCTATGGCCACCAAACAGAAGATGTTAACATCCACTTGCTCTGATTTTCCCATTCTGCTGATAATATGTGGAAGACTGAAACGTAAGTTAAGGTCATAATATGACAGAAGTTGCTCATCTTTTGGTATTGCAGTTTAAACATTGTTCTCCAATTAAACAGTGTATTTTTGAGTTCACCAACAATGATAAAGTGCAAAATACTGTCACGTAGCAATCGAACTGCTACTACAGAAATTCTGTTTCTTCATTAACTTCATGCAGTTTCTTATCCCCAGAAATTCACTTTAATCTAGCAGTAGTTTTCTTTATTCACTGGAGCAAACAGTGCAATCAGCACCACAGAAAAAACTGCTGATCACCAAAGAGTACTGCTGAGATTAAGAGTCATTAGGAAGTTTCAAACATGACTTATGGCCACTTTTTTGCCTGGTCATGAAACGCAACAGTTACTTTTCTGTTTGTTTTTAAATAAACCCAGCACTGATACCACCTATGCCTTTTGGCTGTTCCAACTTATTTGGCCACTGTCATTCCATTGCCAAAGCTCATTATTACTGCAGTGCACCTCCAGGGGGACACTTGCAAAACAGTTTGTATGCAGAGGATTATTTTTTTAAACTTGAGTTTGTTGTTTTGTGGTTTGTTTTTTAAATATATTTTATTTTGCAGAAGGAATATGGAACAAAGCTTTTAAAGGTCACTGCAAAGCTATCTGATGAATCCTTTAAAAAGTCCTTCAAAGTAAAGAGTTTGCCAATCATCTTGCATAGTTACAAGGAACAGATCTTAAAACAGTAGTTTTAAATAACTTCATTCTCATGATCTGTTTAGAAGGTTTTTTTTCCCCTTAAACCTGGAGGCACCAATAGCACAAAGTGGTATACACCACTAACTGCAGCAAATCTGCCTTTGTGTGTTAAACGTGTACTCTTATCCTTCAAGGCTATCAATGTGCTTTACAGAATCACTGTATTTACCCAGAAATGGCACACATTCAGTCTTTTTAGGATACATTGCTGAAATCCATTGACTGGTGGAAGCACTGACAAAAAAACAGGAAAGACTCCACATTGCCATTGCCACAGGTGTTCTTTGTGTGAAATTGGAGAGAGACAGCATCACCCAGTCACGGACCATTGAGGACTGTCCAGTGCTATGTAGTGTCTGGAACACCTGAAAAAATATTTTACACAGAAATAAAGAAATGGTAGATGGACATGGGGAAGAGTTTAGTGTCTCTTGTAAAGGTTCTCTCCAGCTACAAAGCTCTGAGGTTCACAAACCAGATTCCTGGAGACAACTGAGTCTAAAGAATTAATGAACACAATGCCTAGACAAAGAGATTCTGCAGAAGAGCCAGCCAGGATCCAAGTGGACTCATGATATCTGTGCCAAACTGAAGTAAGCATACAGAAATGCAAGACTTGTCTGGCACCTCTATTTTTATAGATCAAGTGTGGTGTGTACATGCACTCTAAAGTGATGCATGAGTCCAATAAGTAGGTGCTGAAGAGCAAAATATCCAGAAATCCAAGTGAGTCCACGGGGGCTTGACTGTAGGGTTCGCAAGGCCAGATGCCCTGGGCTGGCTCCTTGAGATCTAAAGAGTCTGAGCACCAGGATCACAACCATTAATTTTCTATTTATTTTCCCATTATCAGTGACTGAACTGTACTGCTGTGAGCTTTGTCTTCCGGGCAGCATGGTGATTCTAGCCCTCCATGCTACCCAGAAGACAAAGGTCACCGCACTACAGCTCAATCACTGCAACTGGTCTGTTAGATCTAACAAAATTGATATTTGCCCCTACGATTGAGCTGTCAGTTATTTAGAAATCTTCTGAAACATTTAAGAAAAAAAAAAATATAAACACTACCTTATAAACTACTGTTGCCATGAATTGCGGGTAAGGCTGCTGATTGGATAAAAATTCTCCAATAACTTTATTCATTACGTCTTGTGGGGGGAAAAAATCATCAAGGAACTGTGGAAGGATCCGAGCCACTACTCTAGCTTCAAAAGGAAATCCCTTCCTGATCCTGAAAATAATAAAAAAAACATATTTTATGATTGAATTCCAGTAAATATCTTGTTCTTTTCCAGTTTAATTGGCAACAGAAAGAACATTTTACTTTCATCTCTAGATAGGCAAAAGAGTCTTCAGCACTGAGGAATCTAAGTCTTCATGTAATCTTACTCTAACAGTCAACCCAAAGAGGTCTGTCGAAGGTATCAGAAGTTGTTATAGGTGTTGTGTCCTCTCCCTGCACCCCTCCCCTCCATTTTTTTCTTTTAAATAGTCAACACGTTTTTGAAGCTCTGGAATTGCATCAGAGATAAGATTTAATAATAGCACGCTGAAAAAACTAAACAAGAACAAAAAAGGGCAGGGAGATCACTGTCACAGAAAAGACCATTTATAAGCAGAACACTCATTTCCATTCATAATATCTTTACATTTTTTATTCAAGATCAGGTGACAAATATATCGAACAGGAAAAGCAAGTTGCACTGCACTGTAAAGAGGGGAAAAGATACTCCCACTTAAATATAATTTTACTTAAACAACGCTGATTGGAAAATCTTCCTAATAAAGGCTGCATCTGTTGATGTGTCAAGATCAAGTTACTATTGTGATTATTCCCTGCAAAAGTTACTTTCTGCTTGTAGACATTTGTTTTGCCAACTCTTAGGAGTGATATTTTCAAAAGCACTCAAGCACTGCTCTAGTTCTGTTCTCACTGACTGCAGAAGTGAAACCCTCATTCAGTTTTATGGAAAAACCACTGAACACTTTGAAAAATGTAAACCATTATCCCACAAACTACTATGCAAAATCTAACATGCTATGGTCACTTAAGAAAGCTTGAGATTGTCAGATCAAAACAGGGATTTTGAAATGTTTCCATTAAATGAATTCCATGTGAATACAGAAGTTGTAGTGTACACTTCCACTGCAATTACTTAACAGCCTTAGAAAGAGCAATACTTGGGTGAGGGAAAGGGAAAAAACTTTTAAACTCTTAGTGTGGTTTGAAAGATTATTTCCCGTAAACTGGATTTATATCCTTGATTATGCAGAAGACATCCTGAAAAGCACTTAAGAGTTTGACCTGAAGGGAGCTGGAAATACATTTATAAAGTATTATGGTTCGTGCAACACACAGAATCAGTTAGGACATGTCTGTTTTCCATTTACATTCCTGTACGTTTCTGCCGCCTTCAGCAATTCCATCAGTGTTACTGTGTATACTAGAAGTATCCATTTTAAGCAATGGGATGCATAGAAACATCATTAATTAAATATTAGAACTGTCAAGTAGACCAGTGACCACACAGTGCCAAACAGAATAATTTCCCTCCCAGTGCCCCATTATACATGTTCTATCCTCTTACCTATCAAAAAGGACAGATACGCGTTCCATAGCTACAATCACAGATTCACTGTCGGGAGCAGCAGGATTTGCATCTGTGGTACGACTGGGGCTGATTTTTTCCTTTCCTAAACCAAAATAATTTGTTACAAGTTTACTGTGATTGCTAAAATAAGACCTTTTTATACTTGGTAACAAAAATAAATGAACAAAATTAGCACTGTTAGTAAGCTAGTCTGTCAGCACAAAGGTATATAAAAAAAAAGTAAATACCTGTGTACATGCAAGTCAGCATTAATCCAAGTGCTGCCATTGCTCTGTGGGGGCTCTGCACATTCACTCTGTCAACACTCAGTTTAACTAGTGATTCACTATCCAGCCTAGAAAGTTGCTCTGAAAGGAGAAGTCGTTCTAATCCTCTCAGTACACAGTGATAAATAATGGATGGTGTTGATTCATCACTTCCAGACACCATGACTCCACACATCTGAAAAATAAAAAAGCCAGCTACCTGTTTTTGAGGTGTATTTAGGTCATCTTCCAGCACCATAGCACTGCAGCTAGTATGGAACTGCATCAGGTATTAAGAAAACCTGATGAAACTAAACCCAAAAGCATACCTACACCACAATAATCAAGTTAAAGTGTTAAAGATAGCTTAGTTACATGACCACCTGTGATTGGAGGCATCACAACATACCTGTATAATTCCTGCAGAGAATTCAGGCCCTACATCAAGTGGGTAATTCTCGATCAAATAGAAAGCAGCTGCACACATTACCAAGATGTGCTGTTGGTTATGGATATTCACACAACTGTAAATAAGCAAAAACACTAGTGGTCACTTACATCAAAGTTGTCTGGGTCACAAATATAGACAACCCTTAGAAACAATAAGTATTTTTTCACATGAAATTTATGCAGTTTTTAAGGTCACACAGAGTATCACCAAGATGCCATTAAAGCACTGGTTATCACGGAAATCCAGTGCAACGCAAGAAATTTTTCAGCAATGTAATTACAAGCTATCATTGCCTGACTTGTTTAGGAGAAATAAGCTTCATTACTGATCCTGCAAGTCTTATTCAAAGAATATGCCTTCTGACAGGAAAAATAAGGATTAGGGAACACAATTTACCAAAGAGACAAAAGTCTGAGCTACCAAACAGTTTTCTCACCCTCAAATACCCTTTCACTTCTGTAAATCAAATCTAAAATTGGCTGATATTTTCAACAAAAATGCCAAAACCTGCTTGATCAACAGCCTGCTCTAAAATGTACTGACAACCACAAACCATAAAGAGCTCTTTTGTTCAAACATAAACATGCAACAGTTTGGGGTGGTGGTGGGGAGGGGGAGGAAGAGTCTTACTGTGCTACTCCTCTCAAATTGGAAAGCAGATACTCGCTGATAATTGGAATGAGTTGCTTTGCTGTCTCGTCAAGCAAGTCACACTCAAGGATATAAAGAATTCCATGTAGAGCTCCAATCCGACTTGGCATATGGGTGCTTCTTAGGGTTGATTCCAGCAGTCGACTAACTGTTTCAGCCACAGCTTTATCCTAATATATCCAACAAGAGTATTCATTAGAAGTCAACACTGGTTCAATACTGGTGACTCCTGTCATTTGGAAATACTTGGAACAAATTAAAGAGCAGAAAATACAGCATGAGCCAGAGCCTGGTTTAAAACTACACTAAATCAAATGTCACAAGATTAATATAACCAGATAAGTGATGACTTGCAGATTAACTAGTAAACTGATGCTACTTTGTTTCACATGTAAAAACTTATCTCATGATTTAAAGCCAAAAAAACCCACAAGATAAGCATTAGTTCAGTAAATAATACGTGCTATTAAGAACCCTCTACATATACCACACAGATGGCTGGAATTTTCTGGCCTTCCAGCTAACAACAAAGGATGTTTCTGTCTGAAACTGACTGGTAGATGCCTATAGTCTACATCCAAAAGAATACTCTGCCATCCACTCAACTCATAGTACAGCATTCCATTTATTTGTTCTCCAAGACCACTGGCTCTCAAACCTACACATCTTTCTCCCCACCACTCCCATGATCTGGATGAGGGGATCGAGTGCACCCTCAGTAAGTTCGCAGACCACAACAAGTTGGGCAGGAGTGTTGACCTGTTTGACGGCAGAAAGGCTCT
>JAVKLA010000053.1:37409264-37424190 GCA_034782735.1 Sagittarius serpentarius
TGTTATTAGTGTCATTGTTAGCTTCTTCCTTTCTGTTCTATTAAACTGTTCTTATCTCAACCCACGAGCTTTACTTTTTTTTCCCTATTCTCTCCCCCATCCCACTGGGTGGGGGGAGCAAGTGAGCGGCTGCGTGGTGCTGAGGTGCTGGCTGGGGTTAAACCACGACAATTTGGAACTTTTTGTAATCACTACAGCTTAAATTTAAGCTGTTCTATTTTAGGAAGTAATGAGCCCTTTAGAAGGGTTCTGCACATTATTATTTAAATGGTCCTGTTCAGGTTGTTTCTTATATACATGTAAATATTTTGATTGTCCAACTTTCAAAGCACTGAGATCTATCAGGTTTTCACAACACAGAAAATCATACAGAAAATTGGCCAGTTCTCACAGGAAAGTAAGTTGTGGAGAATCCCATAATGATCCAAGAAATCTTCATGCCCTAAAAGCAAAATGACTGAATTGTCTAGAAATAGGCCATTAAAATTCAAGCACTTCTCAAAAAGGTTTTCCAAGCAGATTTTTACCTATAAAAGACTGCAGAGGATTCCTGAATAATACCTTGCAGTTTTTATGCTAATGATATCTACAGAATAAAAAAATGAGAATGTCATCTTTGGCATTCTAGTGATTCAAACAGAAATCAGTGCTACACCACAAGTCAGTCAAATATTAACCCCCAGATCAGAGTTGGGAGGGGAAACACCAAACAAAACCCCAAAGAACTTTCATAAGCATATGGAAAATTTGATGCGTTACCCTTGACAGTCTCATCTGTTGACAAAGACTTGAACTCTTAGCTCCACTGCTCTCTGTTCAGCAAACCTTGACATATCCAGAAGCTTTATAGTGATAGCATCTCATTTTAAATATTGCGAGTGTGGCACTAAACTCTACTTATATACTATGCATGAATAAAAAAAGAGAGGGGGAAGCAAAATATTCTCACACATACTGTCAAGTATACGCTCCAGAAAACAAGTGGCCATTCTGTGAGAGCACACGGAAAATACCTGAGTTGGAATAGTTTTTGGCTTTATTTCTATACTTCATAATTTTTTCTCTGCATTGAGCAAAATGCAAGAATTATTGCAGCACAGTTACTAACATGCTCTGAAATATTATTTCTTTTCCACATAAGCAACAAAAGTAAACAAATGGTACCAGATTCAGTTATTCAGTAACTTCACAACTGGTAAATGCCTAATAAGAACCAACTACATTACTTTTTTAATTTTGTACATACCAAGTGTATTAATGCGATAGATGAACTCCTTAAAGATTTCTTTTTCTTGAAGAAATTCTACTGGGATTTCAGGAAATATTGTGCCGAAGTCACCTGCAGGTTTTGGTGACCACCCTAATTTCCAGACCTGAAGAAATAGTATTAACATAACAGCTATAAACTTATACGTACCATTCAAAAGCAACGAGACATCAGTAAATAAAGTGGTTTTCCCAAAATACAAAAAAAAGAGAAAGATTAAATATGTAACATGGCTAACACATTTTTACACTGTATTTCTAATTTGGGGGGGGTGTTGCATATTTCTCACTATGAAATAATTATTCAGTCCCACTGTCCAAGTTTGGATATGAAAGCAAGTAAGTTCCTGTCATTTTTTTCAGTTTAGTATTTAAGTGCCAGGTGACTCCTAGATTGTGTAGAAATGATGCTGAAAGGCAATTCAGGGAAAATAGTCCATATACTACTGATGCCTGAAAAAGCATGAAGATACATCCAAGAGTGGGCAAAAAAGTCTCAATCAAAAAAATTAGTATCTTTTCACATCCCCTCAAAAACAGAGTGTTAAGAAATAGAGAAAGGCCAGAGAAATGGCCTGGCGCATATCAGGAAACCCCCTTCTGCTCTACCTAATAAGCATCTAGAAATGTTTCCAATAACTGTTTTGAAGTTTACCAAAACAAAGCCATTTCATAGTACTAACAATACGTGGACGTAATCACAAGGTGTTCTTAAATCCATGTTACATCAGCCAAAAAGAAAAGGTTGAAATACCTTGTCCAAAAGATCCAAGATGAGTTAGGAAAGAATGGTAATATATAATCCGAAAGTATCTGCATGGCATACCATGGCATGGTACCACACACAAATACCAGAGTTAGTTCAGACACTACTTCAGACACCTCAGCACCACTGTGTTGTTGTGCTGCTTAGTGTGACAAAAAATGAATTTGTCAATTCAGGTGTCAAAGAAAGTAGCTGTACACATTTTGCACTCTTTCCAGGTTAAGCAGTCCCACTGAGCAGGAGGAGCTATTAGCCCTAACAAAGCACTCAAGTCACTGCTTGCTTTTCCTTTCTTAAACTACCACCTGGACATTCTTTCACGTAAGAATATAAAGAGCAACTACACTCCTTTCTAATCAAATCTCTGATTCCAAAGTGAACTCTTATTCAATATCTTTATAATGTTTTGTAACTCAGTGTTTAAAAAGACAAACTGACTGACGAAACTAGCTAAAGGTTGCAGTCCTACTGACATAAAACTTAAGATGCAGCACCACATTTGGTTTTCAAGAAGTTGTTCAATAGCTTTTGAAGTCCTGAAAACAAAGCATAATGAACATACCAAGGGAGGTACTCTTGTGTAACTGTTCACTAGAGGCAGCCTTGCTAAACTGATGATGATGTTCTTGAGGACAGGAGTAAGAAATGCTGGGATACTGCTGTTTCTTTTGTGCCCCAGTGCCAAGACAGTCTGTAAGCATTCCACCATCTCAGCTACCATTTCGCAAGCTGCAGCGATGTGTTTAGTTTCTTTGTTGGGAGAAAGAAATTCAGTTTTATTAATCTACTCAAAAGACACACGATTTAAAAGATACAGAAAAGCAAAAAATGCTTAATGAAAGAGTATGTTGACCTAAAAGGATAAAACCAGAGTAAGGGTGTATACAAAGAAATACTCTACAATATTTCAGCTAGTTGAAGGTTACTACTACTACTACCCTTCCCGCAATGGCTTGTGCTGTTTGCCAGCCTCAGTGCTGGAGATTACCAGTACCTGAGATCTGTCAGCACAGCAGGTCACTTGCTAACTCCAGCAAGAACAAGCCACACTGAGTAGACCATTTGTGAGAATTTAACTGACCAAACTACTCCATTTTACAAGAAAACAGTCTCATAGCTGTCTCTATGCTAAATCTGATGAGCAGGTCGTTTCTGCAGATGGAAGTAGTATCTTACTGTACCAGCACAGCTGGATATGGAAGACAGTGCTGTCCACACTCACAGATGACCTTCACTTCAACATAGTGCTCCTATACTGTAGAAGGGCAGATAATGAACCTGCCATTCTTCAGAAGTAGTATTAACAATTCTACCTCTCCCACATGAAATTTAAAAATCCCACAACACTTTAAAAAGCTTAGTCTGCAGTGTGCTGCACAGCTAACAGAATAACCCAAAAGAAAAATCTGCATTAATGTTTAACTTTCAAGAAAAAACAACTATACCTTTCAAAAATATGTCAACTCATATATAATAAACATTTACCAAATACAAAAAAGGTCTCAGATGAACTCTCACTGGTAAAAAAAATAGTAAAAGGAAAGGGTACCTACAAATATTTCTTCCGTGAAAGTTTAAGGCAAAAGTGGAATTCACCGTTTACTTACTCTGTGTGCTTGAATCAACTTCAACCTCACTTAAGCCTTTTGAAGTATTCTTCTTTCTTTCAGGACTAAGAAGTTGATTACCAGGTTCAACAGCAACTGAATTACACAAAAATATTTAAAAGATACAGCCATTACATATCTCGTATTCCATTTTTCTCCTCAAAACCACATAGTGGTCAAGTATTTACCATCTCCAAGGCATCTGCCAAGTTCAAAAGTAAACACAAAATTTTAAATAAGAAATTAAAGTAGTAAAAATAAATTTGTCAAAGAAATAATTAAAAAGGACTCAAAGGAAATGTTCCAGACACCTAGCATTTGATCAGTGATGACTGACAATCTACTAAGAAAATTTTCTCATAGCTGTTCAAATTGGACTCACCTGCTTCTATGATAAACCTAATGCAATTAATTAAGGAGCAAGCATATGTCACATTAGCTGCAGAAGCCAGCAAATTCCAGAGACTAGGCTGCTGTAACATCAGACAGCAACAATCCAGAGCAGCTTGAAGATCTACACTTAATGGAATCCGGTCATGCATTAAATGCCACGACAGTGCCTGTGCAAAAATAAAAATTTCTCATTAATAGCAAATTCTCACAACAGAAGAACTTATATCCAAAGGTGTGGTGTTTTTTGTTTTTTTTTTGTTTTGTTTTGTTTTGTTTTTTTTTTTACTCAGCAATATGTGAAGTTTTACTAGCAAGTTGTATTGATTTTTTTCCTGAGAGAATAGAACTTAAAGTACAAGAAAATTATGAGCATTATATACTGTTTATTCAGTGTCTCAAAGATCTGTTCCATCCTCCCAAATGCCAAGATCATTCCATCATTCAATCAATCTCTCCTTGTAAAAAGCTGCCCTTGTCCCATAAATCCATCTGATTTACTAGCACACGTTAAATAAAATAACCACTGAAGAAATTTCTACAGTTAAGACAAGAACATTGCTCAGATCAAAAGTTACTCAATGGTGATCAAAGTTGTTCTCTCTCCCAACATATCACATCTTTGATTATGCTGTAGTTTCTTACCTCTACTGACATAACTACGAATTTCAGGATATCATCCTCTTTGTCAGGAGGAACACGGAGACCAGCTGGTAGTTTTGAGAGTAACAACAAATACTGAGCCAGTGCACGACAAAGTGTCATCATAGACTGATACATCACCTCATCTCCTATAAAATAAGACTGGATGAAATCTAGCAGTTTGAATTTTTTTCCCCCTCAATAAATGTTTTTCAGAATTATTTCATAAGCACTTTTATGCCAGGTATCTTGATTTTTTAAAATAAGTTCATGTATTCACAAGACATCTGTAAAGTACTTTTGCAGAGGAGAGAATAAAAAGACAATTATTTCTATTACCAAAGATATCGCTTAGTTTTTTCCAGTAGGCTGATAGCTCAGTTGGCAACAGTGGTTGAAAAACCTGGTGGTTGGCAGGAAGGTTTTGTACAGTGGTAGACACATGATCCAGAGTTACCCTCCGAGCTGTTTCAAAGAAGCTACTCTTCTGGTCTTTTGATATTTCATTCATGCCAAGGCTTAAACAAGGTGCTAGCAAGCTTAGGTTGAATTCCTGAAATCAAATAGTAAATAAAAAGTAAAGAAATTGCTTTTAAAGAGAAGCTACATATCTGACGGTACTGTTCTGGCAACTAATACGGTTGCAAATTAACAGTTTATTAACTAACTTGTTATTATGAACCCTGCTCTATTGTGGTGTAATAATACCAAAATTAAGCCCATATCTGTTCCACATTTCAATTCCAAACACTACAGCACTGGAAAGAAAAATAAATATGCTTATTCCGAATTTTCAGAACAGTATGTGAATAAAGCTTAAGGATGACCTATATACAAGGAATCTTCAAGTAATAAGTTTTCTAACAAATAAGTCAATCAGTATTTTTAAATATTAAGTATTATATAAATTTGAAGTGTTTACATTTAAGAATCTAATCTATTCATACTAACAGTAAGAACATTAGAAATAATTACATCCTCTTCAGCTGACTGTTTCATCTTGAAAAAGAAGTTACCTTGCTGGTCATGAAGGAGTTCAGATCAGGCTGAGGAATCCTATTTACCAGCTCTGCGCCTTCTAGCAGTGCTGAGTCAGACTTGATGCAACACTGTGACCTCACTAGAGACACATACCAGTCCTATAACAATTAAAAAAAGAAATTTGTCACATATTTGTTTTCAGAAAATAATACAGTTCATGGGGGCAGGGGGAGAATTGCTGATTGACATTGAATTGTGGTCTATTTAAGAGATCACTAGGCCACATTAATGTCAAAAAAAAACTCAAAGAAAAAAGGCAAAACAGACAACTGGTGAATGAACCATCTTAGACTACACCAGTGGATGTTCACTGGCAAGTTGGTCTATTTCCATAGAGTCTGGACACGAAACGAGTTAAAAAACCAAGCTTAACGTACAGTGCAGGTATATGTATTAGGATCCTAAATCTGAGGAGATATCTAGAAAAAAAGTCTGGAATACTCTGTAGACACACAAACATAACAATAATAGCAAAAAAGCCAATACTATAACCAAGGAAGAAAAGTCTTCAGATTCAAATAAATCAGCAGATGAAGATGACATCTATCTTTTAAAACTCACTGAAATAAGACCATCACATATCACTACAAATTTACTCCTTAAATTATTAGCGATCAGCCTGCAGGAATTTGTTAGTAATATAACTAAGGAATATAAAGAGGCTCAGTCAACTCTTTTCTGTGTTTTCTCTCTCATAACTGGGTATCCTGAATTTGCTGATACTAATTAGAATCCAACTAAGCTGGTCAGAGTTCAAGGAGTATCTGGACAATGCTCTTAGCTATATGGTTTAGTTTTAGATAATCTTGTGAGGAGCAGGGAGTTGGACTCAATGATCCGTACGAGCCTCTTCCAACTTGAGATATTCTATGATTTTATGAACTATGTAAGGGTTGTGGAGGAAGCATACAAAAACTACTTCCTTAGTGCAGAAGTTAGAGGAAAGAATTTTTGGTTAATTTGAAGACAGAAAGCTATGGGTGAATGGTTTCTGGGCACAGTGTTTCCTCCTGCTAAGTAGCTCTCAATCTCTCTCCTAAGTCAATGGGTTCCTCAGCTACTTATCAGTCTCCTCCAAACTGTCAGCTAATCAAATAATTTTTGCCATCTCATTTACATACATTTCCTATTACTGTAGAACACGAAGGAATGAAAAGGAGAAATTATCTGTGCCATGGGACAAACTAGAAAGGAAGACACAGGCCCCAGAAGGGTTGCTCTTCGCCTCCAACCCTGCTTTGAAATAAATGCATCTAAGTACATGAAAGACAGAAACAGTTAAGTAGTCATGATTGTTCTCTGAAAGTAATTTAAAGCTGAGAAGTGGAAACTGAGAAGTAATGCTTCATTTCCACGAGACTACCAACAGTTTTCAGCAAAAGAATAAAAAACTGATCACTGCAGTAAACACATTAAGAACACAAGTAACAGTATTTATCTGTCTCTGCTGAACCTTATATAAATCTTTCCATTAAAGTTATGCAAAGAAACAAAACTTGACAGTTTTTCACAGCATCATCAACATAGCAACCATCTATGCATGTGCTAATTGTTCATCTTGAATTCCAGTCAGCCAACACATGAAATCATTCACTGATCTATATTTGAGATTCATTGACAATTCTGAGAACATTAACTGCATAATAAAAATAAGCTGTATTTAAATATTTTGTAATGAGCAAAAGCTTGTTTACAGCCAAGGCACTTTTAGTGACTCTTTCTAAACATAATCTTACTTTGTCTAGAATTACATTCTCTAAAGGTGGTTGGTCTTCTCCATCTAATGGGTGTGAGGTAACCAGAGGTGAAGGGCTAGTTGTGTCTGGTGCTACCATAAGACGAAACCTATCCAAGAGCGAGTAAAGTCTTTGGTGTCTGAAAATAGAAGAATACATCAGCAGAGAGTTATCTTACTCAGTTTTGTAAATCATTTAAAAATAGAAAGACATCCAGTGAACCCATTCTAATCCTGGGAGAAAAAAGCCGTTGGGTCTTAAGTTCTCTGTTGGATATATGTAGTCATATGATGCAAAACTGCAAATTTCACCAGCTATCAGTAAGCAAAAACAAATGAACTCAGCACCATCAACAATAAATATTTAAATTTAGTTTAGATTTAAAATTTGTACATGCTTAAGCATAAAATGCAAGCTGTTCAGTTTTCTTTACGCAGTAAATCCTTTTAATGAGTAAGAAGAATCAAAGATAGTGTACAGATTATTTGATTGCCGACAAATACACTCTAACAGATATCAAACAAGAATCCACTAAAACGGAACTTTTTTTTTTTACTCTAGTAAGAATTCCATTTTGTGGATTTACGTCGGTGTCAGAGGTTTGGGGTTTTTTTGTTTGTTTAGGGTTTTTTTTGTTAGGTTATTTTTTTTCCATTACTGCTATCAGGACATTGTATAGAGTCATTTGGAGATTTTGGAGTTTTTTTAAAAATGCAAATGTAACTTTACCTACGAAGGCACGTTGCTATCAATCTACTGCTGTCTTTGGCTTTAGATTCTTTCCCTCTACATCCTTCTTATTTCAGTAAACAGATATTAACCTCAAACAGCAGTGACATCAAGAGGAGTAAATTAGGCTCTTCCTAACATTAAATAAAGCTTTCTCAAAAATGGAATAATTTGCTCCTTTTTGTAACAGCAGTTGAAACAGCTGGGAGACTAAACAGTTAACACTTTTAACACAGTTGCATGGAGTAAAAAAAAAAAAAAAACCAACAAAAAAACAAAACACACAAAACAAAGAACAAGTTCACCAAGCCTGGACTCAGAAAATCCTGCAAAAGTCTGAGGAAAATAAAGTTGTTTTCAGTAATGTAGTTTTTGCCAATGAATTAATTTGCAGCTGCTGTCTCTCAAAAGTTAAATACTGAGTGGGATGCAGGAGAGAATTTGATGCCTTCCAACCTTTAGCTTGCTTTAATTCTTAAGTATACTGCAAATTCAACTCAGCCAACACAACTGTCCTTGTACCAGAATATGCCCACATCTCATAAGAGAGGCTTTACTCTTTTACCTCCAAAAAGAACCCACTATCTTATCTTTAAGAAAAAACTCAAACGTAGGAAAAAAGAATTAACACAATTAGTACTAGAACATTACTTAGTTTGGTATTTTAACATGTATTGGTATTACTCGCCTTGTTGCTAATCCACTGTTTTGAAGGTATTCCTGAATTCTATCCAGTTCTTCAACTGGTAACTGAGTCATGCTGTTCTATAGGAAAGAGTCACAAGAATTTTATAGGACAGAAATAAAATACCTATAGGTACTCTGAAAAGATTAGGAAAATTATAGGCAGATAACCCAAAATGTAAACTTTCACATATCTATATATTAAATAAAAAAATCTCCTTTGAAATGAAATCACTTAAACATATTTTGCTGTACTTTAAATCATTACACTTTATTATATTGCTAGCACTACCTAATCTTATTTAGAAATTAATATATTTATCTTTACCTGTAAAGTTGCAGCCAAAAGCATTTCTACCCGACGGCAAGCCAGTGTGTCAACCATGCGAGCAAGCACACGGAACGGAGTACACAGAAGCTTATCAACATATAGTGTTAAGACAGCCCCAGACTGGCTGAGATGTATTCCCTCCAAACACTGTAAAGTCTTCTTCAGAGTTGTGGGCTAGATGTTGAAATGAAACAAAACAAAATAAAACAGAAAGAGACAAAAAAAACCCCAAACAATTGGAATACAAAGATCTTAAGGCTAAAAGGAAAGACATTTAGAAAAAACTATAGCAGACAACTAGCTGATCAATATAATAATCTACACATGAATAGGTTTGAGTTACTGCATTATTTAATTTATATGAACACTAAGTTGTTTGATGTGTAACTGTAAAAGCTTACCCTTACAAAGTAAGCAAAAAGGAGGGAGCAAATCTTTTAGGGAAAAAAGCTAGGAGAGACTTAAGTGGAATTGTAGAGAGATTTGAAAACAGTGAGAAGCTTGAAGTCTTGCTGGAAGAAGGTAAGAACATGAGCATAGTCAAAACAAGAGACAGTACAGAAATTCAGATAAGAATTAGGGATTTTTTGAACATGTTTAATCATAGAAACAGCATTAAAAGAGGGTGCAATGAATTTTTTAAAAAAATTATTTATTTATTTATTTTAAATACGAGCACCAATTCAGCACCAATAATCTAAAGGGAGAAACAAAGATGAACTAGTTTGTCTCATGGAACCAATCTTGTTTTAGAGCAGACTGTAAATTAATTAGCCATTTTAGTTTTACTGACTTTTCTGATAATCACTGAACTTTTCACAGAATGAGTACATCTTCCATTCAAAGACGTTTAGTTTAGTTCGTTCTATCAATTCTCAGACACTAAAGCCCAGATTCATCTCACCTAACTTTAAAGTGTTTTACTCACATGCCTAAAGTACTAATACATTTGCACTAGATTTGCACAGAGACAACAGGAAGAGACGGGAAATGTTACCAGGCTACTCAGGGTGCAGTAGCATCTCCTACCATTAGCTCTAGAGGAAGCCCAGCAAATGACATTTCCTACCTAGTGAGTTCCCAGGATTAAAAGGGATGCATACAACTTTACATCCCTATAAAATATCATCCACTCCTTTTAATTTGAAAACTAAAATAAATCAACAGAAATCATACACTAAATTTCTGAAGCAATATTTCTGTCACCAAGAGGCTACAACTTGGAGGGGGGCAGATCAATGGAGAAGCCATGAGCTTGCAAATAATTTTCATGTTGTTAGGGCCTATGAAGATGGACTGGTTCCCACTCCTGCCTCTGTAGTTAGTAGTTCTGTTATTTACGCTACCAAGGCACTGAAATCAAAGACAAAAGTTACAACTTCAATTTACCCTTCAGGTATTTATTATGCGGGGGCAATACCCAGGAAGGAAGAAAAGCAGCTTAGCCAACTCTACTTGAATTCATAGAGTTGATGGATTGGAACACATCTGATGCTGAAGTTGCTAATATGTTATAAGGTTCGCTGTTTGCATTTTTAAAGAAGTGACTTTAAATATAAACTTGTAAGTTGATAAATGACCCAGAATTGTCAGAATTTGCATACCTATCAGTTAAACTTATGCTGAAATGTAAGTGACTTCATTCTTTAAAGTCAAGAAGTTAAACTTACAGCTGCAAGATTTTCACACCGTGATTGAATAGCCTGGATGAAGAGACCACTGGCTGCTGAATTCCTGTGAACAGCACTAATAAAGTCTTGTACCGGAGGCTCATGGGACAGATTAATCAAGTCTTGAACATGATTCACAATAAGCCAGGTCAAGTGTTCTGAATCATGTAGGTTTTGACACTGAAGGGGAAAAAAAAAAAAAAAAAAAAAGAAAATTGATTCTAATAATACCCATGTTAAGCGTTCAATTACTACAAACTATCTGACACGACTTGAAGGTTTTCATATATAAGTCTGCTAGTTATTTTAAAATAATGGCATAAAGTGTCTATATTTTTGTATCACCATCATTATTTTTACATGACAAATTTTCCAAATGCTTTTGATCTTGTTGCAAATTAAGAGATCTATAATGAATTTGTAATTATTTTTTTTAAATATTAAAAATCCAGGTTTGAAACAAGTAAATCGAGAAGGTCAATTCAAAGATGCTTCTGTTAATGAAATGCTGTTTGAAATAAACATGCACATACACAGTCTTCTAGTAAAATGTGATTTTCATTTAGGCTTCTTTTTAAAGTTTTCTTATTACTACTGGCCTTAAACACAACATGAATAATTTCTGGAAAGCAAATCCAAAGAGATCTGTCAATAATTAATTTTAAACCTACGGAGGCTATGTGTGTATCAACAAGCAGTGCAGTGCAACATGAAAAGATCTGCAGAGCTAACGAGGTGATGGTGAGAGGCTGACACTTCCCAGTAAAGACAGTTTTGGAGAGTTTTACCCTTGGACTACCTCTAATCTGACTCGGGTGACTGAATATCCATTAGTACTTGAAGTGCTTCTTAAACATAGCTTTTGGTTTAGTTGAATCTGAAAGGAATGCAGTTTGCTTGTCCCATAACTGCTCTGCAATGCAAACCAAAGTGCAATACTAGACAGTATGGGAAGATTCACTTCAGAAGTTCCCAGTGAGCTAAAATGCTAATAGAGAGGCAGCAAGAGGCCAAAGCCACAGGAACTACTCTCATTAGAGAACCAAAATGGAAGTTAAATGTTAACGTAAAACCTCTCCTATTAAGGTACAGAGAGAGAAATTTGTTGTCTCCTACACATCATGCACTGCTACCGACGTTGAGAAGTCTAACACTACTTAATTTGCTCTTAGCACCTCACAGGTAAGGGATATGATACCCAGCAGATAATTCTATTACCCACCAGGTATCCTTTACAAGCCAAGAGAATTCTCAGTTCAGAATAGAAAAAAATGCCAAATGAGGTCATACCTAAGCTTACAGAAGCACCACCTGAAAATAAAATGGCTAGTTTCATAAGTCTTCATTTTTCACTTGTGAACCAGACTCAGTTAATGCACATCAGTAATAAAAGACTGTCAGCATAATAACGTAACTAAAAACTACAGTTATAAAATTCATAATTCAAAACTTACAACATAGTCACAAAAGAGAATGAGTGCTCCTCTTCTCACTATCTCTCGATTGCACATGCCACGTTTAGATTCTGAATCCGATTCATCACTGTCTCCCGATATCTGAGGGCTAAGCAATTTAGTAGTAGAGAGACTGTGTCTCCTGCAAGACACATTATATTTTGTTACTATTTTATTACTATATTTTATTACTATGGCTACTGAAACATTAACAATCAGATTGCTTGGAATATCCTACCAATGTCCTTACATAATATTTATTTTCCTAGAAACTTCATTTAAATATTATACTGCTTTGAAGTAGACACTTTGCTTTTCATCAGCTCTTTACTTTCTAAGAATTGTAGTATCACTTTTTTGTTCCATGCTTATTACTTCCTTGGACAGTCTGAAGAACTAAACAGGTCATCTAAAAGAAAAACATGGGCAATTGCATCTCTGGTAGGATAACAGAACCTAATATTGTATTTTCTTCTCAAGCCAAACTAGTGTTCTTGAGCACTTAGTCTAGTGTCAGATTCAAAGCGAAGCCCAACCCAGAAAAAATACAGTTGATATTGGTAAATCAAAAAAGACAACTGCAACAAATAGCAGGTGTAACCTTAGCCATTTTAGTTGCCCTACTTTGATCATAAGCCTGGTAATTTCATGTTTCCTCAAATTAGAATAATATTTTTTCACATCCTGATGTTGAACTGAGGCAAGAATCTCACTTTGAGCAAGTATGGATCCACTCATGTTGTGGAACAAGATTAGTCTTCCTTAACATTCACTGCACAAGCATCAGAAACGTCTCTCAAGTCACTTGTTAACCTCCCTCTACAGTTAACACAGAGGGATACCCACCCACACAGGGGTTATCTTCTTTACTCCCCAGAGGACAAATCATTCCAATGCCCTGCAGGTGGGATGAACTAACTTCAGACCAAGAGAGCACTCATTTTAGACAAAATCTCTGAATTTCAGGTAGCTAACATTAAGCGAGGTTACTATGGTGCTTGATGCTAATGAATCAGCATGGTGCCGATACTATGTTTTGATAGCATTTAGTAATAGATCCACTGAGAACAGATAACTACAGTTACGGTTATATTGATCAGATTGTGTTTTCATAAACACAACAGTGCATATCATCTGCACTGGCTGGTTATTTGCTAAAAGGTGAAATATGAAGTCTCCATAGGAACATGAAATACTGAATATTTTGCTATAGTTATTTCCATAATTTAATTAAAAGTAGTACACAGATGAAGCTTTCTTGCCTTAGAAGTGGAGAGAATGCCTGGCAGTTCTTTTGAGGAACAACTGAGCACAAGACATTTCCTTAGTTTGAAAGACATACCAATATCAGAACAGACAATATGTATACATATAAAATAAATGCAGAACGATCTATTTCAGAATCCAAATAGTACTATTCAACAGGCTGACAGGCTTAGCAGGAAAAAAAAAAAGCCAGATTTTATTTAATACAAGGTTTAGCAAACATAATTGAGACACACTACTACTACTAGGGATCAAAAAGAAATCTTACTTTGGGGTTTGATGCACTTCTGACCACCAATTGTAGTTGGTATAATTGACAAGAAGCAGGATTTGACACCAGAGGAGAACTAAAGAAGGATGTGTGGGAATCATGGACTGAACAAGGTCACTCAAACTTTCAAGGGTATAGAAACTACCATCAGATCCATCTCCTGTAAAAAGTCTGGTGGCTGCAGCTGTGATTCTTCTAAACATCCCTGAAAATAATAAAAGCATGTTAGAGTAACTATTCTCTAGTCTGAATTCTGAAGTTTTAAAATTATTCAGGGTACCCTGAGAATACAATCTTGTTTCATAAGCCACTACCATTCCTGGAAGAAAGGTATATCCTAAGTGGTTTTACAAAGGTAAGGCAAGTCATGGAGTTTGCCCAAGGGCAGTGTGTAAGCCAGTAACGACCAGGTCCCAGACTCAATAAATAATGATTTAGATAGACTAGAATTGTAATGAAACCTATCTTAACTTTTTTTGTCATGCATCAAAAAGTTCATCTGATGCAAGAAAACCTTTAGCAAATTTAAAACTGTTATAGACCAGGATTTTGGGGGTTTTTGTTTGTTTTGTTTATAAAGTAAACCACAGAAGTTCTAATTAAGAACCATGCTGTTAACTATTATTCTACACGCTAAGGAAGATTGCTTATACTGGGACGACTGGTGGAGGGATCCGGGGCACAGGTGGTGTTTTCCTCTGTCCCTTCAGTGACAGGGAAGAAGACTGAGAGGAACAGGAAAACACACCAGATCAACATGTGGCTCAGAAATTGGTGCCATCGCTGGAATTTTGGGGTTTTTGACCATGGGGAAGTTTACGCGGCACCGGACCTGCTGGAGAGAGATGGTGTCCAGCTCTCTCAAAAGGGGAAAAGGATCCTCACCCATGAGTTGGTGGGGCTCATTGAGAGGGCTTTAAACTCGGTTTGAAGGGGGAAGGGGATAAGACTAGGCTCACTGGAGATGAGCCTAGGGGAGGCGTGTCAGTGTCGGGAGTGGAATCGATAGCCTGGCTCAAGTGCATCTACACCAATGCACGCAGCATGGGCAATAAACAGGAGGAGCTGGAAGC
>JAVKLA010000053.1:37424290-37467728 GCA_034782735.1 Sagittarius serpentarius
GGGAACATTCAAGGCCAGGCTGGATGGGGCTCTGAGCAACCTGATCGAGTTGAAGGTGTCCCTGCTCACCGCAGGGGTGTTGGACTAGATGACCTTTGATGGTCCCTTCCAGCCCAAGCCATTCTATGATTCTATGATTATAAGTAGCCTACTTCGGATGATGGCTTCCCAAAATACATTTAGTTGAAACTAAACTGATATCCTTCCAACCAATTTCTAAAGTGCAAAAAGTGAACAGTTTTAAGTGGAGAAAAGTCATCACCCCGCCTACTGAACAGTTGGCACAAGAGCTGAATTTTGCTTTCTGACTTGCTGATTCTGTATTCCTATGCCAAAACAAAGGGTGGGAAAACAAGGAATATGGACAAACTTAGTTGTCTAAAGGTACAGGACTTTTCCAGTTTCTATGAGAAGATAAGATCAGAGAAAAAAGGGTTTCTTCAGAACCAGTGAGAAACCAAAAGCTAATCAGAATGAAGGAGATCTGTAGTGTTGCTTGCTTGCCTTGCCAGATATACAGAAGAATGAAGCTGTAAATTCCACAGCCATGTGGACCAGTTTAAGCTGTCCCCAGCACTGATAAATACACAATGTAAATAGCAAAGAATGGGAAAACCAACTGAGTTTTAAAACTTGGGACCCACTTACCAGCAAACCAGCGCTATTACCATTCCAGCTCCCTGCATTTGCAGTAATTGCACCATCTAGTGACTTTCTACAGTCATGAAAGCCACTGCACGCTAACCTTTTCACTTTGTCTATGCCTTTTACTTCTATTAACTTCAAAGTATCGCACTGAAAAGGTTCATTTCTAATCTGGCAGCTTCCTATAGTTGAATACATAGGAGTCAGCAATGCTCAGATTTTGAAAAAGCTATAATGGGTGAGGAGACAAAACATCCAAGTAGAATAGTGGTTAAAAATGACAGAAGACCTTAGTCTATCTTCCCAGACACAAGTCACTATAAGCTGCACCTGTAGGTAGAAGAGTATAACTTAAAAGTTTCTCTAAACGTTATAGAAGTTTTAACTGAACAAAAGTATTACAAAACCAGGCACTTAACATTTTCTTTCAGGTTTAGGCTTAACAACATGAAAACACAGCCCAGGTGTCTGAACAACTTACTTTCTACTCTGTTACACAGCATAAGGTAACCACATTACTACTAGTACTCTGTGTTGATTTGTAATCCTACATTAAATTCATTTCTAGAGATCACGCAAGACATACCCCAGTGGTCTCCATGAGTATTTTAATATTTAATTTTGCATGAAAATTTCTGCATAGTTCTTGGCAAGACTCACAGTGCAGCTTGGAAGCCAGCTGCTGCAGCAGAACCAGCCTGAGCCTTCCCTTTCCATTATCCCCAGCTCCCACTGTGGAAGAACCCACGTGCCTGATTTCAATCACCAGCTTGATTTTCCAGTTTCATTGGTCTTGGCTTTACAGCATTTAATCACTTAGTCCAAAACACCTTGGCATAAGTTATTTGTTATATTATTTGTTTCAAATGTTTCTCCATAACAGAAGTTAATGGTATACACAGTTACTATTGTAACAGACACACGGGAAAAGAGAACTATCACTAACTACATCCAGAGCCCTGTGTCCTAAAGCAGGCTTAAAACAAAGATTAAGGAAGGCTCTGGTAACTATCACCATATTTTGTGCCTCTTCACGCACAATCCTGGAGTCTTTGCAGCAAGAACCTAGGTTTGGACGACTTCATTTCTTAAACCAAAGCTCTCTTCTGACAAGTCAAAAGACAAAACATCATTCACCATATCTGCACAAACTCTCACAACATAAATTCAATTGGTTTCCCATTCACTTTTCTATCTGTTACTGTCACTGAAGACTAGGAGGAGTAAAGCTACTAAAAGCTGAATCAAGGTAATGCAGAAGCTTTGATAGAGAACCAGTTGAAGACCCAGAACACTTCCATCAGCATTTTCTTTATTTTAAGTCTACACCTACAACACTTATGTTTGCAAAAAACAGCTGGTAGCAGTGACAGGAACAGAACTTAGTTTTTTTCCTCAAGAAAGGACTTAATAACTGAACTCTGTAGGAAGAGCTTAAAAAGATAAAAGATTACAGGTTGTTGGGATACAATGGAGCACAGGATCATGTTAAATGTCTAACAACACTAATCTATGCACTTTTTTGGTTACATCTGTTAAGTAGTCAAGTACTGTAACTCCCATTTTACAGACGAGGCCATGGAACACAGAGCTCCTTGTCCCACGTCTGTAACGAAGTCTATGAAGAACCAGGGACTTTTACTAAGACCTTTCAAATTGCAGCCAACTACTGTAACCCAAGGTTGGGTTTCAGCAGAAGGCTGAAAATTAGAAGGCAAAAAGGACAGTCAAAGAAAGAATAAAAGAATAAAATTAAAGGGAAGATAGTGCCGCTATTAGGACAATAAGACTATGGAATCAGGCTAAGAACTAAGGAATTACATGGAAGGGCCATAGATTGGATATCTAGAAGACACCCAAGGCAGAATTCCCAAACCTGAAGAAAAGAGCAAGACATGCTAGCTGGAACAGTACTACCTTTCCTGCTTTTCTGGTTTTGGTTTTTGGTTGGTTGTTCGGGGTTTTTTGTTTTGTTTTGGGGTTTTTTTGTATATTTTACTAATTCTGACAAAGAAAAGCAACCTACCTTGTCATGAGTCTGAACCAGTGGTCTGTAACTCAGTATTTTAAGCCTGGACATACCTACCAACCTCCAAATTGCAAAAAACCCATGAGATAGACCCACAAATTTGGAATGCTTTGCCCTTTTGGACTGGAAAATTTTAGACATAAAAGGAGAGATGAAAATTCACTAGTTACATTTTGTTCCATATAGAAGAAATGTGAAAAAAGTGCCCTGCATGCACGAGCACAAAGTTTGGGAGGTTCTTTAAACTGAGTAGGAGAGAATGTCTTTGGCACCTACGTATTCCTTCTCAGTAGTTCAACGCATTCAACAGTTGTCCCAGAACTGAAAAACCACCTTGCCACTGCAGTCAGTGTTTAAAATATTACCTGATTTGAAGATATGTATTAAGCACATAAGCAGCGTGCCCAGCTCCTGGCAGTAGAAAGTATGTTGCTGCTCATTCATGTCCACTTTCAATTGTTTGGTAACAATATCTTCCAGCAGAATGCCAACCAGTTGTAATAAGAACCTGGAAAAAACAGATATACAATCAAGAGAAAGAACTATCAGTGCAACATCTTTCAGAATAACATGAGGTTTGCCCATGAAACTCAGTAAGCTTGAAAAATAAAATATTAAGTCCTTGTCCATTCATCCTAAATAGGATGCTAAATTAAATGCTACAGAACAGGTTGACCTAAAACAAATATGATGCTATAGGAATGGAGAGATGATCACAATCACTTCAATAATTACATATTGGATCTGGGTTATCTACTCATCAGCTAAAGTCGTGACAGCATACATATACCTGCCCATCGCATTCACACGGCAAACATTCAAAATGCTATGGTGCTTTTATAATGATTTGCAGTGAGCTAAAACCACACCGTGACAGTTATAGCAGCTCAGGTGAGGAGGGGTAAACTCAGCAAGTCACAGTAATTCAGCTGTTTACAGTCTCATCTATCCACATTATCACACAGGTTCCATATCAAACCTCCAGCTGGGGGTAGGGAATGGGGAGCAGAATAAATCAAAAGAAACACCAGAAAAGAGCATTTGAGGAAAGCTATCCTTGCTCCTGGCCGTAATCATTCCTCAACTCACTCACGTGGGATGTAAGGTCACATTAAGGGAGTCCAGAAGCCCCTTTTCCCTTTACCCATCACCCGCACAGTGAGCTGAATGATAAGAAATAGTATTTTATTTCTATCTGAAGTTCCATACTTCAATAAAAAGTCTTTATTTTCTTAAACAAATAGCTATTTCAAATGCTTCCCACCACATTAGAACATAATGCCTTAATGACAAATATTATGTCAACATAATACCATTGCCATCTCTCCACAATTCTTTTGCCTGAGGTTCATCACTCTGAGGACATCAGCATGGGAAGCTAACTAGACAGAGTCAGCTCCTTAAAAATAGGAAATAAAGAGCAGGACTAACAATAGATTTGAATCCATCTGCTGCCCAGATTCTAGTCCAGAACCTGGGCTTCTACTAACAGGATGACTTATCTTTCAGTCCCCACACAGGGAGGAATGAAAGGGTTAACTGGTTAAGTTTTTGAACCTGATTTTAGCCAGTCCAGGATTCCCCCATTTTAACAGCTCCATGAGGTCCCTCACTTGGCTCGAGAAGAGGTATAAGAACAGTCCAAAGTCCCTACTACAAACTGCTCATCTCCTCCCTCTGCTGTCCATCTTATTCCTTCCTCCACACACACTCCTCCCATATCAATTTATTAACAGACTTTATTCCTATCAGATAACAGTTCTATACACATGTATATATTGCACAATATAAGTGTGATTTCTCAGAAATCTTAATCTTTCCCCTAAGTTATTCAAAAGACAGCATACCTAGAAAATGTCTCCTCAGGCAGATATTTAGCCTGTTTAACCTCAGTGCAATCCTCTGGTGTGGATAAGTTATTTTCTCCACGTCTCAGTCTGCTAATTGCTTGACACGAAATCAAATACGGTGAGAAAGAAAGCTCTTGTATACGGGATAGAACGATGTCTTCTGTTGACTGTGAAATCAGAACTCTAAGGATAGCTAAAATTCCAGAAATCCATAGCTGGACAGTGCTCACTGATGCCTAACACAAACACAAAAATGCAGAAGACTATTTAACCTCAAAAGTATTCAACACAACATAGGAATGTATTAAAAAAAAATTAATATTTTCATTAACTGTAGTATACAAACAGACCCTTTTCAGAATGGAGCAAGCAGGAAATAAATTTTATGTTCACGTCTTCCAAAATGCTATTCTTGTAACTGTCAAGCTTATATTCACTCTGTTAAACAATCTCTCAACTATAAAACCGGTACTAATACCTGCGTAAGAACAATGTGATTAAGAACAATGTGATTTAGCTATTAAACTGCATTCTAGAATTTATAACAGTATGTTTCTCTACATTCCTGACCCTCAAAATACAAAATGAAGGCAAGTAATCCATAAGCAGAACGTTCCTGTATAAAGTGCTCCCAGCTGGTAAATCATATTCGTTCTAACCAATTCTTTCCTAAAAATCTTCTGCACTTACTTCAACACCACATTGCAAATTAGGAAAAGAGAAACACATACTCTTTTGCACGAAAGACACCAGATTTTCTCTTCTCTGGAAAGAATTGCTTACCATTGTTTTAGGAGTAACAAACATACTCCTTAAAAGCATGTCCACAGGGCGAAGGGATGAAGGAGCCAAAATTTCAAACAAAGTGTTCAGTACTCCCAAAGCATCATGAGAGTCTATATGCATCTGTAAAAGAAAAACACAAAACTGATTTGTAACTATGCACCAAAGGTAACTGCAACACAAAATTACCATTTCATGTTTTAAACATTTCTATGACAACCTGTGTGTAATAAAGCTGTCCTTTACAGTACAAAATTTAGAGCAACCAAAAGCTATGAAAGGTAAATTAAAGCTTCATTGCAGGTCTTCCTACACAGGAGTTTTAAGAACACAGACAAAAAACTATCATATGAAATTCAATATACATACCACATATTTTATTAGAGGAAATATGCCATATTCAGAATGAGACCAAAAGACTGAGTTGTCATAAAATTTAAGAACTTTTCTCCTCCCTGCACGTCCTACCAGGCATATTTATAGAGAGCAAAGCTGGTCATGAATAAACTTAAGCAGGTAACTAGGAGGAAAAAAACCAAACTTACCGGAAAAGTGAAGAGCTACAATGGTGTTACACTGCAGCAACAGAGGTAGGACACCTTACCTGTTTAGTTTTTTAGATAAACTAGGAAACAATCAACTGCAAAAACGAAAGGACTGAACTTGAAATCTGGACGACTACCTTGCTTAAATAATTTGGTAGCTGAGCACGTGCACAGATTCATAAAAAACAAAGACAATTTGCCAGCATTTTAGCTTTGCTCAAAAACTGTTGTCTGATCCACAATAACTACTGCCCACTCTCCCCAACCATGAGATCTCCTCATGGGAGTGGGGATCTGCTATCATGGAGTAAAGAACATTAAGGGCACAATTTCACTAATTTTACTTATTATCCTTTAAGTGTTTCTAATTCCAGGAAAGCTGGATCAAAGACAAGTCCTCTGTTGCTTAGGGAGCAGCACTGAAAATCTCTCTCCTAAAAGGAGTCTTCTTCCTAGATACAAAGGGCCTACTCTCTCTAAATGCCACTGCCAGCATGCAGTCCAGTGAAAGACACATGCTCACACTGGAGGGAGTCCAGCAGAAAGCCACAGAGATGGTTACAGGCTTGGAGCATCTGTCATACAAGGGGCAGCTGAGATTGTCCCACTTGGAGAAGGCTCATGGGGATCTTTATCAATGTGTACAAGTATCTGACCAGGGGCAGCAGAGGGAGGAGACAACACAAGCACATAAGAAAGAGCCAGAATCTCTTCAGTGGTATCCAGTACCAGGATGAAAGGCAATAGGCACAAATTGAAATACAGGAAACCCCATTTATATAGAGTTTTTATTTATTTGTTCTCCACCTTTGAGGATGCTTAGACACTGGAAGAGGTTGCCCAGAGAGGTTAGGGAGGCTTCACCCTTAGAGACTGTCAAAACTTGAGTGGACATGGTGCTAAGCAACCTGCCAGTATACCCTGCTTTGAGGGGAAGACAGTATCTAAAGGTCCATTTCAACCTCAACTATTCCATGATTCTGTGATTTATTAATGCAGTTTCAGACTACATCTTTTCATCCTCCTCACTAAGAAAAAAAATGCAATTAGACCCACTGCAGTTGCAAAAAAAAAATAATTCTGACATTCTATAAACATGGGAGAATCTTTACACCATTTAATAAGTGGTCTGATATAATCATGTAAGAGAAGTAGAATGAGCTTCCTCTGGAAACAGCCTTGAAGATACTGCACATACTTCATGCACTTAAATATTACTTTCATCACTTCAAAGACTTAGTTTACCTTACAGTAATTGTTTTTTCCACATATGGCAACCACACTTTCAAGAAAATCTGTCTTGATATATAAAAAAACCCAATCAAATACGCAAAGCCATTATTGATACATACATTTTAACAGTTATTTTAGATGTTTATAGACTAAAAAATTCATATAATAACCTGTTGCTTTGCAAGCATTGGAAGAATAATGTCAGCTATTTGCCGGGACAACCTTTTCCATTTGTCTTCATTTTCTTTATGACACTGTTGTAATACCAAGATGAACATTTCTAGCACCTGAGGAAAAGTCCAAAAGAATGCAAGTAAACACCCACACTAACAGGAAACATTTAAGTAATACTGTAGTGGGAAAAATATTTACTGTTTCATCCATCTGCAAAAAGCAAAAAAAGAAAATCCACATGAGAAATCACACAATGTTTTTAAAATCCCATTTCCAAGTTAAAAGCTTGTTCTCAGTTATGACTTTTTTTTTTTTAAAGAATTTTCCAGTTACATTTATGGACTAGGAAAAAAAATGCTTCCTTGGGCCTTTTTAAATGGTATCTGTTAAAAGACTACTCAAACAACTGGAAAAAGGATAGTAAATCTAAATGCCACATTGCATACTCAACAAAAAGGGGAGGAATGAAAAAGGTAATTTCCCACATGTATACGCTTTCTTTACTCTAGCTCAAGTAAAGTTTAACTTTGGCCAAGGAAACAAAACAGACATTTTTATGGAGCTCATTCACCTGAGATATGTCACTTTCATATGAAAGTTGATAGGAGACCATATAATGGGAGCACACCACCAGCAAGGATCACTTCTAGTAGGTGAATGTGTTATCAGTTGGGGATTATGAAGACGACACTTTCAAGGACAGATAGGCCAAAGACACAGCAAGCAGGAATGTTAATATATGGACTGGGAAGCGAGACAGAAGAATCTGGTTCAGAAAACCAGTTAGATAGAGCACTTGTAAAAGAAACTCAAGTAGTTCAGATTCAGAAATGCAGCCAATCAAAGAAAAAAAGAAGAGATCACTAGATGACTTTCTTCCCAAAAACCTCTCTCACAAGAGAGGAGATAGGAGTGATTCTGGGCTGAATGACTTGAACTCTGGAGCTCCATGGATGGTAGCTACAGTTGGAACAGAAAAAAGTTAAAGGTTGCAGCTCTTGGAGCCTCTCAAATTACAGGGACACCATTGCAGAACATCTCAGCCACAGCCAAGGAACAACAGAACTGCCCAAGGATTAGTTTATACATACTGCACCAGCAGAACAGGACAGAATAAGAACTACAAGTGGGGTGGTGTGGGAAGAGCAGTGTATGGGTAGTCTTTAATAGGTTAAGTGTGTCAGAAGGGAATCTGCTAGCAATTGCAGTACCTTACGTAACATAAAGTTACTCGGTATTTCACATCATGTGTCTACAGAGTGTCATTTCATATAGTTATATTAGTCATTTTATGATTATAAAACTACAAATTCAAAAGAAAATGTGGATACACAAAATTACCCCAATCTGAACATGTAGTTCTAATAAATTATTTTGACAAGATGTACTGACTTTTTTCCCAACTATTCTCAGAAAATACATTGCTTACATTAGCATATGCTAGAATTACATTTTCACATGATGAAAGGAAAAGCACATTAAGTTTGTTAAGCACCTGAATAAGTAATAAGATCCCATGTCAATTATGTCACTTCTCTTAAAATTACTTTTATGTTTTTCTTTTAAACAAAGTGTACTAAAGAAAGTCATTCTTACACTCCTACAAGTCAGAAACATGTTTTCCAGACCCATGAGGTCTGGGGCAAAGTGCTAACAACTGTCTAACCACCAGTTTCATTATCTTATTAAAATAATTAATATTTTAAAGTGTTACTGAAGATATTGCTATTGTACAGCAATACCTAGATAATCTCTATGCAGCATGTTTCCTACTTTTAATCCTGTCCTCTCTTCTACTTTTACCGCCATTATTTTCAGTTTCTTGAATCCTAATTTATTACACCTCTTCTACTAACCTTCTGTTTATTAAATCCACAACACAATCAAGATTGCAATCCTAACTGGAGCTTTTCAGCGCTTTGTTACCTAGGCTTGACTACAAAATCCCACAAACATATTATTTGACTTGAAATACTGATTTGTAATACAGAACCTTTCCCCTACCCCCAAATATCTTCGCATACTCTCTAAGTGAAGATCAGGGTCCAGCTATTCAAGTTTTGTATAGAAATCAATTAATATTGCCTGAAGCATTTTTAGCAGTCAAAGCAACGTAACCCTTCTATAGACCGTGAACAGGAATGCTATGTCCTCCTCTCTTACCTGATGGTACTGAATAAGTCTCAGCAGCATTGACACCACTACCTCCTTTTGTGTTTCCAACTCTTTTCCAGCATCAGCTTTATTTGTTCCTCTTAACACGAAGAGATCATGAACAATGGGTTGCAGAGCTGGTATTGCTAAAATAAGATTTGTTTGTTTTAGCACAAGACAAGTCAGTCTTGAATAGGATTTTCTTGTTCTAACAGTTCAGCTACTAAAAGTAAACTGTGCTTTAGTTTATTAAAGGTTTTACCCATCCCTAAAAAAAACCCCACCAAAACCAAACCTCAAACTTATCATGCATAATGATGTCTATCTCTTTACTTCTAGGAGAAAGGTTGTATTATGGATGCATCTGCCCGTTCTCAAAAAGCTAAAATAGGTATTTTTATAAAGTATTTTTCAGCAGAATCACTGAAAAGTATGAGAGGTATGCTTCTGCTTAAAGGCTGAAAGTGGAGAGAAAGTGAAGGGGATTAAAAATTAAAATCAAAGCCTTTAAAGTTGCGAACTTTATTAAGTAATAAAGTTTTAAATAAAAGCTTTGTTGCAATTACGTACAATGCAGAATATGGGGTAGCAGTGTTAGTAGGGTACAAGCAGCTTCCTTAAGGAACGGAGACTTATTTCATGTATTAAAAATTTAAAAGCTAGTGTCTTCTGGAACTATCCATCTGATTACAGTTCTCTATAGCTTAGCATTCAATACTGTTTTTATTGCTGAACTATTAACAATATTAGTGTTGGTGCCTTTTTTTTTTTAATTACCATGTGTAACAGCTTTCCTCCCACTGGCCATAATACCATCGCACAGCTGAATGATCTTAGGAATTCCAATTATCTGTTTGGAATGATACCGCTCGTAGGACAGCAACACCAGGAAAAAAAAGATATTAGGAATAATTGCTTCAGACTCCCTGAAAACAAAAGGTTAAAAGTGTCAAGTTTGAACTGTACAACTGTACAACTGTTCAGTTAAAATGAATCTTTTTACATTAAGATTTTTTTTTTTAAGAATGTGTTGTTCTGCTTTCATACAGTACTTATAGAATTTTTGTGCCCTCTTCTTTACTATGGGTTTTTGTCCAAGGAATTTCTTTCAAGCTTTGACCATTACACAGTTACTAATATTATAACAGACTATCTAATGCACGTGACACATTGGAGTAAAAACTCGACTTATCTCTTTGTACAAACTCAAGTGTGAGAAAAAACAGAAATAGCTGACAATAAAAATCGCACTGCATTGTTTATGATCTATTAGGTACTATACAAAACGTACCAGGTGATCAGAACACACACGGATTAACACTGAATCCACAAAAGGAAGAAGTAGCTTTCCCTTCAGCAACTGAATTCTAGCAATGAAGTGCTGATTCCTGAAAGCATAGCTTTGTGGGGGTGGTCCCAAAGGAATGGTTTTACAATACCAAATAGAGAAATGAAACAAAATAGCTTAAGATTTTTTTTTTGTGCTACTTCCCGACTTCTTCAGCCACATGGAACCTAGATCATCCGAAAGGGCTACCACTGGAGCCAGAGAATAAACAAGCACATTGCCCAGAAGGTAACTCTCCCTTTCTTGTAAGGCAGAAATAACTAGCAAAACTAATCACTACATGCTTCAGAATAAGACAGCTATAAACCCGCACTGTTCAAAGGATCTTTGCTTATTTCATACCTGAACTGTCCTACTTCAATGTATTCAAACTGCTTTAGCACAAATCCAATAAACACCTAAAAAGAGAATAAAGTGTACAACAGATAGAGACATTAATTCCCATTTGAAATAATTTTGACAGAGTTATAAAAGCACATGTTTTGGAAGGAGAGAATGGAAAGACAGGCACTGAAAATCATTTACAGTTAATTTTAATATGTTATGAAGCGTTCCCTGTACAATTACAGAAGATCTTGAGAATCTTGTTGATGTTAGAGCTTACTACAGTTTGTGAGAACTTATGCCACATTTTACCTACAGTCTATATATCTTTAAGTATAACTTCCTTTCGCTCATGTAACATGCACTATTTGATGCATTACAGTCAAGAAGTCAAGAATCAACCAAAAAATATAGCTGTAAACCAAGTGCAAAGTGTTCATGCACTGAAAAGATTTATCTGTGTACAAACTTACAGGAAAGTTATATATTGCAACTCATACTAATTTATAAACCTGAAAATACTGTAGTAAGTAAAACACTTGTAAGTAAAACACTTAGATTTTATGTTTCAAATTTACTGTTTATATGGATGATTACACATTACAGACTACTGTATTTGCCAGTAGCTTCCCCTCACCATTAAAATCGAATAATCGTTGTCAACCATGATGATCACTATCAGTCATATGGAAGTCTGTACTCTCTATACAGAAAGAAGGTATTTCTATTTGTAAACAAAGTTTTATTTAATAACGCTGATTGCACTGCCCACATCATCTTATTCCTAAAGTAAATCTGATGAACAGTCCTTAAATAGTTGTTGCAGAGCTTAGAAAGTAATTTATATGCAATAGAAAACCTGAAATAGAAGTCTGAAGCTCTTTGTGGCTGGGGGTGGGAAATTGAGTCTCACCCTCTTAAGTCTTTATTTTTACCTATAGTACAACGAATGGATTGTTGTAAATATTTTTTCCTGTAAATATTAAGCCTGCTGGTGAGATCCCTGTATTACAAATTTGCATAAATGGTGAGGTACCTACCTGATCGGAATCCAGAAGACAGTAGTTAACTCGTAGCTGAACCAGTTGAGCAAGCAAGTCTAGAACTTGTCTCTGCAGCTGTACCGATGTTGTTGTTGTATATTGTTTCAATGCTTTTATGACAAGGGGTTCAAATAAACGAATGTGATTGTGAATAGCATTCTGTAATAGAGAGATTTTAAAGTAATCTAACATCTGAACGGGTCTCTGATTCAAAACCAAATTACATTTTAAAAGTAGGTTTAAAGCTTTAAACCTAAAGCACAGCTCTTTCAGGAGTACATAGATAAAAGTACCTTATCAGCACGATGTTTTGCTGCACTGGTAATGCTAGTTTTCAGCTGTGTAGAAACCTTTTGCAGCACATCAAACCATCTGTCATAAAAAAAAACAAAAAACCCCATAAACATTAAAAAAAAGAGGGACAAACACACTCTTAGATGCATATTTTTTTACCAATGCCAACTTTTATCTACTTGACTGCTTCAAGAATCTTAGCAAATCAAAAAAGCAGAGACAACCTACAGCACACTTTGATCAGATCACAGATTTGTGGACAACAAATATCTAGTAGAGAAAGAACTTCTGGTCTTTGCTTAATCATCCTTCTGCCCTTCCTTTAAGACTACTGTTATAATTAGCAAATTAATGAAATAGTTTGGAATACAAGCATTTAAAACTATAATGCTTTTAAAAAAAACTTGTGATATCCATTTTGATTTAGTTCTGATTTGGAAAACACATTAGTGAAAATCAATACAGTGCTGCATTCAGGATATCACTACCAAGACAAATTACTCTGCTTATGTCTACAAGAAATATATAATACACAATACTTTGATTTCAAGTTACTTAGCTCCCCTATGATACTTGCATTTATGAAACAGAATGAAAAGAGATTCTAGTTCAAGTTAACGTTTTATCATAAGGGAAGAAAGTTACCCTGAAGCATCGTGTTCCTGCTCAGCCTGAACCATGTTCCTTAGACTAGCATCAGCAAGGGCTTGTGTAAAATGCGTGTATGGTGCCATGAAGCAATAATGATAGAGACCAGGTCTCAAATTGGAAGAACCTAAGCGTTGAGCTTTGCCTTGAGCTTTGTTGGGGTTTGAAGACAAGCCATCATACTGAGAAGCCAGATTTGTCCCAAACAATGTTTTCAACAACTAGAAAAGAAAATTGGAAAGAAAAAGAAAGTTAACATTTCAGGAAAAAATAAAAACCAAACTTGACTCATCCTCCCAAAGAACTTGAGGAAAGGTCAAAGTGCAAACTGTGGATCATATAGTCAAATACAAGATGACAGAAAAAAGCTGGGAAAAAGAAACAATCCACATCTCACCCAAAAAGATATACGATTGCTTTTGCAACTGAAGCTATTCCCACGTGACAACTCACAATAGTCTACTAAAGCTCGCCTCCCACCCCCAAAATTAAGCTTTGATGACTCGAACCCAAATGTTTAACTAGAAGCCTGCAAGAAATCCATTAGTAAGGCAGTTCTTTGCCTTCCAGGTTTTTGATGTAGTTAAGCAGCTACAGAACACATTTGGGAAGGTAGGAAACAAACTTGTTTTCTGAGCATTAGCTACAATAGTTGTTTGAATTGGAAGCAGTTCAAGAAAAAACTGCATTGCTCAGATGACAGCAAGTTTCAGAACAAGTCATGATAATTAATGAAAACATGCTCTGTTTGCTCCATCTAGGCTACAGTTTCCTCAGACCGCTTCCCTTAAAAGAATGGCCAGTCTTAGCATCTAACAGGACTCACCTTCCAGCCTCCTTACCTGCTGTACACAAACTGTTGCCATTGTTGGTTCTCTGTTGAAACATGATTTTAGGTATCCCAAAATTTCTTCTACACACTAGAAAAGCAGAAAAAGAAGTACACCTAATTGCATTTTTCTTCATTATATATAGCATTACTATGAAAACTGGACAACAGCACAGGTTTTTTTACTAAGTAGAACTACACTACTTTAAGGGAAATCATGGAAATATGTAAAGAAATAAAAATGCAAGATCTGCATCCCAGTCTTAAAATACCACAATGCCTAACTCCACAGTTAAGGAGAAAAAAAAAAATATCAACACATGAGAGGAAGAAGAGCAGCACGCCTTCTGATATTTGGTAAATTTAACATAAGTATATTTAAACATATTAACATAGTAAAAACGACTGAAGGCAAACCATTTTGCTGGAAAAAAAACTCCACAAGAAATTTAAACAGTAAAAAAATTACTCCAGTTTTCAACTGCAGCAATTTAACCTGGAAAATCTGCTTTAGCACTTTACCCAACATTGTGGCAGTACACCACTTCTAGGACTACTGTCTCTCTCAACAGTATCAATTTTAAAATCAATGATACATGCTTTTTCCCAGTAAGGGCCACAGTAAGGACAACTTAACTACAAAAGAAAAAATACACAGATCTTATACCTTTCCAATGTCTTGAAGAGTAGCAAGTTCCAAGATTTGAGACAGAACATCTAAGGCAGACCGTAAGAAACATCCAAACTTTTCATTACTGTTCTGGAGATCCAAAGTAACCTGGTCCAAAAAATAAAAACACACTTTTCCTTACCAATAACTTGACAAGGAAACAAAAATTACAGAAAGATGTGGGTATTGGCACAAAATGGTCTTTTGCCTACAATTTCAGTACAGTTTAATCAACACCACTGACAGCTTAGGCTCCCTTATGAATTTCTGGAAAGATAGAACTTCATTTTGACTAAGAAAAAGAAAGAGATCTTCTGGCTTGAAGAAGTTACAGAATCCAGGAAGGCCTAGGATGTTGACAACTAATGGATAATGTATTTCTCAGAAACACAGCACATGTAATAAGAATACACCCCCTGAAGTGTACAAATCAGATCATCAAGCCCCTAGGAATGCATCTTCTATTACATGAACTAATGAGGAAAAAGGTTACCTATCCTTGAATAAACTGCAGACAGAACAGACATTGGGATCCATTCAGCATTGCCAAGCCAGCAAAAGGTCATTTGGTACCAGCATTAGTGATAGCAGAGAAACAAGCAATAGGGTGACAATACCTATCACAGGTTTTTGTTTGGCTGGTTTTTGTTTTTATTGGTGGCGGTTGTGAATTCTTCTTTAATTTTTTTGTGTGTGTGTATAAACTGTTTACACAGGCAAATAAGCGAGTCTCGATACAAGCAGAGCCATGTTTAAAAGAAACACAAAGTGATTGCCTAACCACATTCTAATTTAATCAAATTATATCATGCAGTACCTTGTAATTAGCATGGGTTGCTTTCAAGACATCGTATAACTTCAGATATGATGGAAGATGATAAAAGCTTCCTACTGAAGATGATTTACTTGTTGGAACAGGCCCAGTAGCATCAGTTTGCCTAGTAGCTTAAAAGTGTATTATAGATTAGCACAACATACTTCTTCTGGGGTGCTCATGACATCTATACTCAATATAATTTACCATATCTGAATTATTAGGCAGCATTAATTTTTCGATCCGCATGCATATTTTAAACCACAAAACCACATGCTGTACAACCAGAAAATGAACTAGCATTCCAAGAAACAAGCCCTCTGAGTTAAGAGAAATTAAGCCAGAGGGCTTACTATTGAAGTGCAAGTACAATTTACAAAATAGAATTGACACTCATTTCCTTCATTCATTCCAAAGAAAAAAAAGTTTTCAAGATTCAGAATCTTGTTTCCAAGAGCAACGTAAGCTACTCCTGCCAAAAGTTGCAATGCAACTTTCAAACTTCTTTTAAGTAAGTCTTTTAAGTAAAATATATGCAAAAATTAGGAAGTAATTTTAGTCAATAGCTGAGCAGATTCAGAAAAACAGTGAGGAAAAGGATTCAGAAGTACCTTACTTCTGAAGAGTACAGTCCATTCTCATAAAAAAAAAAAATCAAAACAGTAAAGAAGCCCCCACCCACAGCTGCCTTTCCTGCAATGCAGTACTAAAAAGAACTTCTGACAGTAGGTCTGCCAGCCTTTTGAACTAAAACTTCACAAAACAAGTTACTCGGTTTTATTTCTTCTCTCTATGCTGTAACCATACTTAGGTGGGAGGGTTAATAGGAGTAAGTGTGCCTACCTGGACTTGTTTCACCACCTTTTTTAGGGCTCATTGGCACAGATGCCTGTTCGACAGATTCCCTCTCTTTCCCCTTCCTCCGAATGGGACTAAGAGAAGGTGGGTTTGTGAGAGAAGGTAACGCTGCCTAGAATTAAAAGAAGCTTAATTTTGTATGCACAAGTAGCTTTTCTTCTATATACAAGCATATTCATCTTTTGTTTAAACTCCCCTGTACTTGACTGTGTTAAATTAAGATGTCTCAACTCTGGGGTTCAGGACATGAATTTCCTGGGTGAAAAGGAAGAAGTTTACTATATTCCCTACTTTGCTTCTCAACTTCAGCATAAGCCAATGAGATGGAATAAGAGCTCAATGACTAAAGTGTCTTTTGATTCAAGACAAAAAAAGTGTCAAAAAAATATTCTTGTATTTTTAAAATATGAAGAAATTACTAATCCTAGTAACTTTGCCTTACAGTCACTAGATCAGTCTCGAAACATAGATGCCTCAAAGAAACCCAAAACAAAACAAAAACGCAAACCCAAAAGTATCTCACATGAGCTATTTTGCAAGATATTCAAAAGACAGAAGAGTTATTTTCAGCCCCAAAAGGTCAATGCATTACAGCCAGCCAACCAACCCAAAAGTCAACAGATGTTTGCCAGAGTATGCAATCCAATACTCCATTTACTATGTACACTCCTTACTGAATTAATGTTTCAAGTGAAGTCACCAGGAATAAAAGGTTCAAAATTTAAGGTAATGTTACAATTACTGCAGAACTAAAGAAAAACCTGTTATGTGGAAGAGCAATATGCATGTTCTTTCCACGTTACTTGCTTTCCTACTCATAGAGGAGTCATATTATCAAGGTATTAGACAGTTACATGTATCAACTCCAAAATGCAGAACCTTGAAGAGGGCTGTATCACAACAGTATTTAAGCCACACAATTTTTTTTATTTATTTTTAATACATACCTTTACTGCTGGGCCAGGAGCAACATCATCCATTACATGTGCACAAATATTAATGACCTTCAGCAGATGAGAAAAGAGCTGTTCTACTAAAGTAACAAGAGTTCGATCTGCCAGAGCCGGCCAGGGTTCCTCCTGCTTTGCAGCACCTTGGTTTGAATCTTCTTCAGCACTCCAAGGATTCTTTAAGCACTTGGGAGCACTTGCTGCAATAGAAATTACATTATTTGAAGAAAAAGAAGATAAAAACTTGGAATTAAGTATCAGAAAATTTTAGAGGTATATGTGGTTATCATCCCTATATGAACAGAAATTCAAATAGAAAAAGAGAGGCTACAGTTTCAAAACCAGCAGTAGGTGCATAGTTTTAAACAACCACCAAAACCTGTTAATTATTTGCACCCAGCCTGTATTAAGCATACTGCATATTCCCTTTAGCAACAAGACAAAATTTGCAACTTGGAGGCAGTATCTTTTCAAACCTCCTGGGTGCAAAAAGTTCCTTTTTCATTTCTTCTGCTCAATCTTGCAAGTATTTTATTGCATGCAATCAGAAAAGGGCGAGATATGAGCCTTCTGATGCTAATGGTAAAAATACCAAGACAATCCTACTTTTCTTATTCTGCCTTACCTGCAAGCAAGTTTCCAGTCAAAATCAAAGCATCCTGATGTGCAGAGAGGTCCAGTGGGAACCATGCTGATGAGAGGAGAGACAGGACCATGCCGGCCATTCCAATGGTGCAACCCTTCTGAGCTTCATCTGAAGGACTTGGCTGGGAAACACTGGAAGTTTAATTTTGGAATGTCATGACGTTTTTCCCCCCTTTTGGTAAGTTTAAAGTCTTAAGAAAACTAAAAGTCAAGTAGACTGCTAATTTAAAAAAAAAAAAAAAATCAATACTACAGAAATACATACTTAACACTCAAGTAGGACTTAAAAAAAAAAACATTTGCAGCAGAGACCTGACAATACTTAGTCTTCTTGAAGAGCCGTTACTTTTTTTCTTAAATAGCAAAAATCCAAGCTGCCAGTGACATCTACTGATAAACTGAAGAATTCTGTATTTAGTTGCTAAACAGAAAGGTCCTGAACTATCTCCAGCTAAAAGTCTTGCACATATGCAAGGTAAGGATGTGAGACCTACAACCTGAGTTGTAATATTGCAATGTAACAAGGTATTGTTTTAAAGTGACAAGAATTTAATTAAAACAATTGTAATCCATCAAATCACCTGGATTTATGGGTGGACTCTACCCAAGGCTGTAATTTGCTGCTGCGTTCCATATTTTCCTTCACAACAATTTTAAAATCGGATTTTCCCACACAACTCAAGTTTCAAAAAGAGCAGGCAGAGATCACCACCACGTTTGTCAGAATACTACGTGAATTACATGCATCATTTCAAAGCTGCAAGACCTGCACAATACTACTAAATTTGTTTCAGGAAAAGACTTTATGGAAGTTTTAAAGGGAGTCTTTTAGGATATTTTTCTAACTAAAAAAAATAAAAATCTTCTAATGTAGTCGTTCTGGTCTAATACAACTAGAGCAATTTCAGAAAATAAAATTTACACTACGTATAGCTATTATTTTCACAAAGCTACATAGATAATTACAGTGCCTTCCATTTTTTTAAAAATATTTTCATATGGAAGTGTTGTTTAGTTTACATACAATTAGAAATCCATCAATTAACCCATGTTGAGTTATATAGAGTTGGAATGCAGCAGTTCCAATAGCTCTTTAATCATAAGAACAACAATACTTAAGACAGAAAAGAATTTTGGCAAAATTCTCATGTTATTATCCATATTATTATATTCTTATTACCTAGAATGATAAAAGTTCGTATCATTCCCCAAAATAAAATTACAATCCAAATTAGTATGAACATGGACCAAAAGTTTTTAAAGAAGGAATTAGAGGAAAGAGCAAAGGCTATGTCATTGCATCACTGATGAATATTAGTGTATCTTGAAAATGGCATTTTTTTAAGCCAGGTAGAGCAGAAGACACATTGTTGCAATTCTGCATTGATTTTATTTTCCAGCTAAGCACTGCTTACATCCTAACCTACTTCATTTGTTAAAACCGGACCTATAGCTCAAAAGACATCCTTTAGCATGCATATACAGAGCACGCCACACTTACGGGCAGCAAGGGAAGAAAGGGCATGCCGACAAGAAAAGCGGCTGAGGAAGGGTTGTTTTTTTGTTGTTGTTGGGCTTCTGGTTCTTGTTTTTGTTTTAAAATAAGACAAAATTTTGCAAGAGAGTTTCAGGATACCAGAAGGGTCAAATAAGAGTAGAGACACAATGACAACAATGAAGAAAATCAACACAAATTGTGTTAAACTTATTTAAAAACCAAACAGCTCCACACATGCACATCCTCAGTAGCTAGTTTTACAGCTCACATGGCACAGCACACTGATAATCAGAGGCAAGATCAAAGCTTTAGAGTTGCCAACTATATAGAAACATTCAGAAGAAACTCTTCAGAATGTAAGTACTTTGGAGCTGTCATACATTACCTATGCAACACTTAAGTATTACAGATATCTCATTTGCTGTTCCCATTCCGTGTGCCAAATGAGAACTTAAATACATCTGACACTTTTACAGTTATAAAAGCAATTATGAACCAGCTTCCTTTACCCACTGTTCCTCAACATAAACATGAGATCAAGGTGAAAATGATGGTGTTCTGATTTTAAAGACACACTACAAGACACAATATCCTAAAGATAAATGTTCTTTCAAGAGCATGGAAAATTTTCTCCTATTACTTATTTTGATAGATGCTAACCATATGTATCTTGCTATTACAGCAGCTGCAGCCAATCCCTGTGATATACCCTGTGGTTCCAGAGATGACAAAGTGCTGACACTAGTATCATGACAACTTTATGTTACACTCTTCTGTATAAAGTCCTCAAATAACTGCTAAGATAAGCTTAACAGAATACCTCTAAACCAGGACTTCTAATACCTAAATAAGCGTACTTCTGTTTCGCAAACATGACTTTCAGAAGCTTGAACAACAGATGAGGGAACATACCCACAGTGCCATCCCACACTCCAGGTGCAGACTGGAAATGTTGTGGAGAGAAGACACAAAGCTTCACAGCAGCCAAACTGAAAAGTTAACACCAAGAATTGAATCAATTTCATCACTGGAAGAGTTAGCAACAAAGTATCTTAATAGTGAGAATTAAATATATTATTATTGCCATTGCCACAGTACCAAAGCTGCAGATACAAATACAGCCAGGAAATAATTAAAAATAAAGCAAGCAAGCAGAAAAGAGAAAAGAAAAAGTCAGCCACTACAGCAACTAAGAAAACTCACTGTAAGCGCTCTTGTAGTGGATATTGTCAATGCATGGGAAACTGCTGCAATAACCCTTGAGAGATTGTTTTCCATAGTGACATCTGTTGGACTTTGCAGCATATTGTAACCTCTATATGTTCTGAAATAAAAATATTTATACCACTAAAACATGTACTTAAATAAACACACCTCAATCAAAAATGATTATGGCTTAAACTACTATTACATATTATAGACTGCTTATAAAAATACAGAATCTGAGAACACTCTAAATACCACCTCATTATATTTTAACATTTTTTCTTCCGCAATAGCAAAAGCAATTTAGTTTATAAATCAAATCCCTTTGTTAGCAAGCAGAAACAGTAGACCAACTCTCAATACCTAACCAAGTGCTCTAGAAATCACCACCAATTTAACATTAGTCTTTGCTTTTGCTCAAATCCATCTAACATTTTTGCACATTCATAAGCTTTGGATTATTGCTGTAAAAAGATTATTGCTGTAGAAAGATAATTATTTTGTATCTGAAATAACATAACATACACAAAGTTCTATTGTTTCCATGCTACAATACATGTCTTCAGTGACGTGATCAAGATCATGTATGAAAAAGGTACATAATTAAAAACCTGCATGACAAATTGATAAAAGCAAAGAGCCCCCATAAATATATACAACTCATACTGTCTGTAAGACAGAAGAGTTTAGGAAAGTATAACTGGCAGCAAAAATACAGCAACAAGATCACACTGTCAAAGTTGGACTTCATTTTTTAACTACACAGGCAGTACAGACTTCTGCAGCCACAGTCAGGATGTGAAGAGTTATAAATCCTGATCAACATACCTGAAGAACAATAATTGTATACATATGATTAGCTTGTAAAGCTGCACCTACTTGTGCAACTTAACGGACAAATAGGGTGACCTCAGGACGAAGAGAAGATTAAGTCTGTCACAGAACAATGACTCCCTATGATCAACATGTGAGCACATCACTAGTAACTCACACACCACATTATTCTTTAAAAACAAGTGTGTGTCTAGAGCCTAAAACTACTACAGATGCTCCTCCAGATTGGAAAAACAATTCACAAGCAAGTGGATTTGCAGGATTTAACTACAATTCTAAGCATTATGAATTGAAATTTGGGTCCACGTTCCTTGTAAAGCAAGACAAGACACATGACGTACCTGGTGATAGTGCTCACCGCAAAGTGAGATGGAGGCTGTGTTTCATGCATCAGTAGTTTCAGGTAGACACTGCTTTGGTCTCTTGCTACTGCCACAACTGGATCAGCCTGTCCTTGATCACAGTTATAAAACAGCTTTGGAACAAGCCTGAACGATAATTGTCAGAAAGGAAAAGTATTATTCATAAATTATTTAATATACAATTTCAAGTATATTTAAAATATATTCAATTTACAATTCAGAAAACTGCATACACTAATTACACACCATCACAAATAGAAGCTGTTACTAAAACTCATAATGCTAAGGTGAATTCGTCTGTATACAACTGCTTTTCATTATAATCAAGGAGCTCAAATCAGGACAAAGGAACTGCTCTAGACATAAGGTAGCTAAAAAAAAAAAATCTCTTTTAGAGATACTACCTATACACACTACAATGACCACTTTGCTAGAGTATTTTTCTCTCAGTGTTCCCCTGTCCCCCCAGATATTATCCCCAGGGATATCTGTGTCAACTGAAAACTAATTTCTATCTGAAAAGGACAATTTTTCACTATCCAATTTCTATGCAGCAAAACTTAAAACATACAATAAGATCCAGTCTTCTTGAACAACAAGATTTTCAACCTAGACAACAGTGAAAAACTACAGTACACATTTTTTGTAATTTCACTGACAGTACTTCCAATGAATGCCCACACTGGATGTTTTAAGGGGCTTCTGCAAGTTTGTAGCAGCTTTCTCAGGCAGTTAAGTCTTTTCCAACCTTGACACACCTGTTGTCACTAAGTCAACATGAAGATACAAAAAAACTCCAACTTGTTACCACTCAGTTAACAAAATAACTCCATTTAAAAATCAAGTCCCTGAATAAAAGCAACAACTACTAACTATGATGCAACAGTTAACAATTTCTCTGCTGAGCTGTTTCTGCAATACAAATGCTTTGAAGTAGCAGAATTTTCAAGGTTTCATTATCCTTTATCTGTTATCACGAATGGACAGCAATTAATAGCCTGAAAAAACTAGGAAAGAGACTCCTCTGACAATAAAATATTCCAGGAATTCAGTATAAGATGCTCCCAGCTTCTTTGAACATAAAACTTAAGTCCTTGAATTCCAATACATAAACTATCAACTAATCCTTACTGTTTGATGCGTTTATCTGGACAGCAATTGTCACTGTAGTTGGTTACAGCAAACCACTGCTTTTTAAACAAGATTAACTACTAAAATCAGTGAGCATGAAAGTTTTAAGATACACTACTTAAAATCATTTGGAAACTACAATGTTTGGGAGTTAGGACAACTCGGTAGAACTACAACATTCTAAGTCCAACAGCTACTGTCAGGATACTGAACAATTCACTTCAGCATGCAGAAAACTAGCTTGAAGAAGCTGAAACTGAAAATGACCCTCAGAATGTAATACAGTTAAATGTAACTAATACTAAAAAAAGCAAAGCACAATTGCCTGATGATTCAGAATGATGCATGTTCCAGGTACCGTAAAGCTGCATTTGCGTCCCATCCCTCATTTAAACAAAAATATAAAAAACCCACTAGGGGATTATTTTAGTTATAGCTACACAGTAACATGCAAATAGGTTTCTAAACTCCTTTTAAAGAAAATAAAACCTCCATATATACCTCATTAATGAAGCTGCAGCTACATGTCTCACTCTTGGATCTTCATCTCCAAGCAGACATATAACTACATTATTAAGCACTCTCTCCTGAAGTTTTAGTAGCTAGAAAATAAGTTACCACAGTAAAGTTCATTGAACATTTTCATCATTTGACCAGATTAAATACTTAACAAGTAAGATTTCATCTGTCATACAAGTCTGTAATACAATCTTTACCTTAACATTGCCATATACACTATTTAAATACACAAATGCCAAAAATATTTTGAAGTTTAGAAAAAAAAAAACTCAACAAAAAACCACACACACCAGAGAACACCAAGATACTCAAATCTCAGTAGTAAAGTATCTTTCCAGTTGTGACAAGTCTCAGAACATGAGCCTACTTATACAAAACATACTTAGAACAACTATCAGCATTGATAAGAATTCAAACATGAAGTGCTGAAATTGCACTGGTACCTTAATCCAGAAACACTATATACTGACTGAATAATTTACTTACACCAGTATAATGATGAATACCTCTGTGCAAGCTCTCTGTTTTTCCTTCCAAGAAGCTGACTATCCTATGGTAAAACAGAATTTAAAGTATGTTAGTTAACATCCCTTCAGTGCTCTGAGGGGTTTTTTTGTTTATTTTTTAAAAACACCACTGCAGGGAAAACATAAGAAGTAAACGTGCTTTTTCTTGCCTTTAGAAAAGGTAAGCTATTTGCTAAACTACTATCTGGCTAGTGTAACAGAAGAATTACTTTTCTTTAGTTAAAAAGCATTATTTACACATTGTGATGGCAAAGGTATTTTTTTTCCTATGCATGGAAAAGTCAGACTGTTTTGAAAAGATGAAAACACATTCCAAATATCACTATTCAGAAAGAGTTCAATTCTGTATGACTAAGGATAACTTAAAAGAATTTTCATATAAACATCTTTTGTCTTTCAGCTTGGAAGAACCTATAGAGAATGAGGGAATGCAAGAAAAGGAAGTAAAGTCATTCATTTCAGTGTAACAGAAATTAAGCAACAGAAGAGAGCTGACAATAATGGAGAACAAGCTATGGACTTTCTTTAACACACACACACAACTGGACATGAAATCCAAATTAGTTTCCAGATTATATCGTCTCTCTCCGATCACAGATTTACAGAAGACTTGATAAAACAGACCACTGAACTAGAAACTCCCCTATACAGTGTTACTAGGATTGGGCTTAGTAGTGAAGTCAATGGTAACTTGACAAAGGAATTCATACATTCCTTACAGGAATGATAGGTCTGAATTAGTTTTAAGAAACTCGTTAATGTTTCAGAAGAAACTGCTCCGTTATGGTTCCAGTTTCCTATATACAGCGTCTTTGCATGGCAGCTACAACACCCATGGAAAAATAAAAACACTTACCGAAAATCTACCTCTGCAAGAGTTTCCAGAAGTTCCGTTCTTACTAGCCAATACGAGCTATTCTTCAGCGTAAGGAGGTCAACAATTAATTGTAAACCTAGTTCACTGTAACTGCTGCTACATAAGCTCATGATGCAATGCTGAGAAGAAAACATAACCTTGTTATATTACAGAAGAGGTTCTCCGAATCAAAGTATGTAAGTGATCATAAAAATCTGTTTTATTTAGAATACTAAAAAAAGTTATTGCTTAAGAGCTAGAAGAAAGTACCAGAGCTAAGTACTTTGCAAGGCTAGGACACTAGCTCCATGTGAACTGCTAAAACCTGCTGCTGAATTTAAACTCTGGAAAGGAACACAAGGCTCAGCAATGAGAGGACAGTCCTCCAAAGAGTAAGGTCTAAAACTCACAGGGCTTGAACACCACAAGCACTATATTCTTATCTGTTCAAAACCAGTTTCTCCTAATTTCACATGGTATTTTTAGACACCTGGTTCTGATTTCCAAAGTTTGCAAAGAGTCATACCTCTTAATTTTAATGTCTGTTTAACTATATGCATAATGTGTGATCTTTGGAAAAAGTTATAGAACTCTACACTTCTATGGCTTACTTAACTACACGAAAATGTACTTTCTTGTTCAGGGATTAGTAACCCAAAATGCTTTAGAACATTTCTGCTGAAAGGTATGAAGTCAGGCTACATTGTAGACAGACAAAGAAAAAGTCAAAATTTACTAATACAACTTGCCTGAACTGAACAGTTCTAGTGAATTCTTCTAAAAAGCCATAATCCTAATTAAGTGTAATCATACATGAAACCACTATATACAAACAGTAAGATCATGGAACAAAAGGTTAAAGACAGCATCATTTAACTAACTGGATTTCCCTCCCTCAGCTGCATCACAGACCCCTCCTCTTAGCACACGAAATCATACTTTCCCTACATCAACTATCTGCATTTTACAAAAAGCTACACTTTGCCTCACTGACCCATAAGCTGCAATACAGTTAGACAGCCTGTGTGTCTCCCTGATAAATTCAATTCCCTTGGCCTCCAATTTGTCCTTGTTCTACTTTTTTGGAAAATTCCTCAAGGAAAAGGTCACTCCTTCACCCCCTGCTTTTTCACAGAACACCTTCCACAGTTTTTATTACAGAAATAAAACTCACACACGCTAAGTTCCGCTCACAAATTCAGCTATCATCTCTATTTTAACAATTGCCTGATGGATCATTCACCCAATTTGAAACAATTACTTTCCTGAGACTTTTCTCAGTTTTAAAAATTATTATTTCAGAAAATAATCACCATTTTACTTCTCATTTCTCACATTTAACTTCTCCTCTGCAAATACAGGTTATAAGCAGGTGTTACATGTTCACACCTCCCTGTTTAGGCTAGATAGCCTAATACATTCATCCTATTGCTGGTTAATGTAACATTACAGGTCATACCAGTACATTTATGGCTAGAAATATTGTGATTAGATTATACTGCTACACAATCTAACCAACAATTATTTTCCAGCTGTTTGTTCCTCCACTTCTGTGCCTGAATCCATGTTTTCTACAAGAAAGTTCTTAGGGAAGAAGTAATTTTTTGCTCTGTATTTATACACCTGAGCATAGCAAGATCCCAGTTAATGATTAGCGCCCCTGTGATCTATGGTGGTGCAACTAAATTACTACTTCTGCTTACCCTCACAGCTGTACAAGCCAGTTTGCATGTAACAGAGGACTCATCTTTCAGCATTTTCTGTAACAGAGGTATGCAGTCTACTAAGGAAAAGAGATTTCCTAAAAAAAAAAAAAAAAAAAAAAATCAGAGCAATGAAACAAAAGAAAGTTTTGGTTACTTTGAGAAAAATACCCTTAAAATAAATTGTTACCTGTTGAGCTTCTGACATTTATTAGCCATTTTTCCACATCAAAGCGGGATTTAATTAGAATGGAGTTGACAATTGTTCCACACAGAATGGCAGTAGCTCCTCTAATCTGGGGATCTCCATGGTCAATGTAGTTCAGAATATCTGATACATACTGCTCCTCTAAGAAAATAAGTTACAACTACTTTATTTTAAAAATACTAGCCTTCGATTTAACCGATTCCTAAAACTGTTTCAGTGGAGGTAGCAATTACTGTACAATCAACGTCAGCATATTCACAATGCGCCCGCCTTAGTTCTACCTTTCAGAGATCCCTTGCATACAACCTACAGATCATTCACACACCATCCAGACCAATGATCAGATATAAAAACACCAGTGTTTTATTTCAATTGTACACAAAATGATCTGGGGAAATATAAAGAGAGTTTTGATCAACACTCCACCTTCGCCACTATCAGTATCAAACCAGTTGAATACTCCAGGTCCCTGCTGAACGTATTGCAGCATTCATAAAAATGAACCTCATGGCTTAGAAACCATCTATAAGATGGCCTGAAATAAATTAAAAGAAACTATAAAATAAACAAACCACTTCTATATAGCAGTTGCACTAAAACAGCTTCAACTTGTCAGAAGCTGTACAAGCTCGTCCACTGAAACTTAACTCTTATTACAAAAAATAAATCTCACCACACGTGCTACTAGTGCAAACAGCATGTTCATTCCAATTGGTGCAATACTTGTTTGCAAATACTAAACTGGATTTAGAGTTTTCAGTACAGATGCTGCCTCACTTATTTGAAAACCCAAACACACTACTAAATGGAATATCATTCCTAGAATGGTTTGGAATCTTAGAATGTTTTGGGTTGGAAGGAACCTTAAAGATCATCTAGTTCAATGCCACTGCCATAGGCAGGGACACCTTCCACTAGACCAGGCTGCTCTAAGACCCATCCAGCCTGGCCTTGAACACTTCCAGGGAGGGGGCATCCACAGCTTCTCTGGGCAGCCTGTTCCAGTGCCTCACCACCCTCAGAGGGAAGAGCTTCTTCCTTACATCTTATCTAAATCTACCCTCTTTCAGTTTAAAGCCATTACCTTGTCCTATCACTACATGCCCTCATAAAACATCCCTCTCTGGCTTTCTTGTAGGCCCCTTTAGGCACTGGAAGGCTGCTATAAGGAGCCTTCTTATATATGAGAACTGCAACATACCATACGCTTCTCCCATTGCTTCAAGGGGTGTTTTATATAGTTTGCTGAAGAAAGACTCGGGGTGAAGTGCAACGGCTGCTCCAACACAACTTACTGCCAGGGCTTTTACACTGACTCTCACATCTCTATCAGGAACTAAAGCTGGGGAGAAGAAAAAAAAAGGGGGGGGGTTTTAAGTATTTAAAAGCTTCCTGAATTGTTTTTAAGTTAATTAGTAACTCTGTATGATATAAATAGCTTAGCCTGGACAAAAAAAATATGAGGGTAGAGCAGGTAGTTCCAGTTTATCAGAGGCAGTTATACACAGCTTTTTTTTTTTAGAAAAAGAAAATAACCTCCCTCACTTCCAACTCACTTCCTTCATTGCTGAGAATACAGCTATTACACTGTCTTTCCAAGAACACTACATTAGCAGAGCACAAACAAATAAAAGTTTAGAAAAGGAAAAAGAACAAACATCTTAAATGCTCACTTTAGTCACATATGATGACACATACACACATGCCTGTGACATGGACTTCCCAGTAAAAAAAATGGAAGCAGCAGTGTATGCCATAAAGGCTTTCTGGAAAATCCCTACTGACATTTTATTACTATGCTGAAGTAGTAAATAACTCCTCTTTTGAGCCCCAACAGCCTCCTCTAACAATCACTTCCTGTCAAAAAGCTTCTTTTTTTGACCATCACCCATGAAAAAAAACACCTGAAAAATGGCCACACTAACTTATGCAAATGCTAGAAGATGTTAAAAGTGGAGAAAAAAGTTCAACTTGAGATTTCAGCTGGGTCTTTGAAAACCTTAGGTCAATTCGCTGCTTTACTACAGCTGAATCATTTAAAATATGAAGTTACATTTCCCAAACACAAATGGGTTCAACAGCGCTCCCTCTACCTGAAGAACACTCAAAAAAATTAACACAATTCAAACACAACTGAGTGATAAAGCTAGAAAAGATACTTTTAATCTTGTTTTAATTAAAACAAATTAGGCATCATAAACAAAAGACAAGTCCTTGAAAGAACTATATTCTCCTGAACTTGTTTTTAGGATTTTCAACAGAATGAACTGCACCTCAGAAAACTGTTTCCTTACTGATGTATTGATACTTTTATCATGGACAAACTGGGCACCCAACACTGATAAAAAGAAATGCTGGTATTAAGACTGTCTTCACAGCTTCATGCAATCTATAATCCATCATGGCCCCACAGGTTAAGTCTCATAAGAGTTTACAAATTGTAAATGTAACTAAGTATTTGACTTACAGGTTAAGTTACCATAACACTTCTTCAGATACTCAATGGTTCAAAATGGAATTCATTGTAAAATGGCATAAATTTTTAAGTGTATTTAGGTTTTCCTGTACTTTGGTGTGATCATTTAAATTGGACTGTCACAGAAAAACCCCACCCCGAAATCTCCAATGAAGTGAGATTAAAAAACAGAGTAAACTGATCACATCTCCAACTTTGTACACTGACAGACAATGAACCAATGAGTCCTGAACAGAAACTTACCTCCTTTCTCCCCAGTAAGTAGAAAAGAGGCTGACAGAAGTCTAACGCAGTGCACTAAAGGAGCAGAATTTCCATCAGTATAGTGACCTATGTCTCCCTTTACCCTGGAGGGCTATTAAAGGCAAATCACAGTTTTTATATAGATAAAAATTAATGTTCAATTTAAATAAAATATTAAGCACAAGATTTAGATACATCCCCAAATGTATAAAGGTTACAATACAAAATGCATTTAAAACATATTCCAGAAAAAGGCCTTAAAATGTAATGCTTTCGGGAAGTTTGTATCCAGTATAAGAACTGGTTTAATTTTATCACAGAAACAACAATCATTCTGTAGATCTTCTGAACTGCCTAGAGTCACTGTTTGTACCTGAAGGAGTCTGATAAACCACTTTTTGTCACCAAACAATGATCTTTGGAAACTTTGTATGAGAAGCAATTTCCAAGTTGTTTCCAAAGAAGGCTGACAACCTTCTGTAGTTTCACATTTAGAATTCCCCATTAGCCCAAGCTGATCTAACTCTGCCTGCCACATACAAAAGCCCTTTTGCTCCAGCTCAGAACAAGGCCAAAAGCTAAAGTCAAAAAAACTGTAAGAGGAAATCAGTAACCTTGTGGTTAGAATGGCACGAGTTTCTCTGCAGAGAGAGAGGCTCAAAGAGTAAGACATAATAGCTTCTGAGGAGATCACAGTTACCTACACAGCTAGCAACCAGCAAAAAGGTATTTCGGGTAACAAAGTGTCCGTGTACCCTACTAATGCACAGACAAAAGGCATCTGTGTTCTCAGCAGTTTGTGTTCTGTTACGGTTTTGCTGGCATTTGCATTCAAGATACTAACACTCGTGTATTCACCTTATGTTAAATGAAATTCAGGCTATAACTCAGATTTACTATTCAACCTTAGTTATTTTGACTTGTAATAAAGTAAACCACATACACAGGCTACTCACATTTACCACTAATTTACATGGTCATAACTGTAGGGGTTTTTCTGTTTTAAACTTTAAAGCAGACCACTGTGACTACTTCTCACCTTATTTTCATGATCACCAGGATCTGCTGCATCTTCTTTTGATGTAAATCTATCTACGCTGCTATCAGAAGGCTGCCTACTATGGCTCATGGTTTTCAACAGATGAGGCTGTTGAAGAGCTTTAGAAAAAGGCGATTCATGAAATACCATTTCACATGCAAATAAAAAGCATTTTAATTGAACTTAATTATACAAACATGAAAAATAAATCAGCAGTGATCAAAACAAGTGATTCATTAGAAGTGTTGAAATATATTCCTTATTTTATGTTTCAACCTAGTTATTTGTTTTTCATATCCATTACATGAGTCTTCAGTTCCTTGGAAGTTAGACAGCAGATGCACCTGTAACACCTGCCTTAAAGGTGTCACCAGTTCTGTGTCCATCCATCTGTAGCCTGCCCCCCTCCTGCCATTTATCAACATACCAATAGAAGAATTTCTGAAAGACTCTGATGAATCATCTTGGAGAATATTTGCAGCCTCATCTTCCTCATCCTGCAGCTGCCCAATTTGCATTCCAGAATACTGTCCTTCAGCACCCTCCAAAACCTAGAGTGCAAGGACAGGGCTTAAAATAACAGCTTAACACACAGTATTAAATCTCAAACATGCAGTGTTAGTAACCTAGAAATAATTTGAAAGCAAATACGAGCCTGATAAATATTAGTATACAGCTGCGTGCAGGCTGCAAAGCAGTTCCCATCCTCCAGCATTTGGGCTATTAGAGGTCATAGTTACATCTGACAGTCTCCCACTTGAGCCATGAACTTGGATATTAACAGTAAGAAAGTTGAACATTTGGTACATTGCCTCCCCTGCAGCTCTCCTTGCTTCCTTATGCCAAACACAACTGTCCCTCTATCTCAGCAGTTACAAATCACAACCAACACCTTAACTGTCACAAATTGAACTTGTCCTTTGCTGTCACACACTCCCATTACATATCCAGTGCAAGTGAGGTTAAGTCAAACTGAGAACACACTGGGTAGGACAAAAAAGGACAAATAAGTTTGAACGTATTTTAATACATTCATTCTAACCCAAAGACTACTAAAATGTACACTTCTAGAAGAGAGATTGACCCTTGGTACCAATGCAATATATAGGAAGTAAGTATATGGAAAAATAACCATAAAAGAAAAAAAAATTAGTAATTATAATAAGAGACAGTAAAAGTAAAAAACATTTCATTGTAAGTTTATCAGAAGACAAGATACTTCTTCAGTTACTGCATGACTTTACAAGCACCTGGAAATTGCTCACTAAAACCCCTGTGTGTGGATAAGTGGGACAACCACTTAGTCTGTCAATTCCAAAAAGATAATTTTATTTGTAATTACTGCTTGTAAACAGTATGCAAACTGACTTATGCAACAGTTTGACAAGAATTTGCAAGAAATGCATCCTGTCAATAAATGCAACTTATCATTAAATGCCTGCTCACTTTGGCCTCTGCACTGCTTACATTTAATTCAGAGACAGAGCAATTATCATCACTCCTTTAGTTCCTGAATCCTCACACTTGCAGGAGTATTTGATTACCATAATCGTAAATTTACCACTTTTTGTAGTGCTAAGAGACTATTGCTCTTCCAAAGTTACTAACAGCAAACTTAAGCAAAAGTTTGATAAAGTCTGAAAAAAAGAACTTAAGAAATACTAAGTTTTCCCCTTTTTGCATTTTCTGCTCTTGCTTCCAGTAATTATATTTTTGCTGGTTTTATTACCACCTCTCAATACATTTGCCTAAGAAAAAGAAATTTCTTAAAATAGCTATATTGTATGCACATTTCAGGTGTTTCTTAGATATGTAACTGCTACATTAATAAGTCATGCAGTATTTGCTCAGTATAGGAGAAATCCTTCAGATGGAATAAAAAGGGAAAAAAAAAGTTGTGTTGCCAAGTGAAAAAGCACAGGCAGAAGACAATGTAAAGCATTAGATTCCAAAAGTATTCCTCTATCATGCCAAATAGACTGTTTACCCTTTAACACTTCCATTAGTCCTCCTGCACCAAAACAATTACAAATATATCTACAAAAAAAATGAAGGGTATGCTACTAAGAGGATATATTTATGTCAAGCCTTTGATACTGACATTCTTCCAGTGAGTGACAATCTGTTAATACCTTTATATGACCTACCCAGTGAACACACCGATTACAGCTTTGTAGTTTTTAATTACAGCTGAAGTGAAAGTGTTAAAAGGAGGTCAAGCTCTCCAACAGAGATGTGAGCTGCTGACCTTTCCATTGTTACTAGCTGAGGATGGAAAAGTAGAAGACGAGTAAGTAGATGAATCCAAGTCTGGGCCCTCCATGGAAGAGCTCCGAGATATGTCGGGCCCCTCAGTAGAAGGGGATCCCCCCTCTGCCCGTTGCACACTTACAATTTCAGAACTGTCCGAAGGGGTTACAGCAGAGTCTGGACCTTCTGTAGTAGTCTGAGAGCTATCACTAATTGGTGAGGAAGCTTGTGTACCATCATTCAAGTCCATAGTGGGATCTGACTGAACAGCACTGATCTGGCTGGAGCTTCGACTAAGCACATCATCATCTTCCCCTTCAGCAGCAGTACTTGTCAAGTCACAGCTTGTCCGGTCTACAGAGTCTGACTGCAATGTATGTTGAGAACGTGGCTGCTCAGTAATGATATCATGTCCAGTAGGATCAGCAGCTGAACTCCCTACTGACCCAGCTGTCGATACACCTGATGAAGAAGCTAGTTCACTGGTTATCTCGCCCTTCATGGAAGCTGCAAAACAGACATTTATGAGTCAAGTGCTTAAACCTGTGTTTCACTCTTGATATGGACACCAGATACTAAGCCACATATTAAACTAGGTTAAGGGAAGTGTATAACTAAACAGTTAAGCAACAGGTAGGGAAATAAGCATCTGTAAGATGCCATTCCATCTATAGCAGTAGCTCAATATGACAGCCTATCCATTAAAAAAATATGCAGTCAACTTCATTAGGTAAGTATAAGTTTTATATCCAGGAGTACTTATAGTTTCAATTTTGTTAGCATGTCTTTGAGAGCCCATCTGCTTCCTAGTCACCATAATATCACTTTTATATTTTACACAGAGCAATAAAAGAATGGAATCGTAATATATAGTAACACAGGTTGGTTGCATTGCTAAAGAGAAAGACAGCTACCTGAAAACGATGCAGCACTGACATCTGATCGGGTTTCAGGATCATCCTCCAAACCTTCTTCTTCACCAAGAAGTATTTTACCTGAGAAGTGATACAAGAAAAAGCTTTACAGTTTTCCAAAATTATAGTCAACTTGAAATGCTGAACAGCTGAAATCAGTTAGATGTGAAATCTATTTTTAAAAAGTTTATCCAAATAATTTTTCAAGGCTATGACAGGCAACAGATGGAAAAGGGAAAGGAATGAAGAAAGTGAATACCCAGTCCCTCACTATCCGATCAGGAGAGAAACAGACAGCAGTGACAAGGAAACACACAGTTAAGTATTTTTATTTAACAGTGTAACTATTCAGGAAACTACCTATCACCTTGTTCATTCTAGTTTATTTTTGTGGACTATATTTAAGATCCCACTAATTTCATCGTGGGTGTCTGCCCTCAACTCAGAAGGACATTAAAAGCACCACAAGTAATAGAATAAATAACCTCTTCCTCCTTAAGGCTATGAAAATTATTAAAGGCTACTTGCAGTTTAGGGCTTGGAAGTCCAACGGTAACAGAATGGAAAATGCCTGGGGTGAAGAGCAGCACAGACTAGAAGCACAAGGCAACGTAAGTGGGACATGGTGATGAGCTATGGACAACAGCCATTAAGATCCAGCGACTACTAAGGCAAAAATCTTCAGAGAGGCTTTTGCCACAGGAAAAATAAGAACCACTTATAACCTAACACAATCATCACAGTTCTCTTACTCACAGAGTAGTATCTATCTAAAATAGAGGCAGTGGAAAGAGAAAGATACCTGCAGATGCACACTGCCTGGGAGCCAACCAAGGACACAACTGCACTGAAAAGTCTGTAAATGGGACAGGACAGAGTGCAGAAGGAGCTACTGAGCTCATTCTTCTGGATCTCGCACATCACTTGCTGAGACAGAAGGATTCATGATAACTGCTTTGAGATAAGCCTGGTTTGCCATTTAGAATGTTTCACTGGTAGTCTAAGATTCACCACGCAAGATACGAATGTGAATACTCTAGGTGAATTCTTTTGCATCTCATTTAAGTCACGGTGTAAAAAAGCATTAACAGACTTTTGTATTAATTTCTCTATCACAACTGCTTTCATACATAGCAGTAACACTATAGAATTGTCTTCCTCTGAAAAGTGTATTTTATGCTATTCAAACCTGTATGCAAGGCAGAAAAGTAACCATGACATTTCCATGTATGTTCTATGTAAATCAACAGTATTTGAGAACTACACACTCCTACAAAAGAATGAGTAAAATTCTACTAAGAGATCCCAACAAAAACTATGAAAGTTAGTATATTCTTCTCTATTCTTTCTCACATTTACATCCATTTCACTGAAACAAACCAGGATGATGTCCTGCTTTCCACAGGTGACCACCTTTAAAAGTAAGTAAAAGAGGAAGGACACTGAAAAACACTTATTAGGCATATTAGGCTTTGTATGTTTAAATGAGTATATAAAACAAGCTGCAGGATACTTTTCCACTCTTGGGGTGGGGGGGGAAATATCAGTTAAGATGCAGAACACAGGCTTTCATTTCAAAATGAGTTTTCAGCCTTTTTTGCAAATAATTTTCCGAAGCTGAAACATAAATGAACCAACAAAGGCCAGCTACTCAAAACTAAAGTTGGTCTGAAGCAGTAAAACTGAAAAGACATGGAATAACTGAGCTGTTATGTTAGGGTCACAGATTTCTGTAGATCAGCCTCACTTTACACCCCTCCACACAAAGGAGTATTACAGCTAGAGAAGTTTCACCCACAGTCAACAGCAGAAGCCTACTACTCTATATGGTAGTAAACTGCAGAATGACTTCAAGTAGGAACTGGGAACAGGCTTGATTTTTCCCTCTTTTCCACAATGGAGAGCAGCAGGAAATGAACAATTCACAACTTGAAATTAAACCTCCACAAAACACGAAATCATGAATATTCTTCAAATTCCTTTATGCCATTGTTTTAGATCACAAAATCTTCACACCACAATCTTGAAAAAGGATAAAAGCTGATGACTCATACATGTTTTCCTACTGATTGAAGTAAAGGTTAGTGTTTTAACAAGTACTTTAATTGAATGTACATCATTATTAATACTTCAAAGTTACACTGAAGACTACCAACAATTCAAAGTATCAAAATGATGATTTACCATTTTTCATTTAAAAGCGTTATGCATTTTTATTGTGGTTTGTTGCAGCATCCAAAGGTGTGACAGAATGCAGCAACATCTACTTTCAGAACATCCTTTCTTTCACTCTATTGTTTCCAAACTAGAAATTACCACTACATCCATAAGCACTATTTCATTCAGCTCTAACCACTGTTTCACATTTAGGTATATTCTTAAAGCATATATGTATATTTAAGCATTATGAGATACAGGAGGACATATCTGGAAAAAGTGTAAGCTAGTTGCTATACAAACTAAGGACCATTATAATCTTATTTAGTCTTAAAATTACTTTTCCTTGAAGTTTTTCTTTTCAGTACTGCACACCTCTATCATTACTATGCTTGTGCTAATTGTTCTATGCTCACACATAATTCCACTGCGGTAGCACATTTTGCTCACCTAAAACAGGTGATGAAAAACGGCTACACAGCTGTACCTAGAGCTGTTCTAGTACTGCCATGATTGGTTTTAAGCAAAGTGTAAATGTATAACTAGATTTGAAGTACTTTCATGCACAAACTGGGAAAAGAATACTTCTGAGCAAATTGTATTATTTAAAGTCCTGCTAAATGAATTACTTATTGAAGAAAAAAATGAAAACATACAAAGTAAGTCACAAAATGTATAGAGTTAATCATCAAGAACAGAAAAAGAAATTTAAAAGCATCATATCAAAGCATGCAAACACACACATGCATTAGTGAAAGAAAAAAGAAAAACAGGCCTAACAAAAGCAGGAAGGTTAACTATTTTGTGAATTACATTAAAGGTTAAGTATTACCATCAAAACAAGAATGCCCTGTTCAGAGAGATTATTTTTAGATGTGCTCTTTAAAAGTGAAAATTGCATAAATATTCATCACTATAATTTTGCCAGTGAACTACAGCAAAAATAAGAATTATACTGCTTTGAATAATTTTAGAATATCTTGATTGCAAGATCAGAAATAGCATCAGAATTCTTTTAAGATTTACAGTGATTAAGCTCAGCTGATTAACACAAAGGCAACTGTGTATGAAGACCAAAGTTCAGCAAGATAATGAAGTGGGGAGGGGGAAAAAAAAGAAAACTAAACAAAATAAAATCCGAAAGGAATGCAATTAAAGATTTGTTTTTGAAAATAATCACCTTTATGCTTTCTTGCAAGAACAGGGCTGCATGAAGACCCCCCTCCAGCTGCAAATCACAGAAAGTAACACATCAGGGCAAAGACAGAGCTGCTGAAATCATGAAGGAATTCTAATAGCCACAAACGGGAAGGAAAAAAAAAAAAAAAAACAAACAAAACCCAAAGCCAGGAAGAAATAGCAAACTTGTTGCTTTTGAAGTCCAAGTTTTTTTGGATCATTCTCCATCAAATGACTTCTTATCTTTCTATGCCACTTGTGCAAAGATTGCTTTTAATAAAATATGCTCTATATATCACTGCTGTCATTGCTTCTGGCTAACGAATTACCTTCTAATAGCAGCAATATTAGAATGATCCGTTAGTTCAACACGGAAGTCCTTACAGAAATCCAATCAGAGATTTTTTTTGGAACAGGTAAGTAGCAGTTAAGAGACAGTTTTAAGAACATGCACTTCACAGACAAGAACACTGACTTTAACAGTTATGGATAAACTTAAGTCATGCTTTAATTTCATGCTGGTTTTGGTATTCAGCAAGGCGCTCTCAGTTAATATAAATTCTGATTAGATCAGCTTTTTATGAATCACAGTTGTCAGATGCTTGGTGAGAAGAACATTCATTTTGTAGGGGAAAAAAAAAAATCTCCCACCACAGTTAACTTGTTCTCTATAACCAAAAAAACCCATCAACACAAACTGTAAAAAACACTCTGGAGTTTGTCATTACTCAAAGAATGTATACCCACTAAAAGGAAGGAGGGAAAAAACCTTTCTACTGTACCTGGGGGGTAGGGGAAGTCATGCATAACTTTATACATTTCATTTTATCCTTCATACTTTCAGGTAACACTGAGAAATAGAGCTGGTCATGTATGTTCATCTCCTTTTAGTTGAATGACCAAAAATATAGCTTACCTATAAGTTCCACTATGCTCCCACTGCGGTTCCTGCCAGCAGATTCATCTTTGGATACACTGACCTGTGCAATGCCACCTGAAGCGGTCAGGGCATGGAGAAGTTCAGGTGGAGGCGTTCTAAAGAGCTGTTGTAATAATTCTAAAGCTCCAGTCACAACATTATGGTCCTGATGCTGGGTGTAATGCAGAGTCAATTCGTAAACCTAAAACCCAACAAAGTACTGGAGTAAGTCTCCATGAAGACACAACATACTACATTTCTTCTCATATACCACATTAAATTTCAGTGGTGCATTAAAAATGACAGATGTTTGCTGTATTTAATCTTCACCACATTCTTCCAAAGGGAAAACGTCAATTAATTGTAGTCATTCAACTGCCTTTTTGGTAGCAGTCTGCTGTTTCTGTTTATTGTTACAGAAGGAGGAATCACATCAAAGAACACCATGATGATTATGAAGTTCTTCAGCTCCTTTGGGAATACCTAACAAGTACTGCTGACACATTTTCCGGGATTTCTGGTCATTATTTATCAGTAATTCCAGTCACTGGACCAACTGTCATTTACCAAGGTGAACAGGAATTTGAGAAAAGAATTCAGAATGTTCAACATAAAACTAGTGCTGTATCATACTATATAGAAGATTTCCTTCTTTTCCTTCCAATTGGTACTTTTCAGGTTAGGGTTATTATTCATATTTTACCTGTATAAGTTGTTCTGGTGAAGGTGAAATCTCTGTTTCTTTTCTTGTTACACCAAAACTGCCTTTCAGGCTAGTATCCTTTACTTGTTGTTGCAATAAAGGTATGAGATACCTTAGCGTAAGTAAAACACCCAGAATTAAAAGAGTAGGATGGTCATCTTCTAAAGGAACCAACAAGCCTGGGGGCAGAAAAGCAGCAGCCAATTCACTTATTGACAGTGGTTAGTTTCAACACAAATGTTATTTCATGTAGTCAGTATAACAGCTTCTTTAAAACAAACAACCTAGCAGGAACTTGTGAATGCTTTCTAAATCTAGAAACATTTGAAAATACGCATTATTTAATACTCCTGACAATGACTTAAGCAATATGGGAGAATGGTCAGAAGATCCTGTCTCACGTTCCCTATTCCCTACCTCTTTTCACTCAATAAAAACACACAAAAAATGTTTTTTTCGTAATACCAGATGCTTTCACTAAGTGATCTAGATTCTTTTGCTCCCCGCACCTGCCTCCTCTCTCCACTTGGCAGTTTAATTAAGGCCACACATAATTCCCTCATACACACAGGCACTACTATCCTAATGAATGACATTTACACTTTTGCCTCCTCTCTCAAGTACTGTGAGCCTTGTTCCATTGTACCTACCTGCTAATCAGAGTTAAACATAAAATATATGTAAAAAACCCACAACTGTCTATTCCGGGGGAAAAAAAAAAAAATATCAGAATCAATTCATGGAGTTCCTATTAGTACTCCTGTCCGAATTCAGTGCCATTGCCAGGATGTTATGAAACATCACCTTTGAGGAAAGAACAGTGTCTGACTGAGGTACACCACTTTTAAGTCACACAGAGTAAGGAAAGTCAATACATGGCATTTGAATTTTTTCACCCATTCTTAAAAGAAGAAGGGTTAACAAGATAGATAAAGCATTATCTGTTGGTCTTCCTTACCTCTCCTGTTGCAATATAGCCTACACAGTAAAGAATCCCCTGTCAGTAACAACACTGAGGCAAAAGTTTCCACTACAATCCAGACAAGCATCTCATGGGTAACAAAACACCCCATAGTCCATGTAAATTTCCCAGCTGAAGACATACAGAAGCAATACCTGATGCAAAGTTGTGTGCTTTTGAATAAAAAAAAAACAAAACCATTTCTGGTCCAAGTTTTCAACAGAAAATCTACATGGTACTTCTAAAAAAGTTACGACCCACATAATAGCAGTCATATCCTCCACCTCAGACCTGCTACACTAACAACCAAGCTGCTGAACAATGCAAGTCTTCACAGACTCCTGAGCAAGTTTTTCCAGAATCCCTTGACCTCCTAATTTTCCAACAGGCTACTTGCTTCCCTAGCTTTTTCTGTTTCTTTTCAACATTACTGAGTTAGCATTGCAGCACACAGAGATACAAAGAGCTTTAGTCGTATCTTAATCTAATTTAACACAAAATAGAGAAGGCGTTAGCAGAGTAACTGGTAGCCTAAGTATTCTTGCTTTGCCTGAAAACCTCTCACAAATGAAAAGTGTCTTACAGTAACAAAATTTCATGTTACTCATACCTAAATCAAAGTTAATTTTTTTTTCCTGAATCTTACCTAGAAGTACATTCAATAACCAGGCATAAAAATACTGCATTCTTCGTGAATGTTGACAGATGCTTACTGCTGATCCTGCTGCTGTTCGACGGATAGTAGGGGAACTGGATTTAAGATTAGCTATGAAAGCCTTCAATAAAACCTAAAAACAAAGACATCTTACTTAACTTTTTATGAGAAAGAAAAGGAGACAGAAGTGAATTAAGAAGTCAGCAAACATATTTTTCATTCATTCAAAGCATTACTTAACATACATCAAGCAAGGCCAACTTTGCCTTAATTCAGACATGCAGTTGTTAACACTGCTTTCTATAACATCTGATTGATAATGCTGATAGCTTACAGTGCTTTGAGATGTAACAGGGAGCACTAATAGTTAGAGAAAGATACCTTAATCTCATTGTCGTTTGCAAAATTGCCAAACGCTGCCATGATTTTTGGTATTGCCGCAGCTAGTGTCTCTTGTACCGATTCTTCGGGTCTCTTACTTATTCGTGTTAGACAGGGCAAAAGGTTCACTAAGTATGGCCTAAGTATGGCAAAGGAGAAAAACTAATTTGAGATCCAAACAGCTGTACCCATCTAAACACTTTTAATTCATAATCAAATTCTGGGGTATTACTAAATGATAAAAAATGTACCAGTTAGCAACACAGAATGTAGGAAAAAACCCTCAATGGTCTTCTGAATACAATTTGCAGACATTAAGATAGAACTAAAGAGAAGAATACACTTAAAAAAAATACCAGTCATTGTCTTCACAAGTTTTTCCTCCCTTCCCCCAGAGTCATGTACAGCAAAGAACTAGAAATCTGCTAAAAGAAAACCAGCTAATCAAATAAAGCTACTTCAGGGAGAATAGTGTAATAGGAATTGTTCCAACCTCCTAATTATATATTTCAAACTTGAGAACAGAAACATTTTGTTAACATCTATATTTTGTTAAATGTTGTTTGGAAAGTTCATTACTAGGATCTGTTTACCTGCACTTTTGAGGCCGAACTAGATGGGCAAGTTCAGCAAATCTCCAGAGTGCAGCACGTAGACTTCTGGAAGCACCATTCTAGACAGAGTACGTAATTGTTACATTTCATCAAGCAAAATCCCTAAAAAATACCTATAAAATACAGCAGTATGGAGTTTTATACCGTTTTACTTTTTCAAAATGTAAGGTGTCTGGAAACCATAAATTTCCTTTAGCCAAAAGGAAGTCAAGTGACCTCCATAACTGCCTTCGTTTTTCTAGCTAGTATTAGAAATTTTCTGAGTGACCCAAAATGAATAATAAGGAATGTCAAGGAAGAAAAGGAAATGTTGGAGATCTCCACTCTGCTGAAATCAGCTTAAAATACCACAGAGAAAAGCATCAACCAAAGAAACACTGATGATATGAGAGTCTAAAAATCACTGGAACACTTGCAGATATACAAATGCAGCATAAAATTGACACCAGTGGAGATACGCAATTAAATAGTGTTCAGCTCCTGAGCACACCAAAGAAAAAAAATCCACATATTGATCTGTATCACTTCATAATGGCTTGCATCCTGAAGTTTAGTATCTATTTGTTTGTACTGACACCTTCAGTTGTGCACCTGACCTGACCCAGAATGCATTTAGACCTAGCATTGAAGGATATAGTAAAGCTCCTTAGTACTGTTGGAAATACAGAAAACTATGGAAGTCAATAGATGTCTAGGAGAAATTGTATACCTAATGCAGTTCGAACCTAACCAAAATGCTTCTCAAATCAAGTCCTCTGAAGACAGAGCCGAGATGTTTAGAAACTGTCATTTCTTTCTTATTTTCTTTAGCTAGTATATCAAAGGCTCACGGTCTTGTTAGCACACCTACTAAAAAAATCCCTTGCATCTGAATGACAGAATGTGCATTTTTCAGGTTCAGAGCTAAACAACAGATTCTGGCATGGCTCCTAAAGTGATCCAACTGATGCACAAACAAAATTCAGTCTGCTGGGTGCTTCTGTTATGCCTGCTACCTCTCTCTCTTGCCTCTGCCAGGAATCTGAGAGCAACTATTCAAGAAGCACATGCCACCTGAACAACAAAAATATTTCCTCCTGCACCTGCTCATAACATGCAGAGACTTCAGAGTGATTTTTGTTTATGCTGGCTGTTTTTTGTTCATTAGCTAGATGTCCATTTCTATACCCTCACAAATTTTGCATGACATTAAAGTACAACAATACAGTAAGATATTCATACAGGGCCTACGAGTAGTCCACATCTGACAGAAGAAAAGCTAGCCACAGTGCTTTTATTTATTTTATTTTCTAGAGTTCTACCATTCCCAAAGAAATACAACAAAAAGCAATAGCATTACTGTCTGACAAATAACAGTTATATTTTCTCTCTATACAAGCCTTGCTATATGTTTATAGATGCAAGAGACATGTTTTCAGTGATACTGTCCTGAATACAGCATTTTTCTTTTGTAGGTTACTAAGGGTAACTTAGACTGCTGTTCACACCAAATGCTCACACATTTTCTGCCAGATAAGCTTTCAAGAGGGGTTAAATCTAAACAATGGGGCCAATAGCAAGGAACTGGGTAGAATAATACATAAAACAGTCACAAATCCTTCCAAAGTGAAGCTTTGACCTTGATCTTAAAAGACATACACTATTTGTTTACAATAATGCCACATTCCAATATAGTAAAACACCTACTAAATACCGTATTTCAAAAGGACATGAAAGAAAAACTCACCTTTTTAATCTCTTTATACAGTTCTAATTGTAACCTAGGAAGATTGGAATCCATCAAAGCCTGCAATAAAATGTATTGAGAACATACTGTATCAGAGGGGAGGCACTTTACAGGAACAATGTTACACTTGCAGTAAAACCACTTCAAAAAAGGCACAGAACTATCTAACTGCCCCTGTATTTGATGTATAACCAGGAGAGTGCCAAACACTGAAGAGACACAACTGTATCTTTCACACAAACACAAAACAGAAACACAGACAAATCCCACAAAGTAACAGTTATTTGCAGTTAATATTGACTGCTTTACCCACTCTACCTAAAAAAGGCCATATGGGATCAGACTACAAGCAGAGCCAACCTAACGTGCTTCCTGGCAATTGCCAGGAATAGATACTCATGAATAGAATATTAAAACACAAAAATAGTATTCACAAGCAGCGAGAGGTATTCCCTGCTATAACAGGTATTACCTTCCCCAGAAAAGTCCTACCTGGTTTGTATATTGTCATAAGCACCCCAACTATTAGCTGCAGGTGCCT
>JAVKLA010000053.1:37467828-37512842 GCA_034782735.1 Sagittarius serpentarius
GTTGTATTTTTCCCATACTTTTAACAGCCCTTGAAAAATCCTTCTTTCATGAATCAACCTATTTTCTATATCCATTTATTACCACAAGGCATTCTGGACACCAGAAGTATCACATCCCAGGATCTAATCAAGCATACTGCAACAGAGCACATATTGTAGTCTGAACCTGCAGTCTGGCTAAGGGGAGGGTACGTGAAAGTAAGCACCAAGAAGTAGTAATTTTCTGTTCACCTCAACTCGATCATTCTCCCTCCATCTTTAAAATGGCAGAGAAGAAAAAAATATTAAAATAGTTCCACTATATATAATCTTTTCCTACGGAATATTTTGTATACATATTATTACCCTTTCTCTTCCTTTTCTTCCTAGTATGTACTACTATTTGTGAACATTTCCACCACCACTTCCTCAGATGAAATGAGAGCTTCATACAATGTGCAAGTGTCCACATTGTGGATTTATACAGTGCTATCATGTTTAGTATTTAATTCTTTATTTCTCGCCCAATAATTTAATAATTTCTGATTTTCTATCTGCCTTCTTGACCATCAACCATTAACCTCATATCTTCACAGGTTTACTCATGATAACTACAAAGATCTTACATGGCACATGCTCATGTGGAGCCCACAACTGCTTAAGCATGGTCAGTGAAGTGCCTGTGGCTCCTCCAGAGCATGACTCCCCTAGCCTAAAACTGTATGCCCCAAAACTCCATTCCCCCCAATTATACCAGTCATTATAATAAAATGGTATTACCTTCCCCAGAAAAGTCCTACCTGGTTTGTATATTGTCATAAGCACCCCAACTATTAGCTGCAGGTGCCTAGATGACAGTACATAGGGATAAATCTCACTTACTTCACAAAACTTTGTTTTTACAGTACATTCACTGCCCCTGTATATAAGAATATCAAGCAACACAAAAAGGTACCAGCCACTATTTCGCTTCAAGGGTACGTTGTCCTTACAACACGCTCAACTGGAGCAACTCTTTTTACTAGCGTATACTTGTGTTTTTAGCAGGCTAGAATCTAAAAAGTCATCCCAATCAGAAAAAATCATAAGCATAGTCAACACCAAATTACTACAAATAATAAGTCCCAGTTACTGAGACCAACTGTACTGCAATCTGTGTGAACAGTCCTACCAGTATCATTAGCACAGAGAATACTACAACATTGGGCTTCCAATACTTAAAGGGGGCCTATAAGAAAGATGGGGAAAAACTTTTTAGCAGGGCCTGTAGCGACAGGACTAGGGGAAATGGCTTTAAACTAAAAGAGGGCAGATTTAGACTAGATATAAGGAAGAACTTTTTACAATGAGGGTGGTGAAACACTGGAACACTTTGCCCAGAAAGTTAGTAGAAGGCCCATCCCTGGAAACATTCAAGGTCAGGCTGCACAGGGCTCTGACAAACTTGATCTAGTTGAAGGTGTCCCTGCTCACCACAGGGGAGTTGGACTAGACGGCCTTTGATGGTCCCTTCCAACCCCAGCCATTCTATGATTGTACATCAGCTTCAGGAACAAGACAGCTGCAGTAGCATCTTACCCACAGGTTTCTGTGGGTAACTCCCAACTTGGTATTTTTTTCTTTTAAATAAATGTATCAGCAAAGCTATTGAAACTTTGAGCCACTTATGCTGTCTGTGAGGTTCTGACCAGGTGAGTGTAGTGATACTTAAAGATGACCTACAGAATGTTTACATAAACTTACTTGCTGTTTCAATTTATAGCCTTGTCCACACAGAAGTGTTAGCATTTTAATTATACTATTGAGCATAAACTCCAGATAGACACACAATTACACAAGTAATGCTTACATCTATACTCATCACAAGCATCACTGCTACTTGCACAACCAAAAATAAAACTGCACATCTTTATGTCTCTGCATTTATACATGAGAGAGCACCTGCCTAAAGACTAAGTTGCTTCCACACAGCATAAAACATAGAAACAGAATACAAACTATGACCAGCTTCGATAACAGTCTGATACTTCCCTGTTGTTGCAATATCACAGCTATTGCCATTTCATAGCTGTGACCAACTGGTAAGCTTAACGACCAATAGAAGACTCCATCATTTAAAAGTCACTTTAACCTTTAAAACAAAACAAACTACCATGGAAAAACTTGAAAAAAAAATATTAAAGTTTTTCAAGTTACCCTGAAACATGCCAGAAAGCAACAATATTAAATAGATTAGTGAATCAGAGGTCAATTTTATACCAAGCCTACAGAAGCTTTCAGTGGAAAGAAGGAAGTCTGCATTCTTTAGAACTGTTTCAGAGCATCTTTTAAAGCCAATTAAGTTATATAACGATGTATGCGTTTCATAGAGTGCTAAACTCCTGCAAGCGGAAAAACATTTAAATCAGAACAAACAGAGCAAAGTGCTACAGGGCAAAACAAAAAAATGCAAAAGACACTTGCACTTCCTAATTCCCTACCATTATGGAATATGCTACACAATCAGTAAGCTTTCTCCATACAACTTTCAGCCACAAGCTCAAACCCCAAAACTTAATCCATTCAGATATCAAATAGAACTTAACTGAGAGTAATCCCTACAGAAATAGGGGTGTTTTGTTTGCTTGCTTCTACACACCCCTTCATGGCAAAGAAAATTATTATCTGCCTATTTCTAAAGCACTTAAACTGCACATCAACTAGATTAATTATGCAGGTACATTACATTGACACAAAGGTCAAGTATTTCAGAAAACAGGAAAAAAAAAAAAAAACAAAGGGCAGGTGAAGGTGAACTTGTCCTAGAAGCAGCAGCTCACAGCAATTACTTAAAAGGTTCATTTTAAGATACTTTGAATCAAGATTTAGACCTTGCCTGACCTCATATGAATGCCCATCTGCTGTTCTCCAACAAGCCCTTCATTCTGGATCGCAGTAGGGTAATAAACAATCTCCAGAACACCATCTTTACCCTAATTATTGCCTAAAAGCCTCTCCTCCAAGTCTCAGCGAATCATGCTACCTGAATTACAGCGTAGTACTAGTTTGGAATGAAAAGCCATTATGTTTTTCAGTCAGCTTTTTAATAATGTTTTTATCTTTCCTCATGTTAAGTATCTTTATGTTTACAGAAAAATAACAGAGTGAGTATTCCTCCCATACAACAAGATAAATTAAGAAAAGCCCACGTTCTTGTTTCGGTTAACTTGAAGAGAACAAAGTTAATGAACGACTGAGGAATAGAACAGATTAGAACTATGAATGACATGACATGAAAAGGCTCTCCTAGAGCACATACAGTAAAGACGTTTACTTAACCTCTTACATTATGAGATATCAACAGTAAGAAAAGCAACTAAAAGAACAATCAGTGTTAATTCATATAGGACACTGCATCAAGAAGAGGTAAAATCTGGTAGTACAGTACATAAAAGTTCTTACTTTAATAACTTTATTAAGGCATTCATCAGCAACCATCCGGACATCAGATTCCGCATCCTCACTGCAGAGGAGAAAGAGTTCCATAGCAATCCCCAGCAGTTTCTGAAATTCTGGAGAATTTCTAAATAAACAAACATTAGAAAATTACAGTGCATGCTACAAAAAGCAACCACCAATGCTTTTTTTGAGGGGGTTTCATAATGTAACTACACAGATTACACGTAGTTATACAAGAGGAGAAGACATTCAGTAGATTAAAGTACTTCATTAGGAGTTGGGAGATGATTTCCCTGCCCTTTCCTACATAATCAGGCAAGGTGTTTGACCTCTGTGCCTCAGTTTCTCTGCCTGAGGTAGAAGGATAATGGCTACTCTAAGAAGTAATTTGTTTAAGCATTGGTAGATTTTGTGCTGGGAAAAAAAAAAATATTAAAATTGTGCCATTTCAGTTTTAAACAGAAGCATTTAAAATCAGCAATTATCAGGAAGCCTACAAATAACTAACACTCCGAAGTAGCTATTCATATTAACACAATAAAGACACTGTCTTACCTTAAAGACTGAGCAACTATGTTTTCGCATATTGTTAGGCAATGATTCACTCGATCTTTCTTGGTAGCTGAAAGTTCTTTCTTTCTAAAAGAAGAACACAATGAGTCTGAGGTAAGACTTCAAAAGTGAGCAGTGACCATTTAAACACTCTCGCTAGAGTAGTGTCTAATGATTATACAAGAAAAAGATGCACTTCTCTGGTCATTATATAAACAGCTATATGCCAACTACCTGTAGTCCCAGGACTTCATATATTCACTGTTGCTGAGAGCATGCAAGCAGACGAGCAGAAGGCAGGATACAAACTTAGAAAAAGAATGAAACATTTAACAGGGAATACCATATTAATTTCCTAACTTTCACTGAGAAAATATTTGGGAAATAAAACTGAAGAATGAAGAGGAATAAAGGGAAAAGAAGGAAAAAAGTGGCGCAGACCTAGAACAAAGCTGAAATACAGAAACTGATAGAAAGAAAAAATTTGAGGAAAATAAGCCATGAGAACAAATCTTGCAGACCTAAAAATACCACTTTTAAAAAGACCTTCCTCACACATAATATCACCTTAAGAATTTTTTTGTCTGGCAAGTTCTTGAAACTTAAGAGTTCTATTAAATTGACCATTTTGTATTTGAACTGGAAAGGGTGCCGAGGCAATCCTATCATATGTCACATTCCTCCAAATGGTTTTGTGATTATAAAAATAGCAAAGCTCTAGGCACAGTCTATGCCCATCAAGAATAGTGTCCCTATAGTAACACTTGGTATAGTCCAGGAAAGGCCAAGCTTAGTCAACTTGCAGCAGATGAGTGTAAAATGAAGAGAATAAAATCCACCAAATCAAAGAATGTATATCTACAAGCAATGCAGAGCACAGTATGAAAAGCTTCTACTTTGCAAAATTTGTTTAACATTCACTTCAATGTGATATAAGCTCCTATAACCCTTTATGGCTGAGTCTAGAACAGAAGCTTCTTCCCTGCTCCACCCCTAACAAAGGAACTGAAAAAAAGAGAGACTCACAACTATGACTGCGAAATTTTATTTCATTGTATGCAGTGTCTCCTATTCTTCACTGACACAGAATCACTTCCAGGAAAGCAGAAGTGCAGGAAACTGCACACCCAAAGGTACCTCTCCTGGGTCTGTTTCACAACAAGGAGGTACCTGCTCCTTTACTTACATTCACAGAGAATCTTCCATTTTGTTTTCCAAGTGAAAACTGATCAACTCTATTTTTAGGATTTATTTTTCTTTCTTAGCAAAAAATAGCAAAACAATGTTTCTGAACAAGAAGCTGGAAAATGATGTGAACAGCCTTGAGATACATTAATACAGTTAACACAACATTAAGGACCAACAGCAAGTAGCCAATAAGCACATTAAATTAAGTCAAAACACACTGTTAGACAAAAATTTTGAAGAATTAAGCTGTAATATTTAAGAGCTTCAGCTCAAATAATAGTACAGTTTTTCAAAAAAAGTCATTCTTTGCAAGCACACCTATCTTTTTAATTCCATCAGGTTGGAAGTGGGAGGCTGAAAAGTGTTTGCTTCCAAGATTTCAGTTTTTCTCCCAAGGATCCTCTTGTCTCACTCAAAAAATACTTTCCCTTTTTAAAAGTTTAAGGAATAGTTCCGAACAAAACCTTTTTTCTGTTATAATTTGGCAGTATTTTGTTTAGGTAAGCTTCAGCATTCCTTAAAGCAGATCTCTTCTTTCACTCATGTTCTTAAGCAACTGGCAGAATACAAGTCGTCAATGTGAATTTGATCAAGATATACGTCTTTCTGTCTTGAGAAAGCACCAGAGTTTCTCACAGCACTTCCAGATCCCCTCTAACAAAACAGCAAATACTTCCTAAAATGTCTAACTGATTTTGCAACTTAAGTCAGTTGATGTGAATAGGCACCTAAGAAATTGAATAAATCATTTTAGCTTTTATGATAATTTTACCCAGCATTGCCCACATCTCTTATGAGCACCATTTTCAGTACACATTCAACCCAAGAATAGAACAGGCACATCTAAACTTGCCCATAAGCTCACTATTTCAGATACAAAACACATTAAAGATATTGAATGAGACTGCTTTCAGAATAAAGTTCTTTATTATCTACACATAATACAGCCCTGAGCAAGGCAGGCAGTAGTGTTCAATACCACTCAGACTAGTAGAGATCAACCACTTCAACAGATTTCTGTAAACAGAGAGCTCACCTAACACTGAATCTACCACCTTACTGAAATAAGTAACTTAAAAAATTAAAAGAGGCCTGACTAAAGAAAATTTAACGTGAAAACTTAGGACTGCATATAGGTAACAAGTTACCATTTAAATTGAAATAACAGAAACTAGAGGTGAAGACTAACTATCACTTACTATCCAAAGGGAAAGAAGAACAAACATTCAACCAAGTTTGCTGTACTGAATCTTTCACCTGCCATTTGGTTGTTGAACTTCCAAAAAATCAGCCTTTGAAGAAATGAAAGGTAGAAGACAAACTCTTAATGTACATCATGTGCATGCACACATTTTCTGTTCCCACAGAGGGAGAAGGATAACAGAACAGTATCTAGAGATAGAACACATGATTTTTTACTAAAAAAAAAAAAAAAAAAATTCTTCTGAATAGAGTGGTGTTTTATGAAGTCCTCAGGCAAACTGCTGATGAGCATACCAGGGGGACAACAACAGCATCACACATTTCTTCAGAGAGCTGAAGCAGCAAGCCCCAAGTATAAGGTCATTTCAGTTTGATGAGTAACAGAAGGCAGGAGATATTGGAAGCAGCAGTTTATCTACAGGAAAGCTTCATCTCACATGCAGAGGAGTTTTATCTTCTGCACACTTCTACAGACAATCTCTAGCCAAGAAGACTAATAAACAATGTAAGAAAACCAGCAAGCCCAGATAATTTTGCACTCTGAGTCTGGTGAGCTGGCTACAAAGAGATGCAGCTCACTGATGCTAATTTTTGTTAGGCCTTGGAATTAAGTGTATGTAAAAAGAGTACAGAAGCTCTAAAGCTGCACCAGCATTAAGAAAAAGGGCCAAGCCAAACAGCTTGACATTAATCTTAAGGAAAGTAATGGGAAACAAAAAAGATTCTATTAATAACAAACAGAAATATGAGTGGATCAAGAAACGAACTAAGACCAAATACAGCAGACACTTCAAACAATGTGTAGTAATACAGACAATGATGGATAGTCAAATTAACCAGAACAGGTCTACAACACACCCTAGAAATGGCAACTCCAAAAAAACATCTAGGAACCACCACTGACAAGCAGGGTAATATGTATTATCCATGCAGTTCACATGGTCTTCAGTTAAGCAAAAAATTCATGATACCTCTACATATAGCACTGATGAAACCAATCCATGACCACAGCTTCAGTCAAACATAAAAAAAATCCAGAAAAATTCATGAATATAGAAAAATGCTTATTGCTGGAGAGCACTTTGGCTCTTGCAACACCTTTTGTAAAGGTAACAGTTAGAATCAAATGTAAGAAAAAAATCAAAATAGGGCACAACTAAAAAAACAATTAATTACCTATTAGAACAAATTGACAAGAGAAATGGTGAAGAATCCACCTTTGGATTAATCAAATCAAAGCTAAATGCTTTTCCAGAAGAAACATTAGCAAGTCAATTCTCTCAGCTCACTAATAGAGGTAAAAATGAATAAAAAGTAAAATATAGGATGTTGTTCGACAGCCCATCTGCTTTTTAGTTTCACTGAGTAAACTCTGAATTTTTACATCACACTAATCAAATTCTAAGTCAGTCGGAGCTTTGTAATCTAAACAAAACACCCAACTCCAACCAAAATTTAAGGGTCTAAAAATCTAAAAATAGATATGGAAGAAAATAAAGTGCCTCATCAGAAGTGTATAGAAGCAATATGGCAACAGAAAGCTCAACCTAAGAATAAGCAACAGCGAGAGATAAAAGAGGGGGCCAGAAACTGATGCCTGACTGTAATGCATAATGAAAACATCACACATGATTATTGCTGATTAAAATCTTTCAAAACAGAAAAAGCTCTTACCTTCTTGGTAAAAGCTTGAATTCAATTCATATTGTGATAAAAAATGTAAAGCCAGGGTATCAGTTTTATCAAGAGTTCAGAAGTCATTGTCTTACGATAACCTAAAGAAAAACTTCAATAGATGTTGTGCAAATAATTAAGCCTTCTCTCCCCCAGTCTCTGTGATCTTAAAACATTTTATTGCAGGAGACAGTCCTTAGTAGGACTCGTTCACTAACCAGATGTAGAATTATCAGTTTCTACCAAACACATTTAAAAGTCCATTTTTGCCTACTCCAACAGGAAAGCTTTTTTTTTTTTAATTACGTAGAGGTAACATTGTATTGTTGTAAATTAAGGTAGTTTATTTTGAGAGAAAAAAAAATTAGAGGTAGGTAGTTAGTTTCACTTTTACTATAGCAAAATAGTCCAACAAAAATGTCTAACACCACCTGTAATAATGAGATTACCCTATAACTTGAGGAATGACAGCTTCTAATTAATTTAGGCAACAGGACAACTTTGATCTAATGGACAATGTCAAATATATATCTAATGAAACAAAGAACAAACCAGTAGCATGTATGCTATGACATTCACCAATTTATTCTTTCATTACCCACAGGTAAGCTCATATCCTTTTACAACAGTAAGCAGATAGAATGATAGGAAGTTACCACACGGAACTACAAAATATTTAAGCGCTATTTGTACAGGACCTCAATGAAGATGAACACCTCTACCCAAATACAAGGAAAACACAGAGGTAATTTTCCTTTCCAGTCCACCACAAAACCAACCAAACAAAAAAATGCTGACAGTATTTGTGCATTACATTCAAGATGTCAGCTGGTATTTCACTAAAAGTTCGGGAAACTTCAGCAAAGACTGCCACAATATCCTTTCACAGGCTTTCACGAGGCCTAGTGCTGTTACTGGATTTGTATAGCTCCTGGGGGCATGCAATACCATCAGCTTTCTGAAAACATACAGCCTATTTTTAAACAGAAAGCAAAGTCAACAAGGACAACTACAACCCTATTTTTTTCATGTTTTGAGGAGTGTGCCTAAATTCACACCCCCAAACCAGCAAAACATCCCTCAGCAAGCATCACAAATAATTTTCAGGACTTTCTCTTGAAATACCATGATCTATCTTGTCAGTAACTTTCTAGACAGATTTTTTTTCAACTATATATAGGAAAGACTGGAAATAGGTGGCCATCTATGCTCCACGTCACACAAAGTGTACTAGCACAAAAAATGCACATAACAGAGCAGTTAGTCCCTGCAGACCAATAAGGCATCTAAAAACAATTAGCTCATGAAGAAGATGAGTTTTTTTCATCTATTATGCTCCAAAAGTGTGAAAATGCATTGAGATTGTTTGAGACAACACTCTCCAAACAGTATCAACCGTGATAATTCAGTTGGCATCCATATCAGAATGTACTGCGGGAGCAGGCAGCCAAGAGCCTAGCTCCAGTGCTTAACATCCTCTGCCAAAACACTATGAAACTGCCAATTTAGAAGTTACTTGCTCCTCAACCCTACTGCTTCTCCTGTCTCCCCAACAGCTAGAGAAAAAGCAATAGTGTGACTCATGTATTTATCCCATAAAAATCTTAAGCATCTTTTCACCTGCTCAATAGAAGTTATTTTTAGAAGACTCAAATGTAAGGGGTAGCACTGTGGTAGTGAACAGCTCCTTGCCCTCGTCCTCCAGTAATGCTTCCCAATGCGAAACATGAATATCACATAGATGTAATATGTTTGTCCCTAACGTTTAAGAAAGCAAAAGGGTATTAGGAATATTTAAACTAATTCCTCTCAGGTCTCTGCACAGAAAGTCACAGCACAAGACTTTAAATGAAGCTTGTCACAAACAGACATCCACATCAACTCCTCTCAGATGCATCAGAGCTCAGACTGTAACTTTATGAGACTTAGTGCTTTAAGTTATGCTTAGGGGGTTTTGCTTTTCTTCCAGCAGTGTATTAGCTGAAAATAAGGTGTTCCTTGCTAGAACCAGCCTGTGAAACCCATACAGCATTCCTGTATCTCCCATTCATTACCCATACTGCTGCATTTTCAAATGTGCTTGCCCAGAAAGTTACTCCTAGCTTAAACTTAAATAGAGAACAGGCAGCACTCCCAGACACGTCCCCAGGAACACCCTCCCGCCAAGGACAGGGAAGCACACCGGGACTAACTCCTCAGGGGACTGCCAGCCGCCTCTCAGGCTGTCAGCAGTTCCAGAGCGGCAGCGGCTCGGCGGGGAGGCCCCCCCCAGGACAGGGGAGGATGTCGCCGAAGCGTTTTGGGAGCCCTCCCAGTCCCCAAGTCACTCACGGTCTCTGGAGCGGCTCCTCGGGGATGGTAGCCGGACCCTGCTGCTGCTGGAAGGAACGCAACGACTCAAAGGCCTTCATCAGCTTCTCCATGGTGGCCATGTCCGCTCCGCCCGCGCCGGCAGCACCGACCCGCCACTCCTCCCCGCCCTCTCACAGGCGCCGGCGGCGCCCGCCCTCCTCCTCGCGGGCCTGACTCCCTCCTCCTCCTCCTCCTCCCGGACTCGCTCTCTTCCGCTCGCCCGGCGCGCTCAAGCCAGCCGAGACGCCGCCGCCAGCTCACGCCACACCGCGCCGCCCGTCACTGCCGCAATGAATGAGGGAGACGCCGCAGGGGGCCGCGAGCACTCCCCAGCTACCCCGCCGCCATCTTGAATCCGTCCCATCAGTCCCCACGCCGCTGCCCCGCCCCCGCCCCTTTCCCGGGCTGCCCCGCCCACCCCGGAGCGAGGTCCCAGTCCTCGGGCTCTGCCGCGCCGGGCGCGCATGCGCAAGACCCCCCCCCACCCCCCCCCCCCCCCCCCACCCCCCCCCCCCCGCCCCGGCCTGGTATCACGCGCACCCTTACGTACGTACACACGGGCACGCGGGCTAGGTAAGGGGCGGGGCAGCAGAGAGAGCGACAAGCGCTCCGTGCAATCAGAAAGGGGGCTCCACCCCTTCCCGAATGTGGATCGGGCAGACGCCAGCGCGTGAGGGGGACCGAAGGCCCTTGCTCCCCCCACCCAACTCCGCGGCTGAGCAGGGAGGGGGCGCTGGGTCCTAGAGCCCGCAGGCCGGTGGCACCGCGGCGCCCCCTGGTGGGGAGGAGGCGGCTGCCCCTCGCGCGGGAGGTGACAAGTGCCCCGACCCCGGAGCGACGGCGGTGCGTGGTTTGTCTTCCCACGGAGAGCGGCGTGACCCGAAAAACAACCCCCGGCTCCGTAACCTGGTAGGGTATGTGCCACCCGGGAGCGAGACGGCAGCAGATGCAGCAGGTCCTGCTGCCCCTCCAGTGCGCCCAGCACCCGCTTCGGCGGCCGTGGGAGATCCTGAAGCTGCACGCGCGGGACCCAAGCTCTCGTCTCCAGCAAAGCAAAAGCATAGCCCCCCCTCCATGCCTATACATCAAGTATGCATAACAGGTAACCCCTACAGCTCCCCCACTCGCATTTCCAGCAAAGCCACTTCACACGCAGGTGCTTGCCAAAGGCGCTACCGGCATTGCAGTTTTATTTTAGGCTGCATGTAGAAAAGAGGAAACACTTACAGGAACAGGACACTTAAACCTTGGCAACCTACCCGCCAGCCTTTCAGCGCTCCTCGCGCGCTTCTGGGCTTGCTTTATCAGAGGATTCTTCTTGCCCTTTTAAAGCACATATTAAATATGCAGTACACAAGAGAGACAGTATACAATATTTAAATTGTTGATTCTATTACTAAGCACTTACCTAAAAAAAAAACAAAACACCCACACCAAAACAAACAGTACTGTGAACTTTCCAATTACAACCGCTGATTTTAATATACCTAGTTGCTGATACGCATTTTAAATGACAGCTGGTAAGAACTGGCACTTCAACTTTTATCTCAAACACATGAAATTGGTTCCAGTAATGGAAATGGAGAACAGGTCTTGGAAAGTTTAAGAAAAGAAATTCCCAGTAATGACTTAATATGCAACTTAGTTATTGCTAGAAGGGATGGACAAAAGAAGCGACGCTCATGTCTTTGGATATTCAGGCCAACATAAGTCATGACAGAACCATGTAACTGATCGCATTCTTGCCAAATATTCAGTAAAACAGTGCTCTGCCAATTAGCTTTATTAGCATGTTAATAAAAGGTGAACCATTTGAAACATTAATCTGCAAGTAAACCTATCTACAGTACTGAAAGCAATTCAACTTCTAGCAAAACCCCCATTTCATTACAAATGTGTAACAAAATGTGAGCTTTTAAGGTAAAAAGAGTATTTTTTTCCTGATTATTTTATAACAAAGCTTGCAGACAGTCTTCTCTGGAACATAGGGATAAGCATGAATTTTTTATCTAGCAAATGATACATGAAAAAGGATCACAGCGTAGCTGGAATGCTGCATACACAATGTGATAATTGCTTGTGCCACTCCACACTTTGAAATAAATTTAAGCACGTTAAAAAGAGCATAAACTCTTATCAGAGATTAAACAAGCCACCAACCAAGTCAGTCTTTGCAAACCTGTTTTGAAGCTTTAGATCAAAATGTGTGCCAGTCCCCTAAGGGTTGCTGACTCACCGGCAGGAACCACAAGGCAATGCCTGCCTACAAGCACACTCCTCTTTCTTCTCCTTGTCTTTCCGAACTGTACTGGCAGTGCCAGCCATCTGGCTCATTCATCAGGAGTTGGGGTAACTGGAAAAGAACTCAGGGGTATCAGGTTTTTCTTTGGCAAGTACCTTATCAGTAAGTTCTCCTAAATCGAATTTACTGATCCATGGTTTTGCACATATCATGTCATTGATCCTGTTCAAATAGCAGCCCCACAAACAGCTACACTGGCAAAAATAAAGTAATGTAAAACTGGAAGGGGGCAAAAACAAGCAGGCAGTGTTAGAGAACTGGCATTTTTGTAAAGCCATCATTACCACAAAAAAAAAAAAAGTCACAATCTCAATGGAGTAACAGTGAATACCTAAAAGGTTGTATGCAGTTTAGTGGATGACGATGAATTCATCTCAACCTCCAGGAGGAAAAAAGAAGAAACATGCTTTTACCTTGTCTGTAAGAGATATAAACGTCACGAACGTGAAAAGGTTTCCTGAACACAGACTACCTGGGCATAGGTTACCTTGTGATTTAATGTTTTTAAGAACAGGTTGGACAAGCACATCAAGAATATTTTTCGCTGTCCCGGAAGTCACACTTAGGCCAGCAATTCTGCATTTCCATGAACAATTGAGTGCTTAGCCCTTCAACTCATGTCATAAAATTACACTGTAAGCTTTTGCATAAACAGGGCAAAGTGCTGAAAATACAAGCAGCCTACTGTTGAAAAGTATTTTATATAAAAAAAACCACAAATCCAACTAATATCAAGGTATAAGTTCTCTCAAGGAGAGTGAAGTCTGATTAATCTCCTCCTTGGGTGATAGTATAAAATTTAATATGCAAGATAAAGCTGATGACAAGTAAAGCTACAGCTACTATTGACTAATCTTGCGTTCACATTCATAGTGTTAGCACAGTAAACGTGTTAATGAAAAACAGCCCATCCCAATAATTCTGTCTTTTCACACAGAAATTTTTGTAGAAATCAAGATTCAGACCATGAATAAGGTATCCATCGAGCAAATACAACAGAGCTAGGGCACTTTTTCCTGGATCTGACAGTCTTACGTTGGTAAAGAACTCACAGCATGTAGTACACGTTTTCTGCTTCATCAAATTGCAAATTTTTTTTCAAACTACAATTTTTCTTTTACCTATCCCAGCTACCATGATAGACATGGTAAATAAATCACATTAGACAGTAATACATGTGGTTGAGATATGTGGCAGTGTTTTGCTTTTATTTCAGGAGTAACAATGCTAGAACTTCCAGGAAAACAGCTCATACAAGAACAGTTCAGTGGTTTGGAGATAGCAGAACTAACACATCACATTTAACAGTCAGCTTTGCTATAGCTGGAAAGAATTCTGTTGTTTTGGACACATGTAGAACATCAGAAAAGTTACCTACATCTCATGTGCAAAACTTAAGTTACACCATAAGAACAATTATGAAATAAAAAAGAATTGTACAGTCAGCAGAAGTGACCTCATCATCACCAAAACGAGCCAGGCAGTTAATTCAAATCGAAGTAAACATAAATTCAGCTTAAAGATGCTTTCCATTAATTTTTAAATTTTAATTCAATTTTTTTTTGAGTAATTCCTAAAGAGAATTATTTTCTAAAAATCTATACTAAAGTGAAGGTGATAATTCCAATGTTAAATTAGTGTAATACTAAATTGTAAACCAAAGCAAAATAGTATTACTTCTGTTGACTTATTTTAGTAACTTGTAAACAAGTATTCTCCGTTTGTACAAATCGCAACGAGAAATTTCTTACATCAGTATTATTTGAAAAATAATTGAAGTGCATTCTAAAAATGGATTTTTAGTTGTTTGTAATAGCTTCTATCATTGATTTCTCAAATTAGACATCGTTTTATTCTGAGACGGAGATAGTTCTCTTGCATAATCAAAACCCTTCAGATCTATTGTTTTAAGAATGATTCGGAAAAAAGACATATAACATTTTGTATTAAAGGCTAAGATTTGTCAATAGCACTCTCTTTGTCGCAGAAATACCACAGTTTATTTCATGTTTATTACCATACAGCAATTATTTTTAAGTGCTCATTTTTTCAGCTGAGTCTGTTTTGTTGTTCTTATAATCCAAAAACGTAACACCATCTCTATTATGAACACTACACCTCTGAAAAAAGAACGCTGACAATTTTTTTTATAGAAAGAGAACAACCCTGAGGCATGAAGATTCTATTATGTTGGTCACAACATTCAAAAGCATTAAGTAAACCAATAAGATACTGGTACACTCTTTCACAGTTTCTGAATTTTGAGCTAAATATAGATTCATGAGGTATGCACAAGCAGACATTACGACTTACATACACAAATGCTTGGAAACACAAGACGGAAAAGGAGGATTGATCTCATGCAAGTAACTCCATGGAATTCCGTAGTTCTTTCCATATCTTGCACCAATAAAACAAAGCAGTTGGGCTGTTGGATTGTCTCACTGCTGTTAAAACCTTCTAACATATGCATCTTGAATCTGAATTCATGGAGGTATAATGAAGTCATACTGAACGACAAGAATTTACCTTGGCTTTTTTTTTTTTTTAAACACACCTTCATGGAAATAAAAGGCTACATAATCAGTAAACACAACCTGCTGCCTTCCCCCTTCGTCTCAGTTGTGTCCTACAAAAATCAAGAGCAAAGTTCGTATTAATCACACCACAGTATTTTGCTTTCAGGTGTTCTCCCCTCTCCTTACCCTTTCCCTGCTTTCAAAGTGCATCTCCAAGCTACTAATACTCCAGTAAAGACGTTTAACCAATGTTGATCACCTTAGATTAAACAGCATAACATCTTTATCTCCATGTACTGTATAAGGAGAGTTATGCTGATCCTTCCAGTTTCTTGTGTTTTCTAACTCATTAGGGGATTCATATTAGATAATATCTAGTCACTATGATGTGGTTATATTTCTAGCCAAAAAGGACAAATTTATAGTAGAAAAATGCCATTTTGAGCCTACTGGGGAAAAAAAGAAACAAACATACAAAAGCCCCAAAAGCAACAGAATTTATATCCTAATCCTGCAAACGTAGTTACTCAAAAACAATTCAATAGTATTATTCAGAACATAAGAAAAAACTTAGGAAGATTTATTTCACAAAAACCAAAAAAATCCTCCCCTTTTTTGCATGGTGGGAGTTCCTTGTTCAAAGAAGCAGATGTATAAATAACCACTTCTTAGGAACAAGTTCCCTTCTCTCTTTATCTAGCCTTTTTTCTTCACAGATCCCTGGAGAGTAAGTGTTAAGTCTCAGCACTCTAAAATAGAGGAGTTGATTTATTTATTTATCTATTTTAAAGTTAAGATCCCTCCCCCTCCAATATGGAAAGAAAATTTGAAATACATGATAAATTCAGACTGTCATCCCGTACATCTACTGTTAATAGTCACCTTTGCTTCAGAACAGCAAACCTACGACCTTAAAAAATGAAAGCCCTTAATCAGAGAAACATGACTTCTCCAACCAGGTAGGTATTTATAAAGCACTTTTGTTACTTCCCTATTTCTCCACTCCCATCTTTTTAGAGTCTTTCTATTATTGTGGTACATAATAAAGAGGGCCAGACCAGACTATGCCAGCATATTGTCTCACACATAATGGTTCCAGCCAACACCCTTACTTCAGATATTTCTCTTACTGCCAAGCCTCCCATCCCTTCACTGTTGCATCATACTATCTTCCAGTAATTCATTCAAACTCTCCCCCTGCCAGTTTCTCCCTTTGTACTTTCTACAGCAGTCATTTTGCTGTCCTCTGTGCTCTTTTAGACATCAGAAAAAATGCACTGAAAACACAGGAAGAGTCTCATTCCTTATTCCTGTGGCACAGTAGCCAGGAGGAACAATTTCAGATAGATAGCAGCTCAGCCCCAGTAGGATTCTACAACACACTGGTTTTCCAACTTTTTTCAAATTCTAACCCATTAAAACATTTGTCACTAGAGACAAAATACTGTTAATTAAAACCTGATGATAGGCTTGAGTATCAAATGTATCTTTTGTGTTTCTCACAAGCAGCTTCAGTTTCTTCCAGTGGGTCTGCGAATCATAAGCAGGATCCTATTTGAAGTAGAGGGATATTCAGTTGCTCTGTGTGATAATAAATGTGTGGTCTGGTTGATGCCCTAGAGATTTGAAAGAAAAAAAAAAAATGCATGCTCAGTGGAGACAAGTCTTCAGAAAACAGAATAAAACATGTAACAAAAGTCACGTCTCCAACTCCAAGAGCATTCCATCATTTTTCAAATCCCTCAAATTCTGAGAACAGAAGAGGCTCTTAATGAAATGTGTTCCCTAAATTCATTCTGAGAACAGAGATTAATAGTTTTACTGGAAACTTTACAAAATAATAAAAAAAAAGTCTGGCATACTTTGAGTCCAGAAGAATAGAAGTTTGACAAGCTTTCAAGCAGCTGGAAACAGTTTTATGAATGAACATCAGGTAATTGTAACTAAAACTTCAGTATCAGTTCCACATCTGTGTTAAGCAATCACTAAAGGTACGTTTTAATGTTTAAGTTTTTAAAGGTTATAAGGAAATATTATTTACATAATTAAATTTGATACTTAATACTACCTTGTCGTTCCCTCAGTGGCAGTGATCGTTGTCAACCCTACAACATTGCGTATTACAACATAATAAGCAGAGAGGAGGTAAGAAGAGCTCATGCTTCGTTTTTTAACCCATTATAAAACTGTAACATCCTACATGGAGTTGTAAACAATTTCATTTACATAAAAAAAATTAAAAGGTGCCCCAACACGTAAAAATAAATCCTTTTGGTAAAGACAACAAAGTACTCAAAATATAGTTACAAAATTTTGGCATAGGTCCATTTCCACAGTCCATGCCAGGAAACTGTATGGAGAGGATGTATAAGATGGGTAGAAAAGAGAAGAAGGGGGTAATACAGTTTCTTACAGGGTTAAGCTAAATGTTCAGAATTCTATATATATAGAAATACAGAAAGACATTCTACAGAGCCAGAGAGTAAAGAGCAATTCATAACAGCTGGCCACAGGGCACTGAATTCCCTTTTTTCCTTAGCAGATGCTCGAGACATACATTAGGTAATAGCACTGCCATGCTGCCAGATAATACTGGAATTATGAAATTTATCAGTACAGCAATTTTACTCTTAAGAAAACTGCTAATAAAGATCCTACTGAAGCATACCAGGAGCGTACAAAGTCAAGTTACATTGATGCCATAGATATTGTCTCTGTGCTTTAAAATCCTTTTAGTATTTCTAGATTCATTTCACTGGAAAAAAAATGAAGATAAATCAAACACATACAGACACACACTCACTCAAACAGCACTCATTGCTTTTTGTACAATTAAGCTTTAGTGAAAATATACATCTTAAAACAAATGAAGTACAAATGTACAAAAATTCTTGAACTCAGATAAAAAATATATATAATACACTTTGCTACAGAGATATAAAACATTTAAAAGTTTTCTCATCCTTTCTGATGACAGTAAAATGATTTAAAGTCTGGAGGACTCCTGCTCATCATCACTGCAATCAGATTTAAAGCAGACCTGCAAAAGAAGACAAAAAGACAATTCAGCTGCAGAACTGACACCACTGTCGGTTTGTGTGTGTTACGGGGCACAGAAAGGCCGGGGGGGGGGCATGGGAGGTGACTCTTTCTCCAGCACATTTTACTCCATACTAACTAAATGCTTTGGGAATATCAAAGGAAACCACAACCCAACCCCAAATCTCAAGTCATTAAAGTTTCATTTAGCCTTGAGTTTTTTCCTTCTTTCAACTTCACAGGATAATTAACTGCAGTCATTACTTCAAAACCAACTGAAGGCTCTCAAGCTGTATTAATATTTTTAGGATTCTTTCTTAACACATAGAACCATATCTTGGGACAGTGTGAACCCTACTGATTCAGCTGGAAAAGACTACAGTAAGACACAAGCTTTAACTTCAGCTATGTGAGATTATTAGTACACTTAACCATTCCTTCTATCCCATTACTGTAAGTGGGGGAAAAGTGAATTTGAAAAGGTGAACTAGAAATTACAGTACTATTATACATTCCATTAGCACTGTACCATTTTAGAGAGGTGAATTACCAGCCAATGACAAAAAAAAATCATCATGCAATTTTAATACATGGCCCTGTTGTGGCTATTTAATGATATGCTCCTAGCAATTTTAAAATTCCATTTCTGCTTGAAAGCAAAAGTAATTTCTACAGAAGTGTTCTCTGCTGGAATACACTCATGCTTCTCAAGGTAATTCCACCTAAGTGCAGGCATGCTGAGCAAGCAGAATTGTGTACAACATCTTCAACTGAAAACCTTTACAAATAGCTTACTTCTCACGACCTATAAACAAGCACAATATGCCATGTGTCTTTTAGGTGGTAAATACTCAATTCATATACCTCTAAATGTTTATTCAAGAGTAGAAGTTATGTGTGTAAGAAAAGGCTGTGCATTATCAGCTGTGTAAACGTATATTATGTTGTTGTTTTGGTAAAGGCATTAAACTACCTAAGATATTTTAATATTTGTTTTGTGACATTTCTTCACATTCATTTAGGGGATATTGTTACTTATTTGCTTAATACACTAGAATGAATCATTGGGAGCCCAATCCAAAGGAGCGAGTCCTAGGAGTAGCATTGCTCTATCACACTCACTTCTGAGTCCATTAATCAATTTTATTTAAGTTTTTACAGAGGGCCTCAATTATCTCTGAAGTCATCTCCCCAGAAGTTTTTATAAAAACCTGGCAAAATGCATAAGGAGCAAGACCCAAATTAGTATCTTTAGGAAAGAAAGATCTATAGCACAGCTGTTAACACCACACGCTACCTTTTCCCCAGGTAACAGCTAGCAGACACTATAGTAACACAGACTGTTGAGGGAGGAAAAACTCCTGGAATTATAGGGATTGCCACAGTTTCTGAAATGCAGTACAGCGGCAAAGCCACAATAAACCAGATTTCATTAGTTTTAGTATTCAGTGAACAACTCGTTTTTCCTATCACAAAATAATATAAAAAATTGAATGGATGTTAAGGTCTTACTGGTAATTTTCTTATGAAAGAACAGAAATACCTTTACCTCTCCACTAAAAAGTCTGTGAAAGAAGCCTCTCTTTGGTTTAGGAGACCTCTCTCTGTCTGGTGACACAGTACCATCAGTTTCATATGCATTGATATCTTCAAAGCATCCAGTTTCAATCATCTTTAAAACATACGGAGTATAAATTAAATACCCATACAAGCCTCTCAAACAAGTTCCATGCATTATCTATTTACTCTGGCTGGGTACTCCTAACAACTTACAAATTCATCAGCCAAACTACACCACTCGCAGAGCTCCATGAACGAAGGCAGAGAGTCTACATTAACTCTTCTTGTGCACCCAGCCGACTAAAGAACAGCAATGAGAGCACTATCACGCAGGTAAGTACTCAGGTGGTCTCTTGCTTTGGGTAAGGCATTTTTTCTGCCCATGATGCAGTAAGCAGAAGTTTTTAGAACCAGAAATTCATTTTCCTTTCCTCTATTCTACTCATTTCAGAGCAGTCTAGTCCAACAAATACAGTATCTCTAAACCCTGGACTGAACTTAATTAATAACATGACACTGAGTAGGAGAAATGATTATTCTATGCAGAATACTAGCACCTGCATAGCACTGGGGGGATACTTTTTACAAAGGGGACAAATTGCACTCTTGGGGAAAAAGTAGATGATGTCTGACCACAGTAATTTAAATATCATTCTCGTGTTTTGGGCAACTGTCTATCAAAACACAACTAACATATAATTAAAAATAAGACAATGAGATAGAGAAGGTAATACTTCATGGGGAAAAAAAAAAAACAACAGTGCAGACTGGTCTCTGGAGAGAAGCAAGGTGTTTTAAAATAATCTGTGTTTGTGTACACAGAAAATAAAAGAATTAAAACCAAAATTACTGGGTGCAGAAAGGATAGCAGAGAGTAAATGCCAAAATGTAACAAACAGGCGTGGTCAGAAGGGGGAGAGTGGCTAATGCCCACATGTAGTTGGCATTTATTGGTGAGTGCTGCTGATACACATCTATCATAATGGGCATGCAACCAAATGAGTATACCTTGTAGAGGGAGAGAGGGCATAAAGAGGAATAAGAAAAAATGCAGTCTGCTTTTATGGTAAACCATGACATAAGGTAAATTATGGGAGGGGAGGAGGTATTGTTAAAAGACTGAGAGCAAAGATTTGAGGGAAAACTCCATAACATGAATTAAAAGAAAAAAATAAGCACAAATGTAAAATGAAGTCTTCACACTTATTCCTTGAAGAGAAGGAATTACCATCACCAGAATTCCACAACTACTTTCAACTCTATCTCTCTATGTGGGGTTAGAGTTATTAAGCTGCAGTGCATTTATTAATGACTGGACCATATTCTGAAGTTCAGAATTACAACATAGCATAGGAAATAAATATTTCTCCAACAGCCTAAGGTTCATTGCTTCTTAGTGAAGACTTCCTATGTTAAATGACACCTTTCAAATCTCCTTCTTAATGTAATGCAAAAAAAAGCAAAAGGGAAACAAAAAGAATGTACTTTTTTCTTTGAGTTGTTCAGAAATTGCTCATCTTTTGTCTTCGAGCTTTAAATAAAATAAAAAAAAATCATACTGGGAGAGAAACTACACTAGCAGAATTCAAGACAATACTAATTTCAGAAAGTTATGAACATCTTATAATAGGGTGAAAGCATTCATTACAAAAACTACAATTTTAAATAATTGTTACCATGCGCATTTGCTGAAATAATGAAGATGTGAATTTCCTAAATACAGACTGAACTGCACGCAGAGGTTGCAAAATTCTGTTATTCTATGCAGAATACTAGAATACTCATTCACTAGGCAGATGAAAAACATTTAAGAGAAAGTCTGACTCAACCGATATTGAACCATTTGTTATGAAACCTTAGAAAAGGCGAATCTTCAGTTCTGTATTACTACATCACTTGGATACTCTATTGATATACAATCACGATACACAGTTTGCATTGCACCTACTTGCTTTTGAATAGTCTGCATAGCATTCTCTCCCTGTCCTATGAATGGCAGTATTGAATAACGTGATAGAAGAACAAGGAAAACGTGGTCATACTGACACTAAGTACTGTTCTGTATGCTGTATCTATGACAAGATGCCAGATGCTATTTATGCAAATTTACCATAGATCTCAGTGTTTAGCAAGTTGTTTTTGTTTTGGGAAAACCTTTTTTCTGAAGTCTCTCAGCAAAGAAGTCTAAAGCAGAAACTTCTTTACTTCTCACAGAGAAAGTTAATACTGTAATTATACCCCTTATTAAATCTTCTATATTGCTATGCTAAAGAAAATCATCTTTTATGAAATAGATAATACCTCATTTTGCCAAGGGATTGAGACACAACCCGTAACAAATTTGGAATAGAAGTCATCATCTGTAGTATCCAGGTTCACTCCTTTTACTGTTGAGAACTGCTCTATGTCCAGGACATCTTTACAATATACGGCACGTGGCTGCAGTACAAATACAAGATTGCTTCATTAAGGTTTTGGGTTTTGGTTTTTGGTTTTGAAGGGGTTTTGGTTTGGGTTTTTTTTTCCCCTCTTTTCTAGATGAGCAAAGGGGGAGCGAAATGTCTGCAATTTTATATTTCACATTGCTGATCACCAAATTATACTATACTACAAAACAGAAATGCAAAAACTTAAAACACTGTCTTTATAAGGCACCTGAGCCATTCCATCCATCTTGCAAGTAACAGAGAAGAAATATCAGCAGCATGCAACTTCTGTGCATTTCTTAATGGTTGTCAGAATTCACTCACCTTCTGTCACCCTCCTTTCAACTCCAGACTAATTTCTTCAAAGTTAATCTTCATTTGTTCAGCATCTGAGCTATGGAAGTAGATTTTTAAGGGCTAAGAAATCAGCTACAAAAGCTCCCTAGAGCAATACTACTATTGTAAATTGTTTTGTGATCTCAGATGAAATGCCACAAAACACTTAGCTATCAATAGCTACAATGGCATCCTCCTGCCAATTTAACTAACTTTAAATGTTTCTGTTGAGTTCACATGATTGCTGACATAGAATTATGACAGTTCTTGCCTTTTTAGATACTAATCAAATCTGTCTCACCTACTTACATCTGGCAAGAATGGAGGTTCTAACATGTTAGCTTCCAGCCTCTTGAAGTTAATATTCTTGAAAATAGGATGTTGCTTTACAATAGCAGCTCCATCTTCAGTGCAACCCAGTCGCTCCCCTGGATTTTTAGCAAGTAACTGCAAAGATGTGGAAAAAAAGGCTGATCCAGTGATATAATCCCACAGTTTAAAAAATAAAATAAAATCTATACACAATGTCTTTCAAAAAGTTTATTTTGTTGCTTGGCCTTTTATTAGATGAAATTTATCAGGGTATCAAAATGAACTGGAAATCCAAACTACAACATTCTGGGAGCAAAAAGATTTTCAGTAGACAAAAGAATCCCTCAAAGCAGACCATTTGAAGATTATACCCAAAGTTATATGAAAATATTTTAATTGATGCCGTACTGAATAGATTTTACAGTACAGACTTTGCAGTAGACTTTACTTTCAGGAAATAGAGATTTACTTTTTTTCCAATGGGCTTAAGTAATACACATATATTGCATAACCTAGTAAACTTTTGAAGCTTTCTATATAGATGTGCCTCATTAAATTTAAGAACATGCAAGATAAAAAAAAGCTGTTGTCTTGTACAGACTCTTTCAGGCAAGGAAACTAGTATACTATTCTGCCATTTCTCCCCATGCAGTATCAAAGCTGAGCATGCTATTGTACTCCATCTATGATCACATGTGGTTCAAGGAGTACTGGACCTTTTCATTCACATGACAAAAAAATCAAATTGTGTAGCCTTCTTTCCTCTTGAAAAAAAGTTATGAATTCTCAAAGTTTGATAATTGAACAATTCATGGGCAATCACAAACTTTCATTTGAACCAAAGAAAGATTTAAGAACTCCAGCTTTGAAAAATTTTCAATACAAGATGTTAAAATAAAGTAGTTCATCTCTTAAAAAGGATTAGAAATTTAATTTTCAAACCTCTACGTCTCTTCACCCACCATCCTGCAGATGGATTTTGCCTCCTCTGAGAACTTGTCTGAATACGTTTCCTGGTCTTCCTTGACTCTCCGGTCAATCTCATCCCGTTTGACCCTTTCCTTATGCTTCCTGAACGGAGACTGTCCTTCAATCATTTCATAAATCAAGCACCCAAGACCCCACCAATCTGGGCTGAATGTATACTTTTCGTTTTTGAGCACTTCTGGAGCTACAAAACAAAAACAAAGAAACCTCCATGATAATTCACTTTAAATTGGCTAATTAAATATTGGAAAAACTCTCAGGTACTCTTTCGGCTCCGTGCAGAGATCTTTGCGTAACTCCTCTGTACCTTGATGAAACGTTTATGTCTACAGCGAGGACTCCAAGGGAAGCACTTAAGTTCTTTAACGCTAAGATCAGTATTGTTTACAAACTGAGAACAAAGTTTTTCCAAAGCATGGAAAGAAATATATTGTCATGGTAGTTCATCTGCTTACCTGTGACCCAAAATCTCTTTGAATGTCAGAAAAAAAATTAGGTGCTTTCTTAAAGTTCTACCTAAAGCTAGAATTTCCAGTTCTCAAGTTTATCAGTAGGCTTATAATTGACTAGTAACATCTACCACTCCATATTGTAACCTTTCTTACCATAAAATCACTGGTAAATAACTAATCCAGGCACAATATAGTTCTTTGGACAAGTCCTTCATATATTCACAGAAACAAATTTTCTGGTAAAACGTAACTAGCAAAGGATACTTTACATACCCATGTAACCAACAGTCCCAACCCGTCCTCGGACCGTTTCTCCTTCTGGAATCTGCACAGCTAATCCAAGATCTGAAATTCTGATATGTCCTATTTATGTTAAAATAAATTATACACAGTCAGCAAATAATAAAGAATCATCTTTTCTAAAACAAATTATTTCTGTAGCATACCTCATCAAAAAGCACCCCAAAACATTCATATGCTCATAGCACTAAGTTTATTTAACTGAACTAGAAAGGAGTGTTTTATCATTATTCAACTCTTCCTTAAATATATAAAGAAAGAGAGGCACAGATCTAACTGATTTCCTGAAGGTCATAGAAAAAAATTTGCTGTTAAGTACTCTTAATTGCTAGCTTGGGCATAGGCTGCTACTCTAGGACAAACTGAAATGATGACTGCTCATTTAAAATTCTGTATCTATGCATCAGACACTTGCATTTTTCCATTCTGTATTCCTGCCACAAACACTTAGCTTTCTGACTTCTTAACAGAACATCAGAATTTACTCCATTTATTCCAAATATGGGAAAACTGTTGCCTGTACTGAGAGACCAGGTTTTCCTCTAGCAAAGTACCCTAATCCTAAGCACAAGTAACTGGAATTGCTATCCCTTCTTCTACCCCAAAAGAAAAGCAGGCTAGCCATTACCTACTCAGAATTATTTACATTGTAACGTGTCAGTTCAATATTAGGATTTCCCCTTCTCATGGATCAGTCAAATGTAGATAACAGCTTCTATTTCACTTTATTAGCCAAACTTCTCAAGTGACTACCTTTCCTATTACGCATGGCATTTACACTGGTACCTATAACATAGAAGTAGTGTGGCAGAAGACCGTGACTTGTCATGAACAGCACTGCTCAGATGAGGAAACAGTCCAAGAACGGCAATGGAAATAAGTTAACGCCACCCTCCCTTACATTCCCATGGGCAGACATAGTTCTTTGCTGGACAGTCTCAACAGCAAATGATTCAAGACAGTTCAAGGCAAGAACTGTATTGACATGACTCTAATTTAAAAATACAGAAGAAAGGACAATTACATTTTTAACTAAATTTTATAACAGAAAATTGCCAATCATCTATAGTAGAAAGATTCAGGGGGTGGAAAACAAAACAAAACCCACACTTATTTCTAATACAGGATATAAGGGCAGGGACACTGTCATTTACAGAACATCACAGATGCACAGAATAATTCAGGCTGGAAGGGACTTCGGAAGGTCTCTAGTACAATCTTCTGAGCAAGTAGTCAGCCTAAAGTGTTCAAGGTTTTTTAAATTCTTGTCTAGAAAGCCTCTAAGAGTGGACACTGCATCATCTCTGGGTAGCCCATTCCAATGCCTAAGTGTCTTTTGTGCATATATTCTCTGTCATTCAAAAAGCTCTACAGCATCAGTGTTAGTTAATAGCATATTAACTCCTTATTTACACGTGATAGATAATCAAGGGGTGGGGAGAGAGTGGAGAAAGTCAAGTGACACTCTGTATACTGGGTGGAAATAACTAAATGCTCTTAAGCAGCAAATGCTATTTTAAATACATTCAGATGTTCTTCAGTTCTCTGACATCTGATGAACCCCTTTTTAAGTGCAGGATCTGAGCTCCTGAAGCTATTTTCTAATTAGTCCCCTCTCCTCTCTGGAACAAGATCAGAATATTCCTGGCAGAGAGAAAGTATTCTACTGCAGTCCTGCAAGGCTATATTTTTCCTCAAAGAAGCCTTCAGCTTTTGCAAGACACTGCTAGAGAGAAAAATTAAAGAATGTATTTGATGTCTAGCAAAGCTTTAGCTCTTGGAAAGCGACTTCTCCCAAGCATCACCTTTTTAGAAATTTTCCGTCAGAATATGTTGACTTTAAAAAAAAAAATACTGTGCTAATAACTTCAAAAACTGTTTTTCCTTAACTAAAATACTCAGAAATTACAAGAACAAACTGGTAACATTCATCCACACCTTAGAAGAACGTAATTGCTGCACATGTTCTACAGTGAATTCAAAAGATTCTGATAAGTTTCATACAAAGTCATCATAGAAAATTAATTTAGCTTTTGAAAAACAAAAACTACAAACATTTCTTCATATTGTTTGTACTTCCTTGATTCCTTCCAGCCACATATGCATCAGTGACCATCAGACTTGTTTTAGTTGAAATGTTAAAACAGAGATGCTTCAGATTTCTTTTCTTCTTTATTGCTTAAACATTATAGTTTGCTAAGTAAAATTCTGGCCCCACATCTAACAAATCATGTTTCCACAGTTAAAGAAAAGACAAACAGAGAACAAATCCATATAAAAATTTCAGCCATCTTAAATCAAGGGGAGTGGGGAGAAGGAGGAGCAAAAGGGGAAAAGTAACCATTTTAAGGTGGGAAATTGACCCCTCAAAACATTGTCATTGTCATCCCCTGAAGACCCAGTATTTTTCTAAATACTACTACCTTCTAAAAAGCAAGGGCAGCTTTTTTGATTTACTAATTAAAGTTCACATTTGTCAGCCAGGTCCCTTTTATCATGAAGAAATCTGTTTGATTTCTGGCACAGTATTAATTAGATTTGTAATTCCCAATTTCAAAATTAAATTTATTTTTACTTACCACAGTCATCAAGGAGTATATTCTCAGGCTTCAAGTCTCTACAAATTAAACAGAATAGAAATGTTAATTATTCAAGGCAAAATTATTAGCCACCATCAAGTGCAATGGAAGCAACATAAGATTTCTTGGTTCTGATTAAAGCAATTTTTCCGGTTTCCACCTATGCACAAAAAAAAGTTGTGAAATTGAGGCCCTATATTACAAATAGTTTAACCGTAGAACTCAAGATCCACTTTTTCCCAACTCTCTAATCCATTTATATTAACAGCAGCAATTCATATTTCACAGACAAGAAACTTTCTCTATACAACACTAAAATCCTGATATGAAAAACCACCAGCTTACGCCCAAATTCGTGGCCATAAGTGAAAGACATTTCTCCTGAGAGTACAACTCCACAATGGTAAAACACATCAGTGTTTGCTGCAGTTTGATGCTGACCCCTTGCTATATTCCACCCCAGGGTGTCAGAATATCAACAAAGAATAATATTCCCAAGACTAAGCATAGGCTTAATGTCATCCATTCAAACTCCATTCCTTTAATTTGGACATGCAGCTTCTAAAGCTTACCAGACACTTCATGTAGTTAGGATTCTTTGCAATCAACTTTCTAAGAGTCTCTACTACTTTTCTATAAACATCGAAGTTTCACATGAAACATTTTTTAGCTATTAAATGCTAGCAAGACTCATGAAATAGTAAAAGGGCAATTAATTCAGTGTTGCAATTCTGCATTTTATAGGCATCTTCTTGCACATTTTTACTTTAAGAACAAAAGAAGAAATTCAATGGGATATTTGGATTTCCCTCTGCCCAGGAAAAGTTGTGGAGTCACTGAAGCTGAACCAGAAGCTGTTCCAAGGTTACGTCTAGGATTTATCCTCTAGCAGATTCTACTGAGAAAATACATATTTATATATATAAAAAATAAATATATGCATGCAATATATGTATAAAAGATATAATTTATATTATATATATAATGGTCTTATGCATCAGAAACTATGTGGACTGCAATACAGTCTCTTAGATTTATTCCACCATAAATACTGTAAGGCCAGAAACAGACAAGCAATAATCAGTACTTAGCTAAAGATTCAGTTATTATTGGAATAGATTATTAAAAACAATATGTACATATATGGGTATATGTACAGTTCTGAAAAGAACAGTTATTCATATACAAGGAGAAAAGACTGAATAATGTAAAAGAAGCAATTTTAGGAAGAACAACTCTAGACTTTACATTCAAAATGAGAGAGGAATATACATACACATTTGTTCACCAAGAAATCTGTATGCTTTTTTTCAAAACATTGATAAATTGGTGCTCTGAAGTATGTGTATTCATGTTAAAGTTTCATTATTTCATGAGATTAACTGTATAAAGAAGTCAGCAATACACTTTGCTTCTAATACTTTTAAGTCTAGACAGTCCCCATAATGTTAATCATTTGATATTAGATATGAGATTACAATACCAGAGAAGCCAGGAGAGATCAGAGTAAAAAGACAAAATACAAGAAAATCCACACCAGTATCAAAAAAGCAAAATAAAATTCACCTCAAACTTTAGGTAGAAACACATCTACTTTAAAGCACGTAACATATGCTCAGGTTAACTCAAGTAAACAAGTTTAAAGAGTTCCATCTCCAAGTCTATTTGTGCGATAGCTTACACCAGCCTTCCTACAGAGAAAATTTATGGATAAAAATCCTTCAGGGGATTTCACTGTAAAGATGTCTACTCTGAGCATAGGCACAAGGCAGGCAAGGAGCTACTCGGATTTATCCACTACAGCTTCAACAGGTCTTTGAGCCTGATCTTTGACCTTCCAGGCATATTCAGTGACGCTATGGGCACCTACATGAGTTTGTGAGGAAAATCTACATATTCAAGCAGCTTATCTGATAAAAAACACTACCATCCTTGAGGAGTCAGGTAAAACCTGTAGGAAAACTCCAGCAATCAAGTCCCTTTTGGAAAGCAGGCACTTGTTCCCCACTGTCTTATGCAAATCCTGACTTTGCTCTTAAGTATTATCAGACTTCTTATGTAGCAGATGGATGAATAGCTCCCCTACTGCCTGTTCCTGTCTGTTTGCTTATTTTTCTAATGTCAGCAACATATGGCAAATCACAGACAGTTTCACAAGCTCCCATTGAACAAGCAAACTGGCTCAATCATTACCATAGAGCCGTGCAGGGCCCTCCCCTTCCAGCTCTGCACCTGTTCTTTCAAGCCAGTGGGACCCCCCCTATCAAAATGGCACATCTGACTCCAGGGTCCTCGAGACAGGACTAACGCCACTGCTTGAAATTCAGTAATAATTGGTATAAAGACAAATGAAACACACAATAAAAACTGGTGTTACCGGAGAGGAAAGTTAGGCTTAGTTTTTCCACTTGATGAGGCATTTTGCTACTGATGGTGACATGTCCCAAATACAATAACTTTATAATAAATTTTAACATGACTGACTTACATGAAAAATTGCCATTCTAATACTGAACAAACTGCCAAGATGTACTGATTTTACTGCTACCTACTGACACTCATCTGCACCGAGAATTTCTACTTTCAGTTTTGAATTTCCCTTCTTCCACTGCCTCTACAGTACACTTCACTGTGAATATGGACAGCCACAAAACCACATTCTCAGTAAAATATTTTATAACAGTAAGTTACAGAATTAAAGTCCACTTTAACAATTTAAGCTATTTGTCTAAAAAGAAAGTTTAAAACTCCTCCTTTAAAGCTGGAAAACAAATGCAGTAATAGATCTTGCAATATGGCAACAAGAAAAAGAATTAGCTCCAATTTCAGAAATTCAGTGGTCCTACCAGTATTAAATGCTTTCAAAATGACAGCAAAATAAGAAAAACATTCCTTCTGTATTTTCTTGCCCTGGAGAATGAAAAATACTAGTTACCATAACTTGGAAAAATAAATCATTGAATCAATTAAAATGTGCTTCGTTATGTTCTCCCCCCCACAACAACATTCAGACTGGAGGTTACCAGCATAACTTCTTTGGTGAGAATAAAATAATTATGGCAAATTTTCCCAAGCTTTCTGTTTCATTAATCATATATAATCACTGTATTGCTGCTTAAATGCATTTCCATTAAGATGCCTGATAGAGAATTTTGATCATGTAACATATCACTGTAATTCGTGACATTCTGAAGACTTCCGTGACCACCTGTTTTGGCTTCTTGATTTTAAAACTGTAATATTTACAATTATGCTCCTAAATGCGTGATACAAAAAGAAATACATATAGAAAAAACAAATCAAATCCATCAGGAAAAAAACTACCATTAGCAAAAGAGAAGAAACAAGACTTTGTTTTACAAAAAGTTGGTCATTCAATACTAAAAAGTGCAGGGCTGAAAGCAATTCTACAAAGAGCATAAAATTACCTAAACATTTTCTAGTTTTAGTACTCAAGCGTAGTTGAGGTGACATGGTATAATTAGAGTCCCTTTTCATCTGTTTACATACTGGGCAGGAACTCCCTTCGTATGTCCTATACTGAATTGTTTAAATAACACCTTCAGGTATTATGATTAAATTTAAGCTCTTCTTTTTCTCCAAGCATACAAATTATTCAGTTACTAACACATGTACAGGTAATTGTCTCTTTGTCCTTCACTTTGTTACGAACAGAGGACTAAAAATAATTCCCATTCTTTTAATTAAGAGGCAAACTGCCTGTGAAACTACTTTTTTCCTTCCTTATAAATTTAAGGCCATGCCAATTCTTAATAATTGGAAACTGATTATGTAACAGCACAAAACAGGGCAGAGATCTCGACACCAAGACTGCTCCAGAAGAAACCACGACCACTCCAAGATCTGGAATTACAGACAGAGAACACTAGGATTTGATATATGTGTTTGAAGGTCGTCTTATAGGCAAATAGCTAACAAGTTGGGCTTAAACACAAGGGCTGTGGGCTTTTTTGTTGTTTTTGTTTTGTTTGGGGGGTTTTATTGTTTTGTATTTTAAACAGTTTTGTTTTCACTTGGGCAATGTGAAATGACCTACTTGTAGCTGATCAAACCATTCATCCTTGCTTTCCTCCTACATGCATGCCAAAACACAGTGTAACATTGCAAGACTGGCCAAATTCTTTAGCGAACCACACACAACCACCAGCATAAGCCTGATTTACTCTGTGGTTTTGCCACTTTCTGCTGTGTGTGTTAGTATTCTGTATCGGGGAGGGAAAAGACTTAAGACTGATCATATTAAAAAGTTATGCAGGATTATACTTTAAATATTCTTTGAAAACAAGTGGTATTTGGTGTTACACACCAGTAATATAAAGAAAGTGTTCTTGGTCCACCACTAAGTTTGTTTTGCTTGTTCTGTAATATTAATGCATGCCAGGTGTTAAATGATGTATGTACAGAGACAGAAAAGAGCTGTAAGACCATACAATCTCAATTACAATGCATGAGGCTTCTGATAGTTTCACTAATTCAAAAGTAGTAAAGGTTTTATTGGAGGAACCTGAAATAAAAACAGAAGAAAGAGGGCCGTATGGATTATAACTGACTTTTTACACTCTTGGGCGTAACAAGCAATGGAGCAAGGTACTTCTATAGCCTGCTGTGAACTTCTTCAGAGTGGGCAGGAATACAATCCCATGTTCCTAAAACTTACTTATTTATTCAAATTACTAATTAATTTGCTTTGTAAATCATAATTTACTTTCATTTTACAAACAAACCTTGAATCAACTTTATAATGTTTTAGAATATAGCAAGTACCTAGACCTAAATTAACAGTAAGAACACAAATAAGATCAGTAATTCTGAAGAACATGCCATGAACTAAACTAAACTAAACATAAACTAAACAATTTTTTTGCTTCTTTTACTATGAAGTTGAAGTATAACCTTGTTTTAGTAGAAAACAATACATTCAATGCTGAACGGACATGGAAAATAAAAGGTACAAGTGACTGTAGATGACACTCACCTGTAAACAATTCTCTCCTTCTGCAAATCCTCTAGACCACAGCACAGTTCTGCAGCATAGAAAATAGCCCTTTCTTCATCAAAGCCAGGATTTCCCATGTTATATATGTGAAACTTCAAATCCCCTCCATTCATTATGGTTAATACTAAACACAGGGCATCTTTTGTCTCATACGTATAGGATAAACTAACCTAAAAATGGGGCAGGAAGAGAAGACAACCATTATTCATTCATAAACCCCAAAACAATTCACAGCTTGTTTTTCCAATACGAGCAACATACTAATCCTTTTTTAAAACAAAAAAGAACAAAACAGTCAAGTAGAGAATCACTCCTGTTGAGTACTTGAAGACACAAAGGTATTCAGATTAATTTGCATGTATACATAAACCCTACATCACACCATACAATAGTTTAGTGACATATCTGTTTAGATACCATAGAGCTCCACCCAGACAATACATTTACTGATGATTCCCCTCAGCTGCATATTATCTGTATTACTCTTTGTAAAGATAACATGCATATATACCTTATTTCATTAATACCTCAAGAACTATGCATTATTAAACCATCTTCCTGAACTTCTACAAGACTCAAAGTTGCCCTACATTAGAGAAACTAAAAAAGTTATTTAAGATCAAATGTGTAGGTTCTATTCCTTCCTGTGCCCCCCCCAAATAACTGCATATTTCCCTGGCTTAGAATTTGCCAACAGTAAAGATTTAGTATAGCTCTTTATAGTCTTTCTTCTCACTGTATGTGGAATGCAGTGCTGATAGGGAAGGAACACCACTTTTTTTTTTCCTTCAGGTTTTACGTAAATGTTTCTGAAGTGCATTTAAAGTTTTAAAGTAGACTTGTGAATTCAAAAAAAATAATTTTAAAACAATGTAGTGTACCACAAAATTCAACATACGTTGTTTAAGTTACAAACTCAGTTTCAATAGAAAAAAGCTACGCTGATGATCATCTGGCAAGATCTTCAAAATTACCCACAGAGATTACCTAACTTGTACTAAAAGCAATGGCATTTAAACACATACTTAGCTTACATTAGGTAAGTAAGCTAGGTAAAAATCAGTAGGATTTTTTTTGACTCAATAAATGTATTTTTAAATGCAGTACAAGTACATAAACATCATAATTCAGTAACAAGTCCAAACTCTTCCTTCAGGAGCATAAAACCAATACTAAATAATAAAACAAAATAAATCTACAAATCAGCTACTCAGGGCAAGGGTTCCTATTTGGTGCTTTTAAACTAATGTGCCCAGCTATTAATGACTTTACTTGTGACACAGGTATGATAAATTATCTACCCACTTCCAACCCAGTATTACTGCAGATCCTAGGTCTAGATCTTCTCTATTGCATGAAAAAAACATTGGATAGCAAAAGGAAAACAACATGCTCAATCCTATAAAGTGTTTTCAAATTCAACTTTGATCAATTACTGACTTATAGTATTTACATATGTTGAAAAAATATTACTCAAAATAGAAGTTTCACTCATATATCTCTACAACTAGTAATTTCTGGATCAATTCAGGTAATTTCTGCATTCAATTTCAATCAATTCAAGCCCATGAGCCTTGTGAGAAAATAATATTAGCATATATACACAAAAACTTTATTTATAATCACTTAAAATACATTAATGTATCTGGCCAGCAGGTTTTTAATTTTTCTTTTAGCTGGCAGTATTCTACAGGGGTGTTTTTTAATACATAAAACTTATCACAAAATACATACATACATATTTTATACATTTATTTATTTATGAATAACTTCTACTATCCTCTAACAGAGGTACTTTAAAATCCACTCTGAACTGCAATACAAAATTTATCAGTAAATGGATTTAAAAGCAAAGCAAAATGCATTTAAAATTAACAATTAAATGACAACAATTCAATGAAAAAATAAACATTACCTGGAGGAAGTTTACTTGGTGTATCTTTGATCATTCTAAGTCATTTCACTGCTTAGTAATTAGAGCTACTAACAGACCGTAATTTACATGATAGCATCAGGTTAAAGTATTAAGACTAAGATTTTCATTCTGTGGAATTGCTATTAAAAAGTTATGTTAATTGTTTCACATCCAAGGTACCTCTTTAAGTCTTAGTACACAGCAAAGCAATATAACTAACCTGAATCGATACACTAGTCAAATTTCATGTTTATCTTGAAATGTATAAGCAACAGAGTAACAAATACTACGAAAATACCTAAGGATATAAAACCTCTACTATTAAAAGTCACAGAAATGCAGGCTATGCAACTTCTAATGGCAATTAAATGGGACGCTCTCATGAAGTCACCCCTTTGTAAGTGCATTTATGAATGACCTCCAAAAATGAAATTAGAAATCAGCATTAATTATAAGAAAATAGGTGTATGGGAGGGAAGAAAGGGGTAAGAGAAGAAAACAGAGAGCATTGCATTGGAAGAAGAGAGAGAGAAGAGAAGAGAAATAGAGAAGGAAAAAATAGGATGGAATAAAGCATATGGAATTATCCTTTTTATTAAACATAGACAAATATAGTCATAGGCTGCAACAGAAATAGAATTTAAGTCATTATTCAAGTCTGAGCACTACAGAATAATCTATTCACCTTTAAACAGAGGACAAAGATTCAGTGGCATCAGCATGCTGAAACACAACCTCATGTTTTGGTTGTAAGTGAGAAATAAAGCAGGCAGACTAAAACCAATTCAATATTGCATCAAAAAAGTCCTCTGCACAGAACTACTCACAATCACACACAAAACATACTTACTATTATATCAATCATTTCTCTCAGCAGTCATACATTCTCTAAATCAATTAAAAAATGTCTTTTGCCCACAAGTTCCTGGAAGAGACTGAAATGAAGCAAACAAAGCAAGACAAACTTCTGAGAATAAGATCAGAAGTAGATACTTACTACAAACCTACTATTCACTTTTTCTAGAATTCTTTTTTCATTTAGAGCCATTGATTCGCCTTTCCTCTTCTTTATTCTCTTTTTTTCTAGCTTTTTACAAGCATACATTTTTCCTGTTGCCCGTACTTGACAGGCACACACCTAAAAAAGAAGGAAGGTGTGTCAAAGATGCTAGGGTTTTTTTAGATTTTTTTTTTTTTTAAGATAAAATTTTCTTTTCTTGAACTGTTGAATGGTCTCAGAAAATGAAGGTCTCTAAGCATCAATACAGATCTTTCACCCATGAAACAACTTTGAAGGGTCACAAAAGCTGTAACAAGTAGAAAAAGTGATTATACAGGAGCAAACTCATTTTTGTTGGGGTTGAATAGTTCAGTAAAACTGTGGACCTTATGTTGGTGAAACACTTGACTGTGGTAACAGTACATGCCTAGGCAAGCAGGACAGAGGACAAATATCCACACCATAACCAAGCAGGAAAAAGATAATGATAATTTGGTAATCCTCCTTCCCCTTCAATATAGGACTCTGGTTAAAACATGTAGTGGGAAAAAAAGCCCAATGAATTATAAGCAGGATTAATAAAATCTATAGATTTTCCTATTAGGTTCATGAATATTCTACATAATTATTAAGTAGAAACTACATTCTCATTTTTCTAATTTCTAAACAGAAGCAACTGTTGTCAGTCAGTGGAAGTTTTCTCCAACTTTGTGCATGACCTACAATACTGAAAGTAACACATTAAAAGAAAACAGTTTGGACTTATGACAGTTTGCCAGGTGACGTGTCAAATGTAGATTATTAGAGTCAAGAGTTAAAAAACTGCTTCTCCTCTGTATTAACATTATTTTTTCCTTAAGGACTGCCTCATAGAAAGATATTTCTGTACTCACCTCTCCAAATCCACCTTTGCCTAGTACTCGGTAATGCCTAAATGTATGTTTGGTTACTGGTTGCCTGATTAAGAGAAAGAAATAATTACTGCAACAGGAATTGCAAGAGTTAGTAATGCCTCCACACACACACACACACGGAGGTCTGTCTTCATTTTCTCCTTCCTGTTCTATGACATCTTACTGAACAACAGCTGCCTTGACCTCATGAAGACAGTATTATAACAAGCTGAATTTCAAATGAAAGGGGTGCTCTGATTAGACTCATTGGCTCCCTCATGTGGTCATCAGACATTCACAATAGCAGGAAGAAAAGCTGATCCGTTAGGCCCTATGCTGCTTAGTTAGAGCCTTATCTGTTCTCATCAACAGCCAATTTATCACCTCCAGCTGTCTCCCTTAGTTGCAGTATGCTGACATGTAGGCTGTGTTTCAAGGAGATCATGCTTACAATGCAGCATTTAAAAGGTAAACCTTTTCTGATTTTGCTTTGCTGTTTAGCTTTTTCAAAAAAGAAAGCTGTGGTATGCAACAACAGTTCAAGAGCTGAATTGTTAAGGTATTGTTGTAGTGGAAGAGGAACAGATAACTAGAGGCAGTAAAGGTGTCAGCCATTCTATGCTAAAACACTCCTAAACATATCAGAACAGAGCTATTTCATGGTGGTGGTGGGTTTTTTGTTTTGTTTTAAAAGAGCATTCATTGTTAATGCAGCTTTGTTCTCAGGAAAGCAAATGGAGGTTCATTTGGTAAAGAATTTGGTTTAATTGTTTGAGTAACTTCCCTAGTTCTCTTCCTGGCTTTTGCTACTAATTCAGTCAAATAAAGACACCGCATAATTGGAATTTACCATAAAATTAATGCTCAAGCACCTTAATGTTTCAATATGTGATCATGATACCCAGCAGCGCTGAATTAGAATCAATGTGTACCAATTTCAGCCTTCTGAAAAAGTCTGGACACTCATTTAGTATTGATTTAAAAGCCTAAACCAGATATACAAATCTTGCTGTCTTGTAATTACTAGATCTGTGTCTATACCACCCTGAAAAACTGATTAGTTACTCAATCACCCAGTAGGTTATAAAACGAGATTAATCTGCTTATTAAACACTAATTAGACCAAGTTTGAAACTAAAGGACGGTATCATTCCCAAGGAAGATTGGTATCCCACTGCACACTTGACAGCCAGACATATATCCATATGATAATAAATTTGCATTTCCCTAATACAAATTTACCACTTAAAGACTACTGGACAGATACTTCCATTGAAGTATTGGCTCTCTCGCTGTCCCATCAACATCATCCTTTACATCTTGTCTTTCAGATCATAATTGCTTAGACAGGCAGTGTCACCCATTAGGGCTCTACAGCATTTCTAGCATAAGAAGGAGAATTGGCCACAAAGCAAAGCAAAATCATAAAGCAAACATTATAAACTTACTTTTCCAGCCATTTCCACTGTAAAAAACGGGAAAAATACACACTTTCTTGGTAAGCTTCAAAAGGACTTCTGCTTAGGTATTCATGGACAATTCTAGCAACAGGAAAATAAAATCAATCTTATACTGAAAAAACTGATGAAGCAGGAGGTGCTATCAATCTATTAAAATATACTTAAATGTATCAATGAAGCCGTAGGCAGAAAAACATCGTCACTGTGCTCTACAATGGTTTTAACCTAGATGTCTCACAAAGTGACTGCCTGTTGCAGAAAACTGTTCCTGTCAAAACACTAGTGGACGCCAAACTACTGTTACTTACAGTAACTAGAAAGTTTGACCTCTGCATTCTCATTAAGTGTCTTCAAGCCCACCTAAACATCAGCCTCTCAGTAGCTATGCAATGCATGTATGATCCCACAAATATGACCTCTGAAAGGTATTGACAGGGAAGTATCTACAGGTTTGCATACATTCTTTGGAGAGTGGCAAGTAAAATTTTATTCTAGGATTTGAAATTTAAATACTAAATGCCATATCCAAACCTGAACACCAGGTACCTTATCATTCCCCTTAATCTAAACACACCAAGGTGCAGAGGGGGGGAAGGAAAACAAGTCATTCAAACTGTATTCATATATTTATTGGACAGAGGAAAGGGGATGACCTACATGACAGATCCTCCATTTGAGACATGTTTTACTAGGTGTTCTCACACATCCCTTTCAATCTTATAATCTCAGGTTGTTCTAAAGTATGCTTATTTTTGTTGCCAGGGAGATGACCCAGGCAGTGACAAAACGTGTTGTAATCCCTCAGACATGATCAAGCATGCCTTGAAGAACCAGTAATATTAGAAACATGAAGGCTTTAGAAAGACATGCAACACTGGTAAACATGTACCATCCCTCCAACAAAAGCTTTCCTGCTGCTGCTGTGTGAAATATCACTTCATGACTTCAGAACAAAACCAAGTTGTATTTGTTTGTGTTAACTAATCACAATCAATCCTGTAATCAGCCATCTTAATGGTACATAACTGTTGGCCTCCATTCAACCTGTTTTCAAGAACCATAAATTGCATAACATTGTTCAGAAACCTTTCCAGCTCCAGTTTATAACTTCGTATTTTTCTGAGTTTATTCATCATGGAAGAGAAGTCACTCAAAAGGCAAGAATATAATAAAGAGAAATACTATTCTAACTTACAGAATACTTGGTAGCAGATAAAAGTGTGATTTTATGCAAAAATAGCTATAAAGAAAAAGCTCTGTAAAAGTCAAACATCTAAATGACATTGAAGGAAACCTACTCTTTTAATAAATCTGTTCCAAATTTCTTACCTACACTCATCTGAGAGACCAAATACTCCTAGGTGTAATAACTTCACCTTTCATTTCTCTCAGAAACACACAAATTTCTCTTGTGATACTCAAACTTAGCACTATGCATTTTTAACTTACCTAGTACAGTCCATAAAAAGATCCTTAGAAGGGTTCTTTTCCAGTCTTGCTTTACATTCATTTACTGTTTCCTGAGGTATTTCTGGCAAGTGTGCTGCAGACTTTACATAATTTTAAAAAAAGGCAACAATGAAAGCAATTTTGTAAATCGACAGAACGAGTGAAAGTTCTGTATTCAAAGTAAAATGAAATCTTCTAATACAGGAAAAGGAAAAGAATGGTTTGGCTAAAGAGAAAACCAAGGAAGTCATATTCAGACAAAATTTTTATTGGTTCCCTATTACAGAAAAATGCATTGAAAGCTATTACAGTTATTTACTATTTTAGTGTGTGGGGAAACAAACTTGGAAATAAGTCAAATTTCTTTTTCTTTCCATAAGTCTGTCACCACAAAAGCACGTTATCTATTTGGCTTGGCAGAATGGAAGGAAGGGTAGAGAAACATAATACACAAGTTGAGAAACTGTTTCAAACCAGCCCAAAGAAATCTGGTTTTTTTGCAAAAACTGCATGTGACTTATGGTAGTCCCAAAGAAATTATCAGAAGAGATGTGGCAGACTTGGAGTCTATCTGGTTTTAAGGCATCTGCAAGACCTTCATTTGGAGTAAAGTCTTCTCAAGATGACCAAAGCAAGAGAAGCAGAAGGAGCATCTATTCATAGAAAACAAACATCTAACTATATATCCACAGAAAAGCTTCCACTGGATACCAAAGAACAGACTCTTAAAAATCAATCAGAGAGATCTAATATATGCAAACGAGCAGCTATTAATGATATCCATGCAAAATACAGAGAAACAGAATGCTCTAGAGCAAACCAAACCAGCATTACACTTTGAAAACCTGCAGCAATTCTGAAAACTTACAGCAAACCAACCAAGGCCACAGAGGAGTCTGAAAGAAGCACAAGAATTTCAAGAATCCCTCATTCTCATGTCTTCAGACTAAAAAAATCTGAGCTAATTTGTTAACAAGTTTTCTTTAGACACTAAATGATTTTGTTTAAAAATACATTACTTGAGACCAGTATTTTAATTAGAAAACATAGGAGAATAAATCATAATGGTAGTAGTCTAAAAAGCAGAGATCAGTCAAGCTTTCTGCTCAAGTTGGTAAGACTTTCACTATTTTAGAAAGCAGTATACCTTTCAGAAAGACAAAAATGGGACTAATGAAGTTTGAAAGTCAATTTACTAAAAACAATGCAACCACTTAGATTACTATTTATCTGATGTTTACAAAACACTTGAGACAATACTTTGCAATATAATATATTTACCCCATTAGTGAAGTACGTCTCTAAAACTTTCAGGCCACAGTCTATACGTTTTTCATCTGAAGATACCTCATATTCTGCCTAGGGGAACGGAATTGAAGATTAAATGATGTTCAGAGTGACTTGGCACTACAGTCTTTTACATGATGCTAGGTAAATTTTATCATGAATAACACAATACTCCTAATATAAAAGGAACTGAAGGCTCTCACTGTTTAAAATCTATTTAAAGATTTTTAGGCTACATAGTGAAACATGTATGAAGAACAGTCCTAAGAAAAAAAGCACATGGAATTTAACTTTTGGAAAACATATGAAAACTAACAGTCTAAATGCAATTACAGAAACTGCATCCTAGAGGTTAAACTAGATCCATTACAACGAAATAGTATTTATGTAGTATTGTAGGAAAGATCCAGATGGGAAATAATTAAATAAGAGTACAATAATCAGCTTTTTCTTCACTGTATTTTTTCTTTATGCATTTTTCTTTACTACAGTCTTGGGTAAAACTACTTTTTTCTACTTTCTACAAGGGATAAAACTACTACTTTCTACAAGGTCATGTTAACTGAAAATAAGTGAGATCTAAACCAAACTCTACTTCATTCTTTGAGAAAGTAAAACTGAGTAGACACAAAATTTAATGAAGTTTTTGACTTAGTTATATATGGTACTGTGATGTAGAAAAGGACCATCGTGCAATACAGTGCATTTTACAGATAAAGAACTGGCAGCTTAATAGACCTCCAGAGGTAGCTACTTAGGAAAAAAGAAACCAAGCCATCAACCAGATACTAGTATTGAAAAACTCCAAGGACTACTTACTATCAATAATTTTAAGTAATAATCTAAAAGCAGACATCAGAAGTTACATTTAAAGATAACACAGAATCTGGGGAAAGGTGAATTAGAAAAGAGCAATCTCAAATAGCAACCTGTATTAGCTTCATAAGGTGGGCCACCTCAATCAAAGTTTATTTCATATCTCAGAATGTAAATGCATGCACCTAGGAATAAAGAATATATGGCAGACCTCCAGAATGGAGGACTGTATCATACAAAACAATAGTTTGGCATATTGGGACAACAATCATTAAGAACCTCATAGGAAATTCCAAGTGATTGATGAATCAGAAGTTATATACCTTTATAAAGAAAACTAGAACACTGAAAAATGACAGTTCAAGAACCCAACACACACACAATACTGGAAATAACAGAATTCCTGAACTCCAGTTCTGCAATCAATTCCAACTAACCCACACTGACTCACTACTAAGTCATCAACATTTTTTTCTGCTGAGACATTATGGTATCAACCACTTCAGCACAGTACTCAAGTCCATTAACAATTGCAAGCCATTGTTTTTGCTACTTTAATTCCACAACAATCAGTCTAATGCTAAAGCATTCTTCCGCATCTACCAAACAACCTGAGCAGGTCAGAAAAGTTAATCAACCACAGCAGTGCACTTACCACCTTTAATATTTTCAATTATGCCAAAGTAGTCACTAATTTAATACAAACAGGCATACTGTTTTAAGCAGATACTGTAATTTAAAAGGAAGTTTAAGAGACAGCCTTGTCAACTAATTTCTGTTACTCACAGAGCTTAAGAGGGAAGTTTGAGCTGTCACCCATTCTTTCTCATACTTGAGTAACCTTGTCCCCAGCTAGTGAAGTGAGTCACTAGATGATCAGATAACTGTAATTCCTTACTTCAATTTCTGTCACTTTTATTCATTTATTTCATAACTCTTCTTTCTGTAAAGCCAAGCTGACTCCATACTTTAAGGTCACACCTTCTCAAGAATTAAAGCTTACCAGTCTTGCATAGCATTGTACTACCTTGGTTCTGCCATTTTGGCCTCCTGAAATAATCATGCTGCTGAAATCACATTGCTCCATGGAAGAGTCAGAAAATTCTTTTAATTGAGAAGCAAGGCTCTTAAGCCTATGGCATTTTATGCCAGAAACTTTATTTTCAGAAAGATTGAAATCTAAAATTTATTTGAAATAAAAAAAAAAATAATTGGCAAAACCCAAGGTAAAGACCCCACAACCTTAGTCCAGAAAAGGGAATCAGGCTAACTCAGGAACCATCTGTACGAGATAGTAGGTATTTTATCTCGCTTCCTTGATCAAGACAGCATGCTACTTTCAGATCATGAGAGTCACCGATTAGAGATTGTTTTAGCTCTTAAGAGACTTCTGTTTCAGTGATCCCCAAGCATACTTCTTCACCATGTTTTTTCAAATGGAATTTAAAAAATAAAGTAAATTGTGAAATCATCCCTTACATCAGATTATCTCAACTATGACAGTCTTTGTTAATTCACGGAAGTGTTGCAATCCACATAACATTGTAAGTTGCATATTTCAAAGCAATTCAAAATTTTCAGTTAGTGTAAAACGCAGCTACTTCTCAGTGACAATTTCACCTAAAAAATGACAACTGTAGAGCAAAGATACGCTTGCCTTACAGTCATGCCTAAGATTTTTTTCTCCTTTGTGCTGCCAAGGATCTGCCACTCCTTATCTAAGTTTTTAAGGATTAAAAATGTGTACAGAAGTTGTAACCATTAAGGGTACATCCACACTTGTCAGTGGTCTCCCCACTGTGCAATGCTCTTTAAAGGCTCTGGTTTACATTCACTTCAGGATATTTAGCTCTACTGTTCTGGAATTCCATTCAATCCATTCTACGTCTCCAACTATCAAACTGGTCTCTGGAATTTGGTGCTAGAACAGCTCCTAAGAGTCACAAAAGTATGCTGAAACACACCTGGGGAGTAAGCCTAATTGCACAAAGATTCATTGACAAATATAAGGCAATTCTACTTACTTGACACTAAAGTTCCTTTTTAGCTGATCATGTGCCTCAGTTTATACTCCCACAGGGGGAAGGAAGATATGGTGAAGTGGAGGGCACAACAATAATCCCATGTACTTCCTTACATCCTGCACCTTTCAGAGCCATCTTGCATTCTGACACTGTATTTTGGGATGCATGTAAACAGCAGCACTACCCTACTTCTATCTTCGGTCATTTATTCCCTGAATATAAGAAGAAGAATGGGTGGGATGAAGAAAACTGTTCTTTTGGCAGCAATCTCAGTTTAAGCCTATATCTTGCTGCGCTTGGATTAACTATGAGGGACAAAGAATAAAAAGCACTGAGCTATTATTCTTTCCTCCTTAAGGACCGCTGTGTGGCTGCCTGCTCTTCTCACTACTTTCCCCCTCACCATGAGGTTTTTGTCTGAGGATTTTTTACAAAACACGGCTGCGGGTACACTTCCTTCCTCCCCTCATTCTTTAGCATCAGATACCAAGATGCAAATGTATCAAGACAAAACACTTCCTTTTCCCTTGGTCCCTAAAACCTGGTTTCTCTCCTTCCATAGATGGTTCCCTAAATTTCCATCTTCATTGTATTTTTTTTAATTAGCACATGCTGTCTAGCCTAGGGCTTCCATGCAAGTTGCAACAGTTTCAAGTCTACATTTACAACATTTTCAAGTCTGAGTATCATAAGTAATATTAATTGTATGCACATCCTTTTAGGTTCAAGAAATCAAGCACCATGTGTTTCTAAAATTATTTGTCTCATTCCCATCAAGCCCATTTTTGTAGCTCTGACCATACCAAGATGGCAGAGATTTTATAGTAAATATTAAACATCTTTCTTTAAGTAAGTGTTTTTTTACATTCATCAAAAGTTACAGCTTCATAGCTGGCAAAGAGTAAACTGCACTATATTTCCACGTATGCAGCATTAGTGAACAGATGTGTTTAGAGAAAATTAATGTTTTATGAAATTGTTTTGTGTTAACCCTGGAAGGCAGCTAAGCTCCACACAGCTGCTCGCTCACTCCCCCCAGTGAAAATCAGAAGGGGAGAAATGAGAAAACTTGTGGGTTGACATAAAGACAGTTTAATAGATAAAGCAAAGCTGCACAGACAAGAAAAGCAAAATTAAGAAATTAATTCACTTCCTCCTGGCAAAAACGCTAGGATGCCTGCATGGATGAACAAGAAGCTGCTGGAGAGACAAACACAAAAAAGAAGCCTACAGAGGGTGGAAGCAAGGACAGGTAGCCTGGGAGGAATACAGAGAAATTGTCCAAGCAGCCAGGGATCAGGCTAGGAAAGCTCAAGCCCTGATAGAATTAAATCTGGCCAGGGATGTCAAGGGCAACAAGAAAAGCTTCTACAGGTACACTGGTGATAAAAGGAGGGTTAGGGAAAATGTGGATCCTCTCTGGAAGGAAATGGGAGACCTGGTTACCCAGGTCTTGGAGAAGGCTGAGGTACTGAATGACTTTTTTGCCTCAGTCTTCACCAGCGAGTGCTCCAGCCACACCACCCAAGTCACAGAAGGCAAAGGCAGGGACTGGGAGAATGAAGAACCGCCCACCACAGAAGAAGATCAGGTTCCAGACCATCTGAGGAACCTGAAGGTGCCCAAGTCCATGGGACCTGATAAAATCCATCCACATGTCCTGAGAGAACTGGTAGATGAAGCAGCTAAGACAATATCCGTCACATACGAAAAGTCGTGGCAGACTGGTGAAGTTCCCAGTGACTAGAAAAGAGAAAACTTTTAAAAAGGGAAAAAAGGAAGTCCTGGGGAACTACAGAGCAGTCTCATCTCTGTGCCCAGCAAGATCACGGAGCAGACTCTCCTGGAAACTACGCTAAGGCAAATGGAAAACAAAGGGGTGACTGGTGACAGCCACCACCTTCACTAAGGGCAAATCATGCTGGACAAATCTGGTGGCCTTCTATGACAGGGTT